>WHUX01000031.1:0-426164 GCA_015179025.1 Terfezia claveryi | reverse complement strand
TTAATGGACTGTTTTCTGGATATGATCAGTGTGCTTTGGCTGAAGATCCGTGATTTAACTGCTTTCATGACACCGTTTGGGTTGCTTAGGATGACCACGCTTCCACAGGGATATACAATGGGGTGCAAGTTTTTGACAGAGTAATCAAAAGGCTATTAGAGCTGAACTCGCAAGAAGGCTTGCAGCTCCCTTTATCGACGACGTGGCATCTAAGGCAAGTTCTAGGAGTTGGTATTTGCGTATTGATGGTACTTTTGAGGAAGTGTTTCCTGGCGTTAGACGATTTGTACTAGAGGCTATCTACTCGGTTGACCAGACATTGGCGGACTTGGAGAGATCAGGGGCAACTATCGCCGGTGAAAAGAGCGAATTTCTGAAGGACGGGCTCAAGATAGTTTCGTTTATCTGCGGATCAAATGGTAGAACCCCGGATCAGGAAAAAGTTAGAAAGATTGTGGATTGGCCGCCGTGCAAGAATGTCACAGATGTTAAAGCTTTCCTTGGTACTTGCGTGTATTATCGTATATGGGTAGAGAAATTTGCTTGGATCGCAGAACCGTTATACCTGTTAACTCGCAGCAAAGTTGATTTTGTTTGGGGAGAGAAGCAAGAAGCGGCAATGGAAGAGCTCAAGAAGAGGTTAACTAGTCCGCCTGCGTTGAAACCGATTGATTACGAGCCTGGACGAGGCAAGATCATCTTATCGGTTGATTCGTCGTTACTCGGATGGGGGGCGATTCTACAACAGGCCGAACCGGATAATGAGAAACGAAGGCATCCGGCAAGGTTTGAGAACGGCGTTTGGAAGGGTGCTGAGAAATCCTATGATTCAGGAAAACTAGAGTGTCGCGCGTTATTGAAGGCACTCAAGAAAATGCGGAATTACCTATACGGGGTGCGATTCTTAGTTGAGATTGATGCTAATACGTTGGTGCATCAATTAAATCAACCCGCATCTGACTTACCTGGATCAGTGGTTAACCGGTGGCTTGCGTGGATAAGGTTATTCGATTTTGAGATAAAACATGTGTCAGGGGTAAAGCATGGAGGACCCGACGGATTGTCAAGAAGGGAGAGGGGACAGAATTCACCGGAGGAAATGGACCCGATGAATTCGACGGAACTCTCGACGCCGACTTGGAGACCGTTAATGCTGAACTAAAAGGTTGTTCAGCAGTGGTGACTTTGAGATGTGGAGCCCAGCGCTAGTAATGGCTACGGATGCAGAGTGGTATGGAGATATCGTGCATTTCCTTACCATGATGCAGAGGCCAGAAGACATTTCGAATGAAGAGTATCGTAAGTTGAGGCATCACGCGGTGAAGTTTTTGGTACGAGATGGGTGTCTCTACCGCCGCATGAAACGAAACCTACCTCCTGCGCGAGTCATCTGGGAGGACGAGGAAAAACAGCACATTCTGCAGGAATTACACGACGAGAGCGGACATCGCAGACGGAACGGTACATATCAAAAGGTGAAACTCAGATATTGGTGGAGAAGCCTCTATAATGACGTAAAAGACTATGTTCGGACATGCGAACAGTGTCAACGTAGGAAGCCGAACCAATACGACGAAGAGTTACACCCGACGATGTACAGTGCTATGTGGAGGAAGATAGGGCTCGACATCATCCACATGCCTAAGGACGCAGGTTGTGGGTATATTGTCGCATGAGGGACGATCTTACCGGGTGGGTTGAGGCAAAGGCAATCCGGAAGGCAAACTCGAAGACAGTGGCAGCGTTTGTGATGGAATGGATAACCAGATTTGGAGTACCTGCGCAGATAGTGTGCGATAATGGATCGGAAAACAAAGGAGAGGTGCAGGAGCTATTGCGGCAGTATAACATTGTGAATATAGCAATCGCCGCATACCATCCTCAGTCTAATGCGTTAGTGGAACGAGGTCATCAACAGATTATTGATGCGCTAGCCAAGTTAGGGAAGAATTGGACAAAGAACTTACCGTTTGTTCTTTGGGCTGATCGTATCACTACCCGAGCATCGACCGGTTTCCCACCATTTACGCTAGTATTCGGACAAGACTGTGTTTTACCTATCGAACTAACTGCGATTTCATGGGCAATGACAGACTGGAATCGGTACATACAAGAGAACAGTTGCTAACAACACGAGCGAAGCAACTGGAAAGGAAAGAAGAAAATCTGAAGGCTGCTGCTGAGAGATTAGCCAAAAATCGCTTACTGAACAAACAATTCTTCGATCAAAAGAGACGGCAAAGAATTGAAGAATTAGATATCGGTGATTTGGTTCTTCTCTATAATTCTGTACTAACCAAGCAATGGTCTAGGAAGTTAGATAACCGCTGGCTTGGGCCTTACAGGATTAGAGATTTGCGCAGGGATAGGGGTACTACCTTCTGGAAGAATTAGACGGTACCCAAATGAAGTTACCATACCCGGGGGAAAGGCTGAAACGCTTCTACCCGCGAACAGGGGTTGATTGCGAGGAATATGGATGACAGCAGGAAGAAACGGAGGAAATGGATTTAGATGAATAGGGCAGGTTCAAGGCGTTAAAGGCTAAGTGACTTTTTTGTGTGTTTTGACTCGGTTAGTGTGTTTTATTGAATATATGGCCGGAAGAAATGGGGATATATATATATAGGTAGGAAACGGCAAGTTAGGTTTTTTCTCCTCTCCTCTTCAGAATAACCATCAGCGTTCCAGAACTACAAGCACCAACCATACCAATTACCCTATCCATACAATTACCCCTACTTCTACCTCTACCGATATCTTCACATCTCTCATATCTCACTTACCACAATGTCTACCGCAATTACACTACGCAGGTCGAGTACTGTTGCGGAGGGAGAACTCCAAACAAAGTTCAAGGAGATTATGGCCAGCGAAAATCTGGTCAATACTCAGTTCGAAGGCACAGTTAAAGCGATCGCAGGCGGGAGTAACCAGTGGAGATTCTTGAAGGGCATAGCTAGGTTAACCAGACAATGTGGAGAAAAGGTTGGAGCCATAGCAGCAGCTCAATCAATGTTGATCGACCAGGCAACCGAGGCAGAATTAACATCATGGGGAGTCACCAGAGAAGAGGCAAAGGATGAAATGCGAATGGAGGAACTAGAGAAGCTGGGGGCGGTATATAAAGCGTCCGTAATAAGGCGTAGGAACTATAACATCGCAACCGAAAAATACTGGGGTCCTGACTGGACCAAAACTCTCGACGCCCTCTATCCACCCTGGCCCTCTGTTGAATTCGCCCGCCAATGCGCATCTGCCTCTGAAAAGCTCTCTTTTGACCGCGGCATGGACCTCAATACTGACATTATACCTCGATTCATTGCAGAAATAGCGGACCGCAAGAAGACACTCCGCACCAACAAAGACGATTGGTTGACTGTAGAGGATATCCGGTGGGTCCTCCAGGATAAGGAATTGCCAGAACTCCTACCAAAAGATGACAAGAAATACTATCCTGCATATGTGGCTATGATGAAGTCGATCGGGGAGAGAACAGGACAAGAAAACGTTCTCGACCTCCTGCGAGATGCGGAGGCTAGACAACGGGAAAACCGGATTCAGGAGGAGGAAGAGGAATCTGAGGAAGTAGCGTCTGCCGATCAACCCACGGCATCATCATCCTCCACACGACGACCATCAACTACTACTGCTCCTCGCCGCAGTCCTCGGATTGCATCAAAACCAACAACACAGCCGAAATAGGGGGTACGATCGAGGCAAGGCGGAACGCTCCGCAAGAGAAAACGATCGAAAACTCCAGAAGTGCATATCCCCGCATACCAGGCAATGAGGATTGAGGAGGCGGATGATGAGGATTGCGATCCAGAAGTCCTCAGGATTCTAGACGAATGGGACGAAGAGGCTCTTGATGCAGAAACAGCTCAGGATCTCTTGGTAGTTGACAAGGTCAGGGACTTGTTAGTGTGGCCGAACGGGGCTCCACACGAAGATGACGATGATGAGGAATGGGTTCCTCCAGCACGTATCACACACAGACTACGGATGATACTCAGTGGAATGCGTATGAAGGTCATCCCAGTAAAGAGGGCAACTTCACCTATCATCGTCAAACCCAAAGAGAAGACTCCACCACCTCCGAAACCCACACCACCGACCAAAGAAGATGATGAGGAGAAGAACGATGATGACGAGGAAGAAGATGATTAGGAGAAGAACGATGATGACGAGGATGAAGAAGATGAGGATGACGATGAAGAGGATGAGGAATAGGTTTTGCTTGGGTTAATTTTTTCTTGTGTCTTTTAGTCTTTGTTTTTTTTTTTGGAGTATTAATTTTGTGTTTTTAGGGACATATGGGTTACGATGCTTTTTGGGTTTTGATTAGTGGTTTTACGTTTCGTTTTTTTTTTTTTTTTTTTTTTTTTTTTTTTTTTTTTTTTTTTTATGGGCTTTATGGGACGTTATGCTTTTATTTTTTAGTTTTTTTTTTTTATGGAGGAATATATACGCCTTGGGATTGGAATAAAAGGTTGGAAGGTTATGTTGACGAGGACGTCAACTTTTGTTAGGGGGGTCGGATGTGGGGGTAAAAAGTAAATTTTTGAAATTTTTCGTTTTATTTTTCATTTTTCATATTGTTTAGTTAGTTTGGTTAGTCTTATGAGTTTAGTTGTGAAATTTTAGTTGTTTTAGTGTGTTTATGTTGACATGCATGAAAAGAGTCTATGTTGAGAGTCGGGCAGAAATTGGTCTGACTCTCAATAAGGGATCGCTCAGTTTGTTTTGATGTATTTGCAGTCAGTCGTTTGAGGTGAATTTTGATTTGAGAGTCGGGCTGGTTTCTGTCCGACTCTCACGGAAGACCTTTTACTACGCAAGTTTATTTTGTTCCGAAAAGTGTTCTGGTTCACGTATGACAGTCGGACAAGAAATGGCCCGACTCTCATAAAGGAACCCTCCGTTTTGTGCATTTGTTTACCTTTTGAAGAAGTAGAGAGAGGATTTATGTTGAGAGTCGGGCGGAAATTGGTCTGACTCTCAGCCGTGAACCTCTCCATACTGAAAAGTTAGTTGTGCTTAAGTGATTTGAAGGTTAATATTTTGTCGGCGGATTACCCTGATATGTTCACGCTTATATCGGGTGGGGTCCTAGTTGAGAGTCGGACAGTTTTTCGTCCGACTCTCGATTGTGAACTCTCTTGGGAATTTTCGTTTTGGGTTCTTTGAATTGTTTGGCTAATTTGGAAAAGTTCCTTGATTGCTGGAAAAACGCGAGAAGAGATTAGCTTAGTTTGGAAGAGTTTGAGTTTAAGAGTCGCTAAGGAATTCCTCTATTTTGCCTTGATTTCGGACGGAAAAACTAGTCTCATGGAAAAATCGATGGAATGACATCAAGTCAAGGAATATGGTTTTTTATGAGATTGTCTAGAAATCGAAGGATATAGAGGAAGTTGGAGAACGTTCGTTTTTAGGAGGATAAGAAAAAAAGAAGCAAGCAAAGTTTTACAGCGCGACCGCGTATGAGATTACGGCTTTATGTGAGATAGCAAGAATATTACGGATTTTTTTCGTGTGCCTTCTCTTCCGGTCACCCGGTGTATGTTCCTCCGCTAGGAGAGAAGTACCCTCATACCGCCTTGATTTTACCCTGGATTACTCTATCTGATTTGATGTTGAAGCACTGGAGGAGCCTCTTTGCCTAGTCGTTTCCATTTGGTAGTCTCGGGCATTTGCCAATTAAAACCTGGCTGCTTGTGTCCGAATGATGTGTAACGCTGATGTTAGAGCACTTGGTTGGAGTTGTGCCTTTCCGAGGATAGACCCTTTCTGCCTTCTGCCCGACTGTCGCCTTTTGGGTGATTAGCTTGGTCGATGTAGCCTCCGAAGCCTTGGGGGTGGTTGGCTTGATAGATGTGGCCTTCCATGATTCAAAGCGTACTGAGTGTTCTACTATCCTGTTTTTATGGTCCTGGATATCTACAGATGATAGTGGTATATGTTTCTAGATGGGGTTGCAGCCTCTGAGCCTAGGTAGTGGTATGCCCTCCTTGCATACGTATGTGATAACCTTCAAGTTCTCATTTCTTGAGAAGGTTGTTAGCAGGCCCTCATCTTTCCTGTAGTGTGCCTCCGGAACCTCTGACTCGACTAGTTGCCGGAATTCCTCGTCTCCCACTGTAGTCTCCGCATCTGAGTCATATTCCTGCAGTTCTTTCTTTACTCTGCTTACTTTCTTCATATGTAGTGGGGACCTCTTCTCGTCCTTCAGCACCTTGTCAAGATGATCGATTAATGCTATCCTAGCTACCCTGTCGGCTGCCTTCCTCGACTGGAGCTCTTCCTTGGCTGAGGTGTCAGTTGCATCGCTTTCTGACTGTGACTTCGAGTACCAGTCTGGCTTCATATTTAAGGGTGTTCTCCCTTGGAGGGGCTTTCGTTGCGAGGCTGATAGGCATGGGGATGGTTTCTTGTTTTCCGTTGGCACTGTTGTTTGTAGTGGAACGAACGAGGATGGAGGGTTGAGTGTTCCCACCAGTTGGCGTCTACTCAAGTGGACGTTTCTCAAGTCCCTTTCCTTACCCTTTGCTTCAGCCAACACTCTTGCCTCTGCTTTCTGGTAATTTTCTTCATGTATGGCTTGAGCTTTCATCCTCTTGGTGACTGAATTGACCGTCTCCTCCCTAAGAGTATCGAGTTGGCTTTCATCCCAGGCCTTGTCACCAAACCTCATTAGGGTGTCCGTACCCGGTTCTGGTAAGATTCTTGCTAGTACTGGGGTCGGCTCATATGATGATATATCTGATGGGAGTGGTGATAGGGTGGCATTTTGCTCAGAGCCCTTTGACTTTACCTCTTCTTTTCCTGAGTTTTGGGAAACGCTGGTCTCCTTTCCCTTTATTCCCCTTGGGATTTTGGGAGGGTTTTGGAGGGGGTGACTGCTTTGTCTTCGGCTTTGGCCCTAGTATTAGTGCCTGGTGGTGGTAGTGCGGCTGGCGTCTTTTGGTTTCTCTTCTTTCCCTCTGTCGGCTTGTTGGTGCCTGGTGGCGCAGCTATTGATAGGGCTTTAGCTCCTCCGCATTCCGGTATAGGGCTGTCGTGGGTATGCCTGCTGCAGCCAAGAGTAGGGTTCTTGGTTTCTTTGTTGCAGACGCTGATGTTGCCTGACATTGATGAATCCTCCTTTGGGGATGCCGAGATCGTGCCGGCGGGGAGAGGGAGGGCTGGTTCTACGAAGGTTGGTGGTGGTGGAGTGGAGCTAGGGCTAGGGGTGTCTTGAATGTTGCTAAGATCTATAACGGCCGCTGGACCTCCTGTAGTTGCTGGAGAGGGGGTACTGGAGTTAATTATCTCGCCTCGAGATGGTGGTCTAATGTGTGGGTATGGCCACCGTGTAGTATCCGATTGGAGTGTAAGGCCCGGTGGGTGTGCCCAGTCAGGGGACGGAGATTTAGGAGCAGCGGAACTCTGACTAGAGGAGCCGCCGGTGTTGTAAGGGTGCCAGTGTGCATGTTCTATCGCTCTCTTGATTGTGTTGGTCTCCTTGTGAACTTCACTGATTGCTTCATAGAGTTTAAGTCTGTCTTCGGAGTCTTTTGCCCTGCTGACCCTGCCTTCTTCCTTGATCGCTGCTACTGCTTTATGAAAGCCTGCTAACAGGTGCTCCTGTAACTTGATTAGTTCCAAGCCCTGCGCCCTCATGTGTTCGTTGAAGACTATTCCGAGATTATTGTATAGGTTTGTAATCTCCTTTTGAGCCTCCTCCAGCTTTAGAAGTCCTCTTTTCGTCTCCTCCTTCTGGGTCTCGAAATCTCCAGAGACATCGTTTGCGATATTCACTAAGATTCCGCTATGTTCTTCCATCTTTTCCTTTTCCTCCTTGCTTGCTTCAGCAAGGCTTGAGAAGCCATCCGCTATTGTCTTTTGAACTGGGGAGATCCCATCTGACATGGCCTTCTGGGTATCTGCGGCCTTGTCTGATACTGTCTTATGAACTGTGATCTCTAGCTGATCAAACCTGTCACCTTCTAACGCTGACCTGCTATCCCAGTCATTGACTGAGTCATCCCGGCTCATTGTCTCATCGCCGTCCTTGATCGCATCGTCCTGGCTCATTATGTCGACCAGTGCCTCGTTTCTGAACTCGTGGAAAGGGGGGGAACTAGGGGTGTCCTCTGGTTCTTGGCAGTCCTGGAAAACTGTCTCCGTATCTATGTCGTCTTTGTCACTTGTAGTAGAATCCTGGCCCTGGGAGTCGGGTATCTCCCCAAAGCCTAGGCTTAGTGCGTCCTCTGCTGGCGTAGTGGGGGAGAGATGGCGAGCTGGAGTTGCTGTGTTGTCCGAGCCCATGTCTGAGTCCGAATCGCTGTCTGCGTCTGGTTTTGGGCCCGTTCGCTGCCTGATGGAGAGGCCTGGGTGGTTGCGTACGGTAATGGATTCGCGGATTTGCTCCCCTACTGGGTCGATGGCTAGAACAGCGACCTCTGGGTCGAGGAAAGCCTCATAGATTTCGTCTACGGATCCTTCTCTCGTGAATTCTGGGAGAGTTTCTGGACTCGTCTCCAGGATCTCATGGCCTCTGGCTATTGCGCGATCTACGCTTTCCGGCTGGATTGCTGCCGCTCCGAATGTGCTGTAGCTGTTAAGAGTTCTGTATGCGGTGCCTTTTATTATCACAACGAGGCGTCCGCTGTCTTTCCATCCTGGGGTGACCGGATGGAACATGCGCCTTGGGGCCATGTTCGAACCGTTATGGGTTGCCAGGTGAAACTATACCCTAGAAGCGTGGTATAGTTTGGAGATCACGTGACAGGTTAAGCGGGGTGTTGTGACGGCGGGGTGTTATGACGTGACGGATTTGGCAGGGTGTTGTGACGGCGGGGTGTTATGACGGCGGAGTGTTGTGACGGCGGGGGTCCTGTGGCGGCGAAGGGAATGTGACGACGGGATGCTATGACGGTGGGATCTTCTGACAGGTCTCGTGTCCGTACGTCAGCCCGGCGATGATAATGCCTTTGTTCCGTTGACCGACGAGATGGTGTGTTGCTGTTGGTCCTTATTGGTCGGGCGGTGGTGTGGGAGTTATCAAATCCCTGATAGGCTCCTGAAGGTGTGATCGGGTGATCTTGCTCGACGTGGCAAGTGCACTGAAATACAGTGTGGGCCAGAAGAGTTGCAGGTTATCGTGGGAATTAAGGACTTAAAGGATGGGGGAAAGTATGAAGATGGGGACTTAGAGATGTGAAACTGAGATATGTTGTGCTCTGTGTCAAGCTCTCTTGGATGAACTTGTTTTGGTGCCCGGGGGCCTTCTGTGTGCAGAGATATGAATGAATCCGCACTTTTTGCTGTGTTGGACGATGTTGTAGTTCCAATTGGCCAATTGAACAGATTGCTCAACGAGCCAGAACACCAGACCACGGAATTGGTTACCTTTGCCCTGCATACCACGAGCCTACTTCACCCAGTGGGCCTACTACATTCTGATAGTTTTAACTGTTACCCTTATCTTCGACTCCTGTTGGGGCCCCCTCGGCGCTCGAAGTGCAACTGGGACACGCAAGGGCAGGGACAGCAATTCGTTAGAGTAGGCAGCAAAATTAATAGTCCCCCCTAAAGTGAACCAGATTAAGTGATGAGACTTAAGGTGCACAGGGCACATGCAAGTCCCATTAGCTACAAACCAAATTGATACCGCATGGGGGAAGGCCACATGGGGAGCCGGATTTTGGAGGAAATTCCGAATATTGGATGTGACAATCTGTGCGGATGAAGCCTTAAGGGACCTGCCCTCGGACGAAACGAGGGAGATAGTAATGGTTTTTTTTTTTTTTTTTTCCTAAACACTCATTACGCATATTCGGTCGATAGTAATTGTAATAAGCCCTAGGGAGGGACAAGTCTAAGGTTAAGGGGTGGTGACCAATCGTTAACTGGGGGAAAAAATAATAGCAGAGAGACTGCAGGAGATTACTAACTTATATATTAGCAGCCCCGCAGAAGAATTGTGGGATAAACAGTGGAATCCTGATGAACGAGTTGATGAGGGAAGGTGGGAGAGAAGTGGATTTTTTAATTTTTTAAATTTTTTTTTAATACTCATTACTCCTATTAGGGGACCATGAGAGGGACAAGGCAAGTTAATCTGCCAGGTCCGATGCTAAATACACCACAATATAACACATAACATATAACAAATCTCAAGAACCCCGAAGTGCAAGAACAAAGGAAAGGTCGAAATATACGGGTAAATAGGAACTCAAGTAACGCAGAGCCCCTGTTCTGTATTAACCAGCTAGACCCCACTATGCCTGGCTGCGGTCCGCGCTGACGAAAAGCCATAAAAATCAAATCATTAATAAAACGATCCTAACCGAAAGTCAAAATTCCACATAGTCCCAAGGGCCGCCCCTCCCGGCCAGTCGTCTTTATAAGAAGCTGAAGAAAGCTTCTGCAGTGTCCTATTCGTCCCGTCCTCCTATTGGATCCATATGGGGCGATCTAAGTCCTCCCAATCCTTGATGCAGCCGAAAGTTGCTTGCTGAGGTCTGAGCAGTCGAAGGTGATGTCTCCTCCGTCTTATGTGTAATTCCGCACTCACTTGCTGCCGTATCCTATTTCCCCATTTTATTGAGCCATTGTTTCTGGGACCCTTTGTCAGTTCTCAGCCATGTGTATCTGACAGTGCGTGTCGGTTCCATTCTGATCTCCTGACTTCGAACCCCTTTGCGTGCGTACTTTGCTCTTGTAAGCTCTCGAGGCTTGCCTGATGCCCCCTCCTGCTACCAAGGAGGGGCTAGGGAAACTTGACCCAGATTGCAACTGAAGGTTGCGAGCTTGTCTGCTTCCTCATTCCCTTTAATGCCGATGTGGGAGCGGATCTAAGAGCGAGTGGTGTCGTATCGATTTAGATGTCGTTCCTCGAGTCTGCAATCTCAGTTTTGGCAAGACTGTCGGCATGAGGGTGGTGTTGGTGGACGTGGGGAGGGCTTGGAGATTGAGGGCCCTACCGTACCAGCCTCCTCTGTAGGGGCTATGGACTTCTCTTTAGAAGGTGCCACCTGCTTGCTGGCCGTTCGAGTACGTGTAGATCTAGAGTGTGTATGGGTGTTTGTCGGTGCTCTAACTTGACCAGAATCCAAGATTGAAAAGAAGTTGTCAACAGCAGACAGGTCACCGCCTCGTAGGAGTCTGTCTTCTCTAGTCGAAGGCGTTGAAGAGCACGCTTGAACGGGGCTCTGACAGAGCCCAATCGGATGGGAACCCGAGACCTCAAGCTCTTCTGGAATTGTGAGAAGAATTGCTTGAATGCCTTGAGTTGTGTTTGGCCGAACAAAAGTACTTAGCCACAGCGAGAGCTGCTCGAAGATACAGCCCTCAGGATCCAGATTGCAGGATCAGATAGATTAGAGAGAAAGAAACGAAGAATACGACGCTCACGTTCCTGGAAACTGGCTGAGACACAGAGAACGGACTGATCAACTCGTCCCCGTGATGGGTGCCACCGTGAGTGCAATAGTGTTCATAAGGCCTAGAAGGATGGCTAGTCGTTCTGCATCTGCGACTGTGGCGTCTCTCATCGCCCTTGGATGGGGGTTGCTCCTCCAATCCTTGAAGAAGAAGGTTGCGGCCGTGTATACTTTTTTTTGTTTTTAAATTCTCCTTACTCCTAGGTATTGTCCATCCGTAAAGCATATATGCCAGCCTTCCTCTAGCATGTTGCCTATCTTAACTGCCTCCCGCCCTGTGATTTCAAGAACACATGTGATGGCTCATATATAATGCGGGGGATGAAACTAATGGGGGTGGATTTGTTGCAATCGCCGAGGCTGAGGATGGGGAGGTCTGACAGGGTGGAGATGTTGAAATCGGAGGTAGTTGGATCCTGGGGGTTGAACGGGTCGAGAACGACATCTCACGGATATCTATGTTTCCAGTCGAACTGCCCGACCTGCCCAGAACGCCGAAAGGTCCCATACAGTGAGCTCGCGTTACAAGAAACCCACGATATAAGAAACCTCGCGATATAAGCAAACTATGGTGCCGGCGGTCAAGGGGGTACCATTTTAAGGGTGTGTGCCACTAACGTATCAACAACACCACCATAACAGATTTCGGATATTTTTACAGTAAAATCGATAGTATTGGCTATGGAGAACAATAATTACTGATTAAAAAAAAATATAGGAAAAAACTGAGTGAGTAGATAGGTAAAAGAAAAGACCATTTTGTATGGGAGGGCCAATGAATTACCCATGCCAAGATTGACCAAAATTACTAAAATAGGGAATATCTGCATAGTGTGGGGGCCAGACTAGTCTCAATCCAACCCAGCTTGGTAGACTTGGCAGTTGGGTCGAATTGCTAGTCTTCATTCAATACATGATAGCTATAGCCATCAAGCGTGCCAAAGCATCTTCTCCTATAACCAATTCTTCTTCAACATCCGAATCCGCAACATCAGAGTCCGCAACATCAGAGTCCGCAACATCGGAGTCCGCAACATCGGAGTCCGCACCCCCAAGACCCCCCTCATTATCAAGCTCCAACTCCTCCTCTGAATGCTATTGTCTTAGAGCTTTACGAGCTTTCGCGGTGGAAGCAATACATGCTTTTCTCTTTTTACTGAGTGGAGGCATTGTTCAGGGTATGTACTGGTAGTTCAGGGTGGTTGGCAATGTTCGGGGTGGTTGGCAATCTATTCCGCGTCACATTCACGTCAAACGAAAAAATAAAAAAAATAAAACCGTGGTAGGACGAATTACCCATTTTGCCAAGAATGGTACCCCCTTGACTGCCGGCACCATATTCTCCGGTCCCGACACAATTTGTATGGGGTCGGGTTAGGCAAGTTTCTTAAATATTGGCTTAGCAATACATATAAAAATAAAAGTTGCTTATATCACGAGTAAGATTTACTCCGCATCGTGCGAATTGTTTCTCCTTAAGTCTGCATCCAAATCATCTGAACCAGTGCTCATTGGCCTTGCCTACACCTCCCCTGCTAGGATAAATAGTTCTTCAATTTCGCTGATGTGTTTAGATCCTTCTGTTGATGAAGTTGTTCAGAGATCGGTGGAAGAGGCGGAGCAACGTGATTTCAGATACATATGAGCCTATTTCACTTCAGGGCTCTGATTCCCATACGGAAACTATACGAGATGTACGTATTATTCCCTATCAAGCTGCACTTGAATCTTGAAGCCCTACGTCTCTTTCGTCTTAAAAATCCTCATGTCAATACACAGCGAGGAGAGAAGGCAGAATTGAGAATATTAGGAAGTAGTAAGCTTTAGATAAAGCAAGTTTTATATTTAATGGAAGTGCTTTGATATGGTATAACTAGTACAGCCAAAAAACCTATAGAAGAGAGGAACTTGTATGAATTTTTATTAAAGCTTAAGAAGAAATTTATCCCTACTACAGTACTAGAAGTATTATAGAAAAAATACTGAGGACACTATCAAAAACTAGAAATAATAGCCATACTATATACATAAGAGCTCTAGAATACAAATTAAAGTATAGAAATCTAAATAGATATAATATGATAAGTAATTATATACTCTAAATAAAACTAATAGAAAGCTTAGTACCTGCACTTAGGGCTAAGGTCAAAAGGCTAATCTTATATGAGTCAATATTTAAAAAGATATTAAAAAAGATTACTATTTAAGATGGTATTCTCAAATCAGAATCCAAATCACGAGACCTTTATGAGGAACTTAATAAAAGAAAAGCAATGGGGGCCTAGAAGGCCTATAGAATTTACTAAGTTTGAATTCAAATTACCTAAAAAAGTAGTTAAACAATATAGTAAAAGTTGCAAGGAAAAAAAGTGAATTAGAAAGACTGTATAGTTATTTCTCATAGCCAAGAAGGATAGGACCAAATAATGAAAAGCGGAATATTGAGGCATGCTCGGGGGGCACATCATCAGACTGCTATCACAGGTTTTTTTAAGCCTGTCTCGGACATTTCCTAATTTTTGTATCTGTCTCGCATTATAAGAAAACTCGCCCTATAAGGAACTTTGTCCCGGTCCCCAGGAGGTGCTTATAACGCGAGTTCACTGTAGCTTGCACTCTAGGGTTCAATGTTTGTGATCCAGCCTAGTTCTTTGCAAGCCTGGGGTCCGTTCTATCTGAGGATCTGAACCACAGCCCGGCTCCAGGAGAATATGGGGCGTATGCATCCACTATAGGGTGCCCTTAGTGACCATGGAGACATGCCCCCATTGTTGTTGCCTAACCGTACGAGGATTGCGAAGGCTTTCTTTTCCTTTTCGGTTCATGTCGCCACGTGGGGTTTGAAGGCTCCATGATAATGCCTTGCGTGGTGATCTGTTTCTTGCATCCGGGGCTTATATCCAAGTGGGTGTTCTTGCTCTCATCCCACTGTTCCTTGTCGATTTCCGCTGCTGTTACTAGAGCCTGGTCCACCTTCTGTACAAGGTCTTTGGTGGTGTAGGTAGTGCCCTGATGTGATAACAAGCGGATTGACATCGTCTGCGGAGCTAAAGAGGTGGATTATTGGCGGGGGTGAGAAGTGGAAAGTTATGGCACAGACTGTGCGGACATCAGAAGTACGTTCAATAATCTTCGCAGTGAAAAGATGGCAGAGATCTTGACTCCAAACCCAGACATCAAAACCTTAGTCGACAATTTCCCCGCCGAGGTCATTCGACTCAACTCAGGCCAGACAACGGAACCACAATGACTCCAGATACACCACAATGGTCACCGTTAAGTCCCGCTTTATTCACGATCTACATGTCGGCAGTAGTCGGACCGGCGGAAAAGAGAGTGCTTACGACAAATGGATCACAGTAAAGGAAGTTTACTGAGGAAACCCCCGCGGGCAATCTTCTATCCACTATCGTACATAGGCGACGTGAACTCGGTCAGGGTGAGGCCAAGAAGCACGATGGGCTCTGTTCTCCTGGAGGAAGAAGCGGAGGTAAGTTTAGCCTGGGATGGGAGCTAGTCTGGTTGGCACAAAACTAGATGGGAGCAAGGATTGGCAGGGCTCCAAAAGAGGGACTCACTTGAGCTGGATTAAGACCAACGGGAGGGCCACCAAAGCGGTAGAGGCATGGGAACGGATAAGGTGTTCTATATGCAAGGCAGCTATCAGAGCTTAAGCCAGTAGCGGAGGATTATTCGGGATGCGATGGGCCTGGAATCGGAACTCCCCTACACACGGAGGGAAGGCTTCGGCTGCCGGAAGGTTTGGTACGAATTAAGGAGCTGAATCTGTTAGAATGTCGCACATGTCGTTCCGCCCATACTCAGCCATAACCTTAAAGGCTCAACATATATATCCTTCATATGATATTCCATGTGAACTCATGTGTCTCTAGATGTTCGTCCATGTATATATAGCTTGTGTATTTCCCACTTCACTGTGAATAAGCAAGTCACATCTCAGCGGCTCCATACAAAGCTATCTATTGCTTCGCTTCTCTCCGCGCACTCAGCTATTCCTTCGTATTCTCCTTCATTAGAATCACGGCTCTCGCTGCTCACCTATTCTCATAGAATCTCGGAGGAGTGGAACAGTATTTGAATGGGAGCAGGGTGGAAGGGGTAGGTAGCGGCGGCAGCAACGCCTCAGGGGCATTTATACTTATGTCTCTTGGGAACAGTCATGGATGTCAAGATAGCCTTATGTTGGGGCGGATCGAACGATGTGGCCCTGGGTTGTGCTCGGAGAGGCGGAGGCCCCATATACCTAATTAAGAGCTGGATCGGGGCTTTCGAGGTGGAACCGAAAGCAGATGCTGAAGCCTGAAATCGCTACAGGAGCTGGGCCCTGCTACATGTACAAAATCCACTCGAAACCAAAACATCTCGGCAGGAAAAACATATAGAGGCCCGCAGAGCTGCACCAGAACGGGAGAGCAGAGGGCCGATTCTGCGTGTGTGGCAAGGCCCAAAATAGGACGCATCTGTTGGAGTGCTCGTGAGTCAGGTGGGGATGGGAAAGGGAAAAGTCTAGAGGAGGAGGAAGAGGACGAAGAGTAGTGCGGAAGGGGATGGCGATTTTTGAAGGAGCACTCGGGGCTGAGAGGACCTGCTATCTCCTTTGTTCTATTGTCGGTTTCAGTTATGTTTTTGTGACCGACTTATAGACTGCTGGGGGGAGGGAGGGGAGATTCTGGTCCTGAACGTAGATCCGGGGCAGGGAACGGCCCAGGGGTTGGATAATCCAGCCGAGTACCCACTTGGGGATGCGCTCCCTGGTAGTAAACTAGAGTGTTTGCATAAGAATACCGAGTTGCCAAAAGGTAAAAAGTCCACCTTATCCCTTGGTGGTCCATGGATGAAAATTCTCTTGTGTATTGATATCATGGCTCGATTTAGTAAAACCTTGACAATGCTCAAACTAACAGCCTTGCTGTACAAAGGCTGAGGAGCTTAAGTACTTGGGTAAAATCGTTATGTTGTCGACTCTCACATTAAGAACATTCGCAAGTTCATCTCCGCATATCTCCGTATCCCGCACAGTGTCATTTCCCTCGGGTTCCTGTGCTACATTTGCCCTTCCCGTATAATTCCCTCCAAATTCTCCGCCAGCTGTGAATTCCGTAGGTTCACTACAATTCCTCCTGAAGCTCCTCAAATAACTCCTTCGACAATTCCTGTGCTCCATAAAACCATGTTTCCTCCCCCCACTTATGTTGAACATACTCCTTATTCTGGGTCTCATCAAGGTCCTCTACCTCCTCCAACGCACTGTCCTCAAGTATGTACTCCTCCTCACCCTCTTGGTTCACCTCGGCCTCCTCCATCAAGGCGCTCCCGGACTCTTCCTCCTCAAGAATTTCCAATCCAAACAATTCGTCGATTCCCACATCACGCTCGTCCTGTTCTTCCTCCCCCTGCTGAGATCTGACTCCCCTTGGAGTCTTTGCCCTCTTTGAACGCCTAACTGGTGGAGGGGAGCTTGAAGGCCTGGGAGTCATTATTCGGACTTCGCAAGACCCCCAGGATACCCTTTTGGTTGGCCTACGTTCTCGAGTCCGTGCTCGGAATCGTGGACCACGCTTCACCTTCACCTTTAGAATACTCCGGAGTTGCGGGTCATGTATTGGATTTGCCGCGGTGTTTTCGGGGGAGGTAACTCGTTTCTGTTTTATGGGCATGGGGCCGTCGGAACTGGAACCACCCATAGGTGTGCCAATGTGTGGTTCTTTCTCTGTGCAGCCTTTATTGGGGAAAGGATGGTTGGAGTAATTTTGTATTCTTTGGTACGCCATTCTAACGAGTGGGGGAAGATTTACACTAGGGAGAGGTAAGTGTTCCCCTTTGTGTGGGAAAAGGGTGGTGTTGAGTTTTTCATCCACTATCTGACGTCCGTGCCAAACATATTCGGCCCTGACTGATGTGCTTGGGTGCGTTGGTGTCCTAGTTTCAATTGATCCAAAGGGGTCAATGGCAATCAATGGAGAATAAACAGTTGGCGGACTGGACGCATTGCTTGCAGCGGGGAAGGGTTCCTGTGCATTACCTTCGCCGACTATCTGGCGTCCATAGGCATCCCTCAGCCCAAGTGAAAAGTGCGCAGTTGATGATTTGGAGAGGGTTCCTGTGGCAGTCAACATCTCAGGCTCGAATAGTTCGGAAACCATCCTTACTCCGTCAACAGCGGGAGCAGATGAGGCCACAGGTGTGGCCTCCTTTCGGGAAGGTAGCTTGTGGTTCATAAGGTTGTCACCTGTATGGCGTCTAGGAGTTGAATATAACATGCGCTGGAGGGTTTCGGAAGTGATTTCCTCATTCGTATCCATAGACCTGGTGTTTTGATTAGGACCATCGTGCTCCCCGGCAGCATAAATAGGCCCTTCCGCATGTATGCGGGGAGAAGTGTCTGGCAATGCCCTTAATCTGTTTGTGGAGGTAGTAGATGGACTTAGAGTCCTCGGGAGTAAGAAGAACTGCGAATCCCTACTCCTGTCGAGGGAGGGGGACTTTTTCTTCCACGATATCACAATACAGTCATCATCACTGGATCCAGCTGGAAAATCTGTAATACAGGGTAAGTTCCCCTTTGGAGGAACAGAAGTGCCAGGCGGAGCCCGAACCCAATTCTGCATTAACCCAAACTTCGGCCGGACCTCTTTGAAGCGCTTCATAGCACGCTCGGCTAGTTCAATACAGCTCGGGGATTGGGGAGCCTCAGCTGGATCAAGGTACTCACTTCCACCGCCGGCGTAACCCTGCTGTGTCATTATGTTACTATAGTGGAGGTCAAGCAAAACCAGCGGGGGAAGATCGGAACAAGTTTATGGTACTCACTAATCTGTCATTGCCATTCCCCCGGCGCGTGGTTCCTGTTCCGGTATGTTCTGATGTCTATGGTTCATCAAAGGCCTCTCTAGTCAGTTACACCATTTGCCTATACAAGCTCGGAAGACAAATGGATGGAAGCTCACCTCTTCACTAGGGCAGTGCCCCACACGGCCCGAGGATAGCCCGAAGACATGGAAATCCATTTCCATGGGTGCTTAAGGTTTTTGATTTGGTAGGTTTTGTTCCGCTCCTTCAGGGACGCCAATAAGAAGGACGCCAAGAAACTACCTTCGACGCCAGACTGCTGAGCTGCTAGTCTGGGTTGCACCTAGATCTGCAAAGATTTGTGTACACATTAGCCTGGTTGTACACATTACCATTAGGCGGCTCGAAGTACACTCGAAAGCCTAGGAATGGCCATCGGTGGGATTTAATTAGGGATTTGATCAGGGATTTAATTCGGGATTTAATTACCGGGGCTACGAGATGCGGAACGATTGACTCGGTCTCCTTTGGTGGGTGTTGTGCCAACCAGACTTCGTCTCGAGTCGACTTGGAGGAGATGGCCTAAGAGAGATTCCTTGGCGGTAGTTAATATCATAACAAGCATTGGGTTTTTTGTTTTTTCAGGTTGTTGGGAAGAAAGTATACAGTACTCGCTGACATTTCTGGAAACCTCGCCTCTTGCAACTGCTGCGTCAACAATATTGGAGACTTTATACCCATCGTAGTACAAGTGTGGGTAATCTATCGAACATACAACGGATAACACAACTCTTTACATTTCTCTCTCATCCTGAAGCAAGGGAGGCGAGTAAACCCTCTGGCATCCTGGCACTTGGATATCGTCACTGACGCGTAATATAGTCTACACACCCTCGAGAGCCTCAAGACCTACAACTGTTACGCACGAAATATTCACACGTGCTGTGAGGTGATTACACTCGATTCAGATCTCCTGTGAGCTCCTCTTCTCACGAGACCTAGTGTCAAATATGATTATCCTGGGCAACGAGCGACTGAAGCGCTCTCAACTCTTGGAAAAACTCCTGGACATTACAGACCAGGCCAGGATCCTAGACAGCAACCGACCTACGCTCGGAGGCGTCATTGATGTTAACGAGTCGATTACCGTCGGGGCTCTACTTTCAGTGTTGGAAGAACTCGTGGTTGAGCTGCACCACTTGACCAAGGTTCACTCAGTCCTGGCAGTGCGAGCCCAAGACCTGCTGTTCGACGCCATGGCTCTTCCGAGTTGCCACCTTGCGCAGGCATTCCTTGAGCCGAAGTTAAAGAGGAACTACTTGGTGGCCATGTGTGTAAAATTAATCACCTGGCTTGAAGATCTTAATGACTCGTATCTGGCAACTGAGAGAGTGTTTCATGAGACAACTGAGCAGCTCCGGAAGGAGTACTCCCATGCGATTGTCGCAGTGGCATAGAGACTGGTTGATCTTCGGCGGATATCAGAACGTTGGGGGATGGGGTTCTTTTTGACTGAGTTTGTGTTGTATTCCTACGCCTGCTATGTCGTTGTTGGATTTCAAGTATGCATGGTTTCAGTTTAACTGTATGTGCTCGGCACTTGCAATTTGAAACCCATGCTAACGATTTGTGGATTTGGGAGTCTTTGTTCTGCCTTGCCTTGTCTTGAGAGATAATTATGCGATTTTATGCGATTTGGACTACCGTGATGCATACTCACAAGGTGACATGATTTTTGTAACGGCCACCATGTCTACTAACCAGACTACCGTAGGGTCTACCTAGCTTCCGGGTGTGTAACCAGACTACGGGTGTGTGGTGCCAGCCAGGCTCGGGTGGGTACTAGGTAGCACAACACATTGTTCTCAGCGGGCACGAGACTATATCACTCTTTGAGCAAGTCGTCTTGTCGCGTGCCGAGTAGTCTTGCTTGTTTTAAATCTTTGCATGCTGGTTGATGTACAAGGGATACCGTTGCCAACCAGACTAGGGATACGGCTGCTCTGCGCATTACTCTCAGGCTTAACACGAGACTTACATGCCGCTCTTTGCACTTCCTGCTGTAGGGTGAACTATTCCCCTCGGGCCGGGAGCAATATCTCATCACGGCCTTTAGAACGAGGGTCTGGTTGACGTCAATTTCCAGGCTCTATAATTTTTCCAATATGTGTATTCCACTATACCTATGGCGGGAGATGTGGAAAGGGCTAATGTATGTGGTCAACCAGACTACTAATGTATTTGCTACTTCTACTGGGTGCAAGTGGGGTCATGTCTTGATGACTGGGTGAACTTCACTTGGCCATCAACATTAGATGCGAACTAGACGAGCTACAGAGGACTCTCGATACAAGCATATCGTTCAAGTATGCTTGTAACCAATATATGCTTATAGCAAGAGGAAATAGGTAACTATAAAATGAAGTTAACTAGCGCTAGGAAATGTTGTGGAATAGGCTTATAAATCCAAGCAGAGAATATAAACAAGAAATATCCAAACGAGAGTAGTAGGTGTGGAGGCGGGAATGTCAAGGAGAGGAGGCACCAGAAAGTCAGTGATCCTGCGCTGAACATGCAGACGCCTGCATTGAATTTCTAGAGTCTCAATACCATTCTCCTCACGCTGCAGAACATCTTGTAGGTCCCTGATATTGGCTGTAGGTTCAGCTTGAAGAGAACAGGGGAGTAATCCTTCAATATGCGTAGGCCTGGGCACGAGACGAGCCGGGTCGAGACTTCGGCTCGAGACTTCGGCTTGAGCCAGGGGCGGGAAAGTCTCGAGCCCCGGCTCGAGCCCGGAGGTCATTGCAACCGCGAAATACCGAAGGTAGCCAGGGTGTCCAAATCTTCATAATACATTGCATTCCCACCACCTTTACCTCTATTCTTTTTTCTGTGCTCCGCTCGAATTCAGCCAGAATGACTCAACCCTTACCTGCAGTTCAGGAATATATTTCTTCCCTTGCCGGCCGATACCAGGAACTGCAGGATGGTCATACGGTATCAGGTGCTGGTTTTCGTCGATTTAACAACTATCTCTACACACGAAAGCTATCAATCCGGAAGTCTATTCCAGATGAGCCATCACGCCACCATATCTATTGTACACATTGTACTGGCATTCCATGCAAAGTACCAGCAAAATTCACAATTACAAGTGCACAACTGCGACATTTCCGAAAGCAACACCCTCGCCTACCAACAACACATGAGGAAAATACGAGAATTAATGAAATCACAGCTTAATCAGGCTCAAGTACAGCAGCAATTAACACCATTTGCATTAGCAGTACAGGCAGCTTCTACACGTACAGTAGCAGCGCGATTTGATAATAAGGTCTGAATTTTAAATCTGGTTGTGAGCTTGCTTATACTAATTAGATCATGGATTTCACGACCTAAAGTCCGCCGTAAAATTGGACGATATAAAGGATTACAATATTGTAGCAATCGAATAAAATGCGCATTTTCAACTGTTGCAAGCGAGAATTTGAACTAACAATAAAGGCTACAAGATGCTCACGCGCAACCTATATTATATACCACTTTATTTCAGCAAGTCCAGAAGCGGTTGCAGGAACATATTGAAAGTGGAGCGAAAATCTCTCTTACTTTAGATGCGTGGTCATCTTCAACTCAGGTTGCATTTCTAGGAATTACAGGTCTTTTTATTGAGGTAGATACATGAAGGTGTAGATCTTTATTGTTAGGTTTTGACCATATACATAAGGGTAAAAGACAGGGCGCAGGGATGTGTTATTCGGCCAATAAGAATCAAAAAAACAGGGATCGCGGGTAGCAGTCCTGTGGCCACCGGGTAGCCACCAGAGTTGACTCAACACGATATACTGAAAATAATTTCGTATGTGCGATCGTAAGATTCTTGCGTTCAGCTGAAAAATTGTGCTTCGGCGATAGATAATCCGAATGGCTTTGCCGGTGGATAATCCGCGTAGCGGGTGTGCCTAGTCTGGTTTAGTCTGGTTGGCACAAGCCCCTCGTAGTGTGCCAACCAGACTAAGTCTGGTTGGCAGAGGTCGTTGTGCCAACTAGACTAGGGTGTGCCGGATGTACATTTTAACAACTAGGGGCGTGCTGAGGCGTTGCCATAGCTGCCGGTGAGGCAGTGCGAACAGCAGGTAGTGAGAGTACTGTCGGAGCGTAGAGAGGGAAGATGGAATAATAATGAAGCAGGGCTTCGTTGGGTGCGTTATGCTGCGTGGGTTTTCTGATGTGAGGTGTACAGTAACATGCTGGTAGAGTTAGCCCAACAGGAGGATCTGGTGTAAAGCTTCTTTCGAGACTATTCTGGTGCGAGCCTATTGTTACGGGCGGACACACATCCTGTATCTAGTTGTTGGCTCTTCGAGCAATGTTCTAAGTTCAACCCGCACCCGTACGTGCAGTCAGTTAGGCCCGAGTTTGGTGATCGTGATATCGCTCGCTCCAATTTCCCTATTCTCCATGTTCCGACAATATTGCCATGGTCACCGGCTCGCCCCTAACACCTATGTTCAGAAAATACAGGGTCTGAAGTGTGAATTTCCTGTCATTCCGTGATGCAGAAGAGAAGAAGAAGTCGTGGTGGATTCGGTGCCAACCAGACTAGTGGATTCGGAGGGTTTAACCTTACTAGTGTCAACTACCTAAAGACCAGATCGGGTAAGTTGGTGGTGTTGTCACATGACCTTTCAGAAGTTCTCCTAAAGTTGAAAGTAATTGTTCATACTTGTGTAACCAGACTAACTTGTGTATTATTTAGAAGAAAAGGGTAATTATGTCAGAATGATTTCTATATTAAGTTTAGCTATCAAAAAAAATAGATATCTTAACTCTACCTCATTAAACAAAGCCTTATATATTAAGCTGTACCTTTTCATATCATATTGCTTATATATACTCTTTGACTACAATCAGGAACGACGGCAGTTTACCTTGTGGACGTCCCATGCCAGCAGCACCATAAATTTAAAAATAAAAAATAAAAAAATAAAAAAGTAACGCCATTAAAGTAGTTGTGGGCTGGAACTCTAGATGCTCCACGCCCCAACGCAGGGGTGAGGTAGAAACTATACATTGAAAGAACTACCATGCTTGAGCTTCTATATCATAGTTGAGCCATAGATATACTTCCACTGAACCATTCCATCATCCCACTACAACTCTACAGCATTCGACGGGATAATGCAACACGACGGGGATATGCAACATAACAACTGCAGGGTACAACTCAATGGCTTTTCGGTGGAATTGGATGGTAGGGGGCTCAAAAGCTGCGTACGAGTTCGGAGAATTATTTTTGAAGTGTCTAAGAGCCCTGGATCATGGAGTTTAAGGAGATTTCCTAGTATATGGCTAAAACATAAATTGCATGGTGTGAATATATGACCAGGTATTAAATTGGAATAATATGATTGAGCCGAGCCTGGGTATCTTTCCTGGCCCTCTCACATAGGTGCAAAAACAATCAAGTCAAGTCTACACCTCCTGGTATGATAGAAGATACATGAGCATGCACTTAAATTAGGGGGGGGGGGGGTGGGCATTGAGGACGGTCAAGGAGCAAGTCTACCCAGAATGATCTAGGTTAAGAGTTTAGTGTGTTAAATAACTTACCAGACTAGGGGCATGGGATCCAGGTATTTGGTGCTTGCTTTGAGCCGTTATCTATATACTTAAGCCTGGATTTCCACTTCTTCCGCAATAACACCCTAAGAATCTACGGGCATCTAATCTCTCAATTGTTGCCCAACCAAGCGGTAAATTTTCTCAAAAGATTGTCTGTTGGCGAGTATTCGGTAGATCACCGAATAATCGGCGAGTTGGTACGCGCGGCGACCGAGGCGAGTCGATTGCCGAACGAGTTGTCAGGGTAAGAACTCGGACCAATTCGCTATAGACCTTTAAAAAAAAAAAAAAAAAAAGAAAGTATGGGCTCCTGACCGTGATTAATTGAATCCCCTGCTACATTCTCTCACCCAACTGTTTGCCTCGTAGATGTGATTAACAGCCTGACATAATTGATGATGATTTAAGTTCTCGTCATGCCAAGCTTCCCTTAGTCCATCATGGTTAGTGTGGAAAATGTATACTTCTCTATTGCGTCATTACATCGTTATAGCGTATAGCGTCTTGATGATCTGGGTTAAGCTTAATTTTCCTCTTTAGGGATTTCTCTTCTCCTTCTAAGGTCACAGGAAAAGATCAGATCATTCTTAAGACAATAAAGCAAATATCCAAGATAATTAAACACTTCACATCTCCCAAGATTCAACCCTCTACAACTCTCAAGATCCTGCTCAACCTGATTCTGGATTCTATGGTTAGAAGCTCGAATCAATTGAGGATAATTACAGAACCAACCAAAGAACACTTGAAGATTAGGGCGAGACCATTGAGTACCTACTTCAGCCATAAACATGTCCAACAAAATCTTCGCTCTGAAGCTCCAAAGTCCTCAGTCCACTGCCCCACCGAAAGATTACATTCTGTTGTTAAATGAACACCTTACCCCCAATGAGTTCGTCGCAGACCTACAGGAGCTGTACCCCGCCATTCCTACAACTAATAGGATGCCCGGAATCATGCTAGAAGGGTCCTATCGTATGACTCCGAGACAGTTTCTGAGGTATATGAGGACTATGGTCACGTATACACCAGAGGTGGAGGGCAGAGTTTGTGTTCCAAAGTTGTTGGGCGGGGAGAATAATGTTAAGATTGAATATGTGGAGGGCATAGTGACTGTGGCGTGACAGCTCCCGAACCATACGGCCTTTATTGTGCCAGACCATCATCCCTTTAGCCTACTCTATCAGTCACTCTGGAGGAAAGTAGCTATGGCTCACCGGTTTATTTATACTGCGGACGTTGCGGTCCCATTCTACGCAGTAGAAAATACGTCTCGCAGTGCCGCCAGTGCATTGCCAATCAGCTACTACCAGAGGCAGTGCAAGCTATTAAATCTTGAAGGCTATTTTGGGGGTATGGGGGGGTATCTTCCATGCTCCAATGACCTGTCCACACTTCTTATTTGAGCAGCATATGAGGTGTTGGAGCAGCATATCAGGCATGGCTATGCTGATGGAAAGAGAGGGTATTAATTTTGGGCCAACTTGGAATTGGTAGCATTCCTTTTTGGTCTCCTTTCAGTTAATGATGTTTGTCAAAATACTGACCCTCTCCCTAGGAAAGTCGGTTTCGCTATCATACCTTTTGGTCCAAAACCTACACGGCTATCCTACCATACTCCAGATAGACCAACAGGGCCTATATGTGTTTTCGGACTGGGAAGTAGAATTCATCAATGATAAGACAGTGTTTTCATCTTCACATATCTCGACCGCCCAAGATAAGACAATCCTAGCCCTCATGGACACCACCCCAAGTGAGTTTCTCATTCTTAATATGCGCTGGTTTTTCATTCATTCATCATCACCGAACGAGCAACAGTACCGGTCCTGGAGTAAGCAACTTAACCTAGAAGTCTATTATATGGTACCTTGGAACTGGGACAAAGTTGTGGCAAGCAGACGGTTTTGTATGGCTGGGGGATTTGGTACATTTTCACATGATATATTCGCTTTTTGGAACTATTCCCCACATCATATTCAAAACGTTGAGGCTGCCCTTGAAATCCAGTACCTACCAACGAACATATCAGGTTTTATGGCCGATGGGACGTCTATGAAGTCATGTTGAGAAAGAAGGCTAATAAAGCTGTAAAAAATCGAGATATGCATTTCATCGAAGACTAGGAACCCGGCATCGATAGCAACACTTTAATGCTAATATTCCCTACCGCTACCTCGCCCCACCAGTCAACTCGATCTGCTAGTACGCGAATTTCGGTGTTCCACACCGTTCGCCCCATTACTCCCCATATCATAGACCTCCTGGTGGCTGCGACAGTACGGTAGCTGAAGACGCCAAGAAGGGGAAAATGTTCTTTCAGCACTTAATACAAAAATATCCGGCGTTCGGGTCTGTCGAGGGCACCATCTTCGGAAGTCTTACACATCGAGTTTTTGGACAAGGGCCAACACTTACACTATACTCTCCGGCCTTACCACATCCGCTACTCCAGGGTCAGGTCCATGCCCATGATGTAATTATTTCACTCGAGCCACTGCCAACATCACCTGGAGATTCAGCCTTTAGGGACCTCCTACACTGAGGGACGCATTACAAGAAGCTCCGGCTTCACATAGAATCAAGGAACAGGCGAAAAAAATCTACCTTAGGCCTCGTTTTAGGCCTGGGCACGAGACGTCTCGAGACAAGACGGGGCCAGATCTCGAGACGTCTCGTGGGCAGGGACAGTGGTCTCGAGACCTTTGGATATCGAGCACCAGCCAACACAATCATAATTATATTCGAACTTGCTAGCTAGCTTCATAGTAATTATCAATCATCATCATCTTCGCCTTCGACGTCAATTTCCTCTTCTATACCCTCTTCTGCTAAACCTCGTTCTGAAATCATCTGGAGTATGAACAGGCGACACGGAAATTTTGCTCATTGTGCTGATTGTTGATGCAGGACAGGAAGTGCAGATAATGAGCGGAGAAAGAGTATAATGAACGGAGAAAGAGAAGAAGGAAAATCTACCTTTAAGTACCGAATAACACATATTTACAAGCGAAGGCTATCGTAGGCTGCTCAACTGATTGTCGCAACCCATGAAAAGATCTTCGCAGCCACTGAAAAATTTTCGCAGCCAATGAAAAATTTTCACAAAAAGTCTCGAGATCCTCAATAGGACTGAACGACCTTCTGCAAGCCATCCCTGTTGATGGAAGAAGGAACCAGATAATATTCCTATGGGTGGTCCCACAGAACAGAATACAGCAGCGATACGAAGCCAAAGCAACTACCCTATACCCGCAGCAGCGTGTCAAGGACCCACCACATGGGGGACAAAATCCCCCTCTGCCAAACTTATATCAGATGGTTCTGACAGTTAGTAATAATCGCTTATGGTCTTTGGCTGCGTGGAAGTCGTTGAAAGATGATGCTCTGGATCTGCAGTCAATTGATTTGGGCCTGAACGAATTTGAGTCACAAGGACATATTGGCGATGTTGTTCGGAAAGGACAGCGGATTGTGATTAGTCATATAAATACCATGACATAACGTGCTGTCATTGGAAAGTGGGGGATGTGAAGCGGCCAGTAGATAGGATTGAATGGGAGGAAAAGACTGGAGAATTGGGTTAACTTTGAGGCAAGATAGATGTTATGGTTGAGGGAATGAGGACTTTGAGGGTTTTGCCAGGAATTGGCACAGTCGGGGATATCGAGGCCGTCGAAATGTTGAGGATCAAGAGGAGAGTAGAGGTAGCGCAGAATGCAAGGCAGCAGAAGGAAAAGAAAGGCATCAATCTGATGGATACTTTGTAGAGGAAGTCGGAACGGAAAAGCCTGGAGGAAGGGATGAAGAATGATCTGGGGGAAACCAACAAGCAGACTGTGGAAAACAAGGCTGTGGTAGCAATCGGAAATGAAGAAGAAATTTGATTTTTATTTATTTTATACTCTAAATCTACAGTATATGATTTTGCTAATAACTGAACACAGAATATGGTAACTCGTTTTGAGTTACCGAGGCCCCACCCGAGGCAACACTCCCAGATCTCTCTACAACCAGATATAGGGTGGCCATTCAACCAAGCGGCCGATAAGGATTGAAAGTACTCCCGGTCTAACCCCCAGCTAGATTGCGTTCGAAGTCTTCGCTGACTGTGAGTGAGCAACTCGAGTCTAGAACCTGGAGCTAGAATGAGAAGTCAGTGGTTGTGATGAAAGGAAGTACGAGTGGCAAACATACTGGTATCGTTTGTAAATTTGCCCTCAGGATGTGATCCTCAATGCCACCACCTCCAACATGTTCTAGTATTGGTGGTGTGGCGGCTTCAGTTTCTCAGACTATATAGGGAGTGTCTGCTCTTTGGTGCGAGGAGCTAGGAGAAGTTAGTGTTTGACATGAAAAAGAAGAAGAGGTAGCTAACACAGGCCGTAGGACGGTAACATACAAGGTGCATAAGCTTTTTCCAACCTCAGCCCTATTTCAATATCCCTTTGCAATTCATATATCATCCATCCCTCGTGCGTTTCGACGCTGCGATGAGTTAGGTATTGCAAACTCTCACAAACAGCCCAGCAAAGTTTGGTTTCAGTCACATGTCGTTGCAGGTTGTCATCGACTTGAGTCGTATCGCATGCTTGTTGGTGGCGAGACCTGTCAATAATCTGGAAAAGCAAATCATACAAAGAGATGAGCAGAGCTTCCACTTGGCTGATATAACTTCTATTGTAACATCGATATACAAGAAGATCCTCATCAGTGATATATAGGGTCACCTGGGCACTCTAGCTGAACCCATTGGTCGTCACCTTCACAAGCACGGAAGGGTAGTGGAACCGAGCTCAGGCAGTTAGGACTGGATACCTATGCTGACACAGTGTGTGGCTGAGTAGCTTCAACTTGAACCTAGCGCAGTAAGTTTTTAAGATGAGAAGTCAGTGTTTGACATGAACAAGAGGGAGAAGATAATGATAAGGAAACTAACAAAGCAGTAGGAAGTGAGAAATATACCTAGAAGGAGGAATACTGGGGAGAGCCTACAACAGCTTGGCACATTTCGTTCAAAGCATTCTCTGGTTATGTATATATAAGTGAGTAACTAGTGTGGGAGGCATGGGAAGCTAAGTAGGGAGTGAGGAGTAAACATACCTTGAAGGAGGTGACTTTGTTCTTTCAGCAGAAACACTAGCAGCCCTCTGAAGAGGAGAGTTTTCTGTGGCAAGCGTTTGCGCTCAGCCCTTTCACTAACAGCCAGGGAGCCTCCAGATCCTAGAGAACTACATATTGGAGGAAGAGTCAGTACTTGATATACACAACAAGCAGGAGGTGGAGAAGAAGCAGCAGTACTAGTAAAAGTACCAGTACAAGGTGAAATGCCAAACATACCTTGAACTTGAAAGTTTTTTTTTTGCGGTTTCACTAACAGCCAGGGAGCCTTCAGATCCCAGAGAACTAGGTATTGGAGGAAGAGTGAGTGCTTGGTATACACAACAAGCAGGAGGCGGAGAAGAAGCAGCAGAACTAGTAAAAGTACCAGTACAAGGTGAAACGCCAAACATACCTTGAATTTGAAAGTTGTTTTCTTGCGGTACTATACCGCGCATATAGTCTGGTTGCAGGACACCGCTCATGAGCATGTTTCAGATGCCCTTGGAGTGGGCAAGCTTTTGTGTTCGAAGCATTCACTGACTGTGAGTGAGCAAGGTAAAGACTTTAAAAAGGGAAAAGAGATTGAGAAAAGGCTGAGAAAGATGAGGTTTGGACGGGTTTTGAAAGGACTATTGAGAAGTACTAATATTTGAAATAGGGAAAAGAATCTCTCGTTCTGTATTCGTTGGGAAGAAATGGGATGGAAATGTGGGAGAGGGGTGAAGGAAGTTTGATGAACAGAAAGTAAGAAAGCACCAGACGATAAATAAAGGACTGACAGTGGGGGAGGGCTAGTTGAGGGGAACCGTGACTATGGAAGGGGGTGCAAGAGAGACTGGGGCAAGGGCTGAAGAGATGGCTGCTAGTCTATTGGCTTTCTCATCCCCTGGGCTGCTAAGGTGGGAGCGTACCCAAGAGATGCTGGTGTCATGTTGGTTGATTTCTGGTTCGGACAGCATGTCCGCCAAATGAACCTCTATTCCGCCCTCGGCGGGAGGCCATGGGAGATATTTATGGTCGTTTGTATGGCCTGAGGTTGAGCCGCTCAAGATAACCACCAACTGACAGTCTGTGTTCCTTAAGAGCCACAACGATGGCCTGCCATTCAGAGTCCGCGTCCAAGTATGCTTCGCCCAGATAAGCCGTCTCGAAGGTGGATGGGTTCCCTCGCCTGTCCTCGGAAACCATGGCAGAGGCGTAGTGTTCGAGGTGACCTGCGCCATCTGTATAGCAGACTTTCCAACCCTCATGTAGGACCTCGCCAATATTGGCTGCCCACCGTTCCTTTGTTGCCTGAATGGAATCCCCGAGCTGGAGTCGAATTTGGCAATATGATGTAGCCATGGTCTTAGGGGGCCGCGGTCTGTCCGTAGCCAAGTGTAGCCCGAAAGGGAGTGTCTGTTCTATTCAGTCCTTCTCTTTCCGATGCCTGGTTGGGTGCGAGCTGCGTTTCTGGCGGCTTCGGATCTTTGGTGGATTCCTCTTTACGTGATAATACCTGATTGCAGGGACATGTGTCCAGGGCCGAATGCAGGGCTGCCAGATCGTCCGCTGATCCATTGTGTATTATTCGTATATGGCCGCCAACCCAGCTGATGGTTGTGTCTTGTTACCTCCGATTTCTATCTTGTTAGAGGAGGCCTAGTTCCACATCGATACCAGAGCGTGGGGCTTTCCCAGCTGCCAACTTTAGGACTCTGGAGACGGCCGCTGGGCAGTCGTTGAGAAGCTCGACTATCCCGGTGTCCTTTTGCTGCCTTAGCGCTAGTCAGGTCGCAAATTCCAATGTTTCCAGATGCCAAAGATTCTGGATTCTCGGTAGTCCCAAACTCCCAATCAGGGTCAAATTTCCTAGATAGGTTTGGGGCTCAGGAGTGGACATTGGGGGCAGTATATGGTGTTGAGGCGAATATGGAATTGGCTTGTACCTAGTAACGAGAAGCATAAAGATTGGTAGCACGTAAGAGAACACTTCAAGCGGGGGTAGATTTGGAGACTCTGGTAGTGTACAACGTGGATCATTGATCGATGCCTTTGGATGAACAAAGGGCGTAGGAGAGGCCGATAGTAGGACAACATAAGCGTTTCTTTCAAGCGGTTCTTCATCTCTTGATATTGAAGGTCAATTCATAACGTGTCCTTTACTCTCTTGTTTCATAACTGTAGCCCCGTGCTTGCTTGGTTTACTGCCGACCATACAAGTAGAACTATAGCTAGATATCCGCACGTACTAAAGTGTCGACCATTCACCGCCCGCCCAAGAGATACCAAAGTACGAGGCACTAGTGTGTGTCGTGGTCTCTTGGCAAGGGCTTCTAATAAAGTATTGATGTAAGCAAATAACTAATATAAATATTCAGTTGCCAGCTTGCTCTCTACAACCACCCGCAACATACATATATCCCTCATCCCGCTTGTCCCAGTCCGCCCGGTCCAACCATGTTACCAGCTGGAAATCAAACCACATCGACAGTGGTTGAAATCGCCATCCCATTCGAGATCTGGACCATTACCGATGTCAGCATTACCAGCATTCCATACCCTACAACGATGTCCACAGTAATTTCAACTCCAAGTTCCTCTGTCTTTCCTCCCTCCTCCTCTAGCCTCGTTTGTCAGAAGACAGCATCAGAAATTCCCACGCTGCTTCATCATGATGGCCCGGCACCCACAGTTGGCGCATGTGGTGTGTTTGATGATCAGACAGTAACACAGAACCAGGCAAACAGGGGACTTTTAGTTGCAGCGATTTTACCCCCCTTCATCGTAGCAGGGGGGATGATGATACTTTTGGCATTGTATGTAAGGTACCGGAAAAGACAAGAAGAGCAGAAGCAGCTATGTAAGTATCAGGTCTCCTATTTGGTAAAGGCTCCTATAGGGGGAATATGAGAGGGTATACTGACTTGATGAAATTCGTGGTAGGAAACATCGACCAACAGACTGAATGCGGCACATGGGGGCGTTTTCGGTGAAGGCGGACATGCGATGTCGTTAGATATATGTTCATATCATTAGATGAGGTCACATGCGGGAGTTCTGTTGAAAAGAGACGTGTGTAGCAAGGGTAAAGGACCACATGTGGAGGAAAAATAGGAGAACGAAGTGGTATCTGTTTTTTCTTACCAAATCTGCCATTATGCGCTCTTCATTTCTTAGCTCAGTATTATCAGGTTTCTGAATCGTTCCGAACAAGGCAACATTAAAGTACCCGATTACCGTCAACTTGATTATCTATTACCACATATCCTATATCATTGTGCTTAGCACAGACAGACAACATGGTGATAAAGAAGTACCATAATACTAAATGATGAGCTCCTCCAGATCCCTTGAATCAAGCGCCAATCCACTTATCCCCATCATGCCAAACACGTTTTACCCCGAGTTTCTCGATTACTTCTCCACCACTACCTAAGTCACAAAAAAAGGAAAAAAAGAAATTAACCAGCGGTAATCCCCAGTAGTTGTCCCCAAACACTCCACCTGCTAATAAACCCATTTGACGCTCTACAAGGACTAGGCCAAGGGAGCAGTGCGTCTTTTGTATCGAATATGTCTTCACATCGCCACAGACAGTCCTCGATACTCTGAACGGCTCATGACAGCACTTGCATTTTATTCGCTCTACATATATTATAGCCTTAACCTTACTTGACACAACACTGGTCACTCTGCACCAGGATCACCGGGAAAAAGAGCTACGTTCACGGATGTTTACCCCTCTCCCGGGGTTAGGGAGATGATATTGTAATGAATACCGGGTGAGAGAACTACCAATGCTCAAACTTGAGACAAGTGGCATATGGGTAGCCAGGATAGGAGGGCTACTAGACGACGTATGGCGAGTATGTTTCACAGAGGTACAGGACACCATGCGGCTGCCTTACACTCTCAGGATGGCCACAACAACCCAAATGTCTCGGAAGAATGCCAGGTCGGAACCACAGCCACGGTCTCAGATAGGTACGGGAAGACAGGCACTGGTCCTATCCCTAAAATGTCACCAAGACACAGAGATGTTTGCCTTACTTTGTGACTCCTCCGCGACTGTGGCCACAGACCTTAACTTAGTGAAGAGATACCCCGCAATCCGGCATTAAACGGGAGTTAGCACACCTTTTGCAAGCCAGAGAACACAGACAACAACATACCTCTATCCCTTGGGTCCGCGCTGACATAGGAATCACTGGCAATGAAATCGTGGATGAACTCGCAGCTTTGCACTCGGCTCTAGGACACACCTCCCTACAACCAGCAATCGTCACAGAATGGGGAACCCGCCACTCATCCATGGCCTAGAGAAAGGAGACTCGTACACAACCAGGATTCGCACCAGGAGGTCCCAGTGAAATAGACACATACACCAAGTGCGGTCCCTTGAGAGCATGGTTCCATCATATATCCAAATCGACACCAGCTTGTGCCGCTATTGCAGGTAGGAATCGAGGATAGAGATCGCAACACCATTTCCTCCATGCACTTCTACGAACAGAGACCCTCACTGGCGAATACTGTGGAGTGGGGGGACCTGATTCAACCGATCTGGGTAGCACAGGACGACGGGGATTGTGGAGATGCAGTCGAGTCTTTCTACGCTTTCTTATACAGGCTCCTCCTACATATCGGTGCTCTTCAATAATTTTCGGCTTCGACCTTGGGGTACTTTCAATTTACTTCTCTCTCTCATGACATTTGTGATTCATTTTTCTAATACTTTCGTCAGTGCGTTGATTCATATTTCCACACTTCCTCTTATCTCACACTTAAAGATTTAACTTGTCTTGTCCTGAGTTACCAGGTTGCTCATCTTGGACCCCCCTGCGGTACCGGCAATGAGTGCGGAGTTTTTTTTTTCTTGAAAAAAAAATTGGTCAGGTTGATACTGTACATAATTGATAAATGTTTTTATTTTATTTAATATATTGAACGGATTAACTAAATACATGGTGAAGTTCTTCTTAGACCCTATTTGATATAGGGAGCCTGCACACCAACGTCAAGGTGATGAACTTCATAGCGCAGGTTCCGTTCTCTTTCTTCCTCCATTCCCATACGACTCCCCTTTCCATTAAGATTCTACTGATGCAAACCAAAGCTTCCACATATCATACCTGTTTGGGTTTTTGGATAACAAAAGAAAGACAGTCTAACTCGAGTTTCACTTTTCTAGTCAATTGGATAAACTTTCCGTTCCGTTCCCCACTTCCCATCGCTACTCAACGTCAACCACGAGTTGTTAGCAGACCCATTGAAAGCGGGGTGGCTTCTTCGGGTACTGAGTCGGTAGCCAGCCGGTAACTTAATACCGCGGAGCTCGAGGCGTTAGCAGACCTGTTGGATGCGAGGTAGCTGGAGACCGAGAAGAGAAGAAGAGAGGAAGAAATGGGGGGGAACGGGGTTTTTATAGGATTTTTGGGACTCTGCCAAGAATTGGGTAGTCTGTGGGGGAGCGGCGAGCTTGGCTCAGCGGGCTTGGCTGTCGTTGGGTTTAGGGCACGAGGAGAGGGGTTCACACAAGTGACCTCGAGGTGCCTTAGGCCAGTGTAATGGAACTTAACCGCCTGTCCAAATCCCAGATTATCTCGCACTGTTCAGGCCGCACCTGAACGTATAAAATAAAGTCTGTTCCGTGCTTGTTTAAACCTGTCTTCTCCGAGACCTACACCAGAAGTTGGTGGAACCCACTGGGACATGTGGAGATATTACCGATGATGGCAACTTGCTATATTCGGCCGATGAGGGACGTTGGACCATAGTCCGTACCTTGTTGTCCGGTCGTCGTCAATTTTACAGCAAAACCTCTACTTTTGGAACTTCGGGTACAACTCGCTAATGTTTTTATCTTCGGCGAAATAACTAAATACATGCTGAAGTTCTTCTTAGACCCATTCTAGGGAGCCTGCGCACCAACGTCCAAGTAATGAACTTCATAATGCAGGTTCCTTCTCTTTCTTCCCTCCATAAACCTTCAGTCCAGCGTATTCGTTGCCCCATTCCCACTCAACATGTACGAGAGCCTCAACCGAGAATAATTTGAGTAAAGTATTTGTCGATTCGGTGGTTTAAATGGGATTTGAATACAAGTGAAGGAGTTGTTAGGTGCCAACCAGATTGAGTTGTCTGCACACTAGCTCCGCATATTTGTTGGCCTATTTATTGGCCTTAACTCAAAAGTAAGCTTCAATTTGATTACACTTTTGTTTTGTTTTGTTTTAATACTCATACTCTTATTCGATCCCAGTGAGGAGACCACGAGTAGCCACTCAGAAACCCAGATGTATTCTGGATAAGGCAAGATAATCTGCCAGGTCCGGTGCCTATATACCGCAAGATAACAAACTCAGAGTCAAAAGGCAGCAGCAAATATAAGATCCAGTGATCGAAACTCAAGAACCAATTGGCAAAAGCAACATAACTGAACGCGGAAAAATAAATTCAAGGGCTGATGAAGGGATCAAGGCCAATGAAAGGACAAACTCAAGTTCATCGAGGTCCCATGCTGTTTTCTTTTTTTTTCTTTTTTTTTTTGTAAATACTCCTTACTCCTATCCGATCCCAGTAAGGGGACTCGAGGAGCCATCTGGAAACCCGAGTGGATTCAGGACCAGACAAGTAAATCTGCAAGGTCCGGCCCCTATATACCGCAATACAATAAAGCTCAAGCAGAAAGGCAAAAGCAAACAATGCAAAAAGCAAACAAGAAGAGCCACCCGGAGAACCGGATGGAGAAAGTGTAATGAAACCAGAAGTAAATATCCAATGTCGTGTAATATCAAGGGCTGCTCCTTCCAACCATCCGTCTGAATAGAAAATCGAAAAAGGCTTCTACTGTGTCCCAGTTATCATAACCTCCTCCTCTTTGACCCATATGTGGCGGTCGAGATCCTCCCAATCCTTGATTCTGCCAAGAGCAGCCCTCTGCTCGCGAAAATCTGGGCAGCGGAAAACTAGGTGTTCTCCATCCTGTGCATGGTGTCCGCAGTGGCATGCGCTGGAATCTGACTTCCTGATCCTGTGGAGCCAGTGTTTTTGTGGACCTTTGTCTATCCTTAACCATGTGTAGGCCGAAAGCGCGTGCCGATTCCATTCCGATCTCCGAATGCCAAAGCCCTTCTTTGTCCTTTCCTCGATTCTCATTCCTTGGAGCCTGCCCTAATTCCTCTCTCGGTCACCTTTGACGTGGGTAGCGAGACTTGTCCTAGCGCTAAGCTAAAGGCCGCCAGTCAGTCTATCCGCCTCCTCGTTGCCTTCGATGCCGATATGGGAGCGTACCCAGGAAATGGAAGTGTCGTGGGAGTTGGAGTGTCTTTTCTGTTAAACCGCACATCCAATACACCCGGATATTGCTGTTCCGCCAACCGCTGTCCGGCGAAGCCATTGTCCGTCAAAGCTATTATCACCACAACGACAATATTCAGCTGAACTCACACACACGCAAGCACCTTACGTCCGCACGTACGCAAGTATTTTCCGTATGTTGGGTTGAGTCACGGTGGTTGCCACCGACCGCTATCCGCAATCCTTGCATTTTCTCGGTTCTGATTGGTTGAATAACACATCCCTGCATTCCATGTATATAGACATCGCTCCAGACCTGTATTTTTCACTGAATTTAACAAGTCCTCAATCCGCTTCGTTCTCTATCGCCTTAATGCACTCTTTAGTTCTATTGTCCACTTCGCGTTTGACCGTCCGCTCTAGTAGGCATATTACCTACTATAGATCTGCTGTTGCACCTGTGCTCGCGCACCTGCCGTTCCGCCACGAACTACTTCCGCTGCCTAACAAGATATTCCAACATATCTTTTGTTATTTTCAGCAAGAGTTCTGCTATTTCACATTCAATATTGCTCCTCCCTACCTCACCATTGGCTATATTGACTACGCTTGAGATGGCCGAGCTGGAGTCCGAGAGGATATGCAGCATAGTGTTGTTCTAGTGGTGTCTGAGGGCTAAAAGGATGGCCAGGCGCTCGGCGTCGGCCACTGTGGACTCCTCCCCTAGGTACACACGTCCCTTCAGTGGCGGGTTGTCCCTCCAATCCTTAGTGAATAAATCTGCGGCTGTGTGTCCTGCTCTTCTGGTGCCATCCGTGTAACATACTCGCTATCCTTCCTCATGTAAATTGCCTATCTTGGGTCCCACCCTCCCAGCGAAGTAGAGTAGGGGTCGGAGGGCTCATAGAGAGTCCGTTGGATGAGGCTGCTCTTGAGTTGCCTGTTGAAGTCACCAAGGTGAGGTCTGATGGGCTGGCGATATTGAAAGCTGTGGAGATGGGGTCCTATGGTTTGAACGGGTATTGTGAGTTCGAAAATGAGGTGGGGAGGCTCTCGAATGTCTGTATTGCCAGTGCGAACTGCGCGGCCCGCCCAGCTGGCAGCGATGTCCTGTAACTTGCATATAATGTTTCTTTAGAGGAGCCATGATATGCTCCGCAGATCTTCCGAAGAGCCCCATATTCTATTCCTTCCATCTCCGTGAGACTTAGATCTAGCCTTGCTTTCTGTTGGTGACTTGATATGTAGCTTGGAGGAGAGCTGGCTGTCCACGATCATACCGAGCATGGTGATGTGTTGGCTTCCTTTGCCTCGACCTAAATCTAGCCGTGTGTTCCTGGCTGCATCCCATTTTAGATTATCCGTTGCTGCTAGCCTCGTACCCATGTTAATATTTTTGGTGGCGTTCGTGACCTCGCAACTTCCCCTTGGTCGATCTCAACAACCAGAGGGGTTTCCGTCGTCGGAGAAAACAGCGATATACAGAGGAACCCCAAAAGCAGTGCCTTTTTCTTTAAAAAAAAAGATACTTGGTACTCCTATGCGGTCCCGTTGGTGGATTCAGGACGGGGCAAGTTAAATCTGCCAAGTCGACGCGGATAAGTACACAAAACGAAAGAAGACTCATGAAAGGGATACACCCATGCTGTCATTAACCAGCAGTGCCGGATGAACCCGAGGGCCCTGACTGGAGCCCCGAAAGAAAATCCTCTCGCAGGTGGAAAAATCCTATAAGCGCTTGTAGGAAAATAAAACAAGACCCAAAACCCATATTCTCGCAAGTGGGAAAACCTCAACTCAATCGATTTCTCCACAGTCTCATCTATTCCAATTGTATCCGGTGGTGCGAAAGAGTTTCTTTCCCATGCGAAGCCCATGGTCGACGTTCAACTTCTCCTTCATGTAGATAACCAGTGACGACGCCAACTTCCCGATTCCTCTGTGTTCTTGCGTCAGCCAGCGAATCCTCGAGATTTGGAGTCCGGTTGCTTTATTGTCCTCCTCGATCCTGCGTTGCATCTGGCCTGGCTTGGATTTTGTAGGTACGGCATGTAGGACCAGGGTTCTTGCTAATATTGGGGGAGGTGATGCTTGTAGGTACCGGCTTGTTCGGGGGGTTCGGAGGGTTCGGGGATGCCGCCGGAGCCGATTCTTTGCCCTTACCTTTGACCTTTGGTTCTGGGGCTCGTGGTGACGCTTGTGCTGTTGTACGTTGCTGGGTGGAATTAGTTGCTGCCTCCGCATATATGCGCACGGGGGGTGTCGGTTGGTGGGTCAGTATTGGTAGAGAAGCTGTTACTTTTCGGGGTGATCGGGGGTGTCGTCTGTGTGCTTGTGTCTGTTGTCACTGGGGGGTTGTTGGCAGCTAGGCACTGCGTCAGACCGTAAAGGTAGTACTTCCATTCCCGGGTTGCATATGGGGCCTTGTCGGTATCGTAATGAGGAATGGGTATCAGATTCGACAACTCGATGCTTAAACGGCAGATAGCGTCTATGTCGACCGTACCCGTGGGATCAGATGGCTTTGTGGCTTGGTCTAGGAGTGGCGGCTCAGGATGTCCAGTGAGTGTCTTGAGCGGAGGCTGTAACTCGATGTTCTTCCCAGGGTTGTCTTTGGTCTGTCTCTTGCCCGGCATATTGTGGTAGTGTGGGAGTTACAAATTCCCTGATTGGTGGCCAAACCTGGTGTGAATTTTTAATTTTTTTTAATTTTTTTTAAATACTCGTTACTCTTATTCGGTCCCAGTAAGGGGACCATGAAGAGCCACCTGGAAACCCAGGTGGATTCAGGACAAGGCAAGTTAATCTGCCAGGTCCGGCGCGCGGAAAGCAAAGAATATAAAGCTGCTTTACCTAGACAACAGGCCAAGGTATGAAACCCCGGATCCTACGCAACTACCAACATCCGGCCCTACACCCGGTTCTATATTGCGTACGATCTTCAAGAAGAGATTAGGGGCTATGCTCACCGAGAGCAAGGAAGAGGAGGAGGTGGAGGAGGTAGCAGGTTGCAGCTCAGAGGAGGAATCTTTTGGACCTTGGGTGGATAAAGGGAATCCTACAGGTTTTCTTGACACAGGTGATGAGGCAGAGATAGATGGATGGGGTAGGGAGGAGAGGAAAGAGTGATTCAATTCTATGAATGGTGGATATTGGAAGACAGTGGCATTATTTTTGCTTGGACATGTGGTCCGCTCGTTAGATGGGAAGGGGGCACCAGAAGGTACTGACCTTAGGTACGTTCAAGCGATTTAGGAGAGGATGGGTCAGTGGAGCTTGAGGGAAGGGATGACCTATCCAAGACTGTGGAAATAGCTCTTGCGGAACGAGATACATGAATTCTTACGGACCATGTTGAGATCCTCTCGACAAGGGGAGACGGAATTTGTGAAACTATGAAGGTACAGGCATCAACAGCGGTGATATTGAAGCGGGCGTGGAGGACGTCTGCGAATCTGAAGGAGGAGTTAAAGAAGTTGAAGGCCTATCATGAGGCAAAAGAGAGAGAAACAGAGTTGTTGGTGGAGAGAGCAGAGAGCAAGTGCAAACAGTGGGCAGAAAAGGAGGTACAGGTGAAGGCAGGCAAGGTGGTGGGTGCAGAGCGAAAGAAATGGCGGGTAAAGGGGCGGGCACCACCAGTTGAGACGCTATCATTCAAAACCCAGTCAGACCAGGTAACGGAAGAGGCAGAGAAGATGCAGGTAGAGGCTGCAGTACAGACAAAGGTACTGATCGAGGAGAGGGGGTAAGAGACAGTCCGGATGTTGCAATGGCAGACAGGTCGGATATGGATGAAGACCTATTTGGGTACGAGGATGAGGACGAGGCTCCGGTAGCAGTGGCACCTCCAATTACCAAAAAAAAGGACTGCACCACGTCCGGTAACAAAGGCTGGGAAGAAATCCTGACCAGCTAAAATACCCCTGCAGAAGACACCAACTAATGACAAAATGGCGAAGGTGATTTTGAGTCACGGGGTCCACTGCCAGAGACCCATGGTTAGTTTTTTTTTTTTTTTTTTTAAAAACTTAGATCCTCCTATGCAGCCCCGTTAGGGGGGCTATGAGGAGCCACGCGGAAGCCCGGTGGATTCAAGGGAAAGGCAAGTTAATCTGCCAACCCCACGCAAAATAAGTACACAAAACAAAAGGAGAATCATGAATGGGATACTCCCATGCTGTCATTAACCGGCAGTGCCGGATGAGCCCGAGGGCCCTGACTGGAGCCCCGAAGAACAATAGAGTGCCTTACGGCCTGTGAAAAAGAAACCGCTCGCCAGTAGAAAACCCCATAAATATCCTCGCTGGTGGGAAACCCGAAACCGCCAGTAGAAGAACGGCCGACATGTGAATGCCTTACGGCCTCTATCTACTCCAATCGTATACTGTGGTGCGGAAGAATCTCCTGCCCATACGGAGCCCCTGGTCAATGTTGATCCGCTCTTTCATGTAGATGACCAGTGACGATGCCATCTTCCCGGCTCTCCTGTGTTCTTGCGTCAACCAGCGAATCCCCAAAATTTGGACTCCAGTTGACTTGTTGTCTTCCTCAATCCAGCGTCGCATCTGGCCTGGCTTGAACTTTGTTGGTGCTGCATGGAGGACCATGGTTTTTGCTAGTGTTGGGGGAGGTGATAGCCCAGCTCCCGACGGCAACGGCATCTTCCCTTTACCTTTCGATGGTGGGTTTTGGTTGGTTCCGGGGGGGGTGGTCGGGGGTGGTGTCGCTTTCGCAGACGTTTTGCCCTTGTTGGTTCGGGGGGGGGTGGTGGTCGGGGGTGGTGTCGCTTTCGAAGGCGCTTTGCCCTTGTCCTTTGGTGGTGAAGGCGGGTCCGTATTGGTGGAGACGCTGTTGGTGGTCGGCTTCTGTACCGGGGTCGGAGGTGTGGTCTGTGTGCTTGTATCCATTACTGAGGTTGGCGGTGGTGTGGCGGGGCTTGTAGAGAGTGGAGTCGGACGATCTTAGCGCTGAGCAAAGCGATGTGTCTGTCCGCTGCCTCTTTAATTAATGCCTTCTCGTCCGACTCAACATTGAGCCTTTTCTCGATCAACCTGACCTGTCGGAAGGAACAATAGTCCCAATCATCCAACTCGTTATCCGTTGCACTATCACATAAAATGTTTCTCAAGAAAGCCGCAGCCTCACGAAATTGTTTCGCAAAACTAAACACCAAATCCTCAGCCTCAGCGTCAGGGTCCTGGTCAGCCACGGTGGCTTGTGGGGGTGGGGTGGTGGTCCGACTCAGTGTCGCTTTCGTAGTCCTCGCGGACCGGGGTTGTGACTGTGGCTGGGTGTCCGGTGACTGGAAGTCGGGTTTTCAGTGGCGGGTTGCGCTTGTCGAGCTTGCCCGTGTTGTCTTTCCTCTTTCTCTGAGGCATGTTGGTGCGTGTGGGAGTTACAAATTCCCTGATTGGGGGTGCCGACTTGGTGTGGGTGCTCTCAAAGAATCGTGGACCAATGCCCGTGAGGGGGGAATTTCTATGAGAGCGAGGGAGAAGAAGAACGAGGAAGAGGGGAAAAAGCTTCAATCGAGGGGGAAAGGGTCGCGATAGTTGTTCCCCCGAGGTTCGAGTGGATATTCCTGTTGTGGCCGGCGAGGGCTTTCTCGTGGTGCCGTCCGTTTGTCAGTAACTGCTCTGGTTGTTGAGATCCACCAAGTGGGCTCGTTCTGTGCTGAGAGAGCGACCCCTGAGAGACCCATGGTAGATATCATACAGGATATGGGGGGGAGGGGGATTATGGGGACACGTTGACTCTTGAGATTGGATAAAGCCACCAGCTCATTGCTGTTTTTTTTGACAGGAAGTTAAGTGTTGGAAGTCACCTAAAAATAAAGGACGCTAGCTCCCACTTGAGGATTATAATTTCAATAAGGGAAAGCAGAGGGTGAGCGACTGGTAATGGATTTTGTAGTAATGGCTTATCATATTCTTTTACCTTGTTTGTCATTTCGTACCCCCATACAAATTATACAGGTCACTACAGTGGTTCGTTTACAGTTTGAATTATTTGCGTCAGTTGATAATTAGCCCGTTGTTCCATAGGGTACCGAGTATTCTAAGATAAGGGAACAGGCCATCTCATAGCCTAAGGCTCCATAGACATATAGATGCTTTTAAAAAAAAATATGGTAACTATTGTCATCAGGTTTTCCATAGGCAGTGGTAAGTAAACACTGCAATGGAGCATATATATATTATCACGGTCTGGTTGATACATAATCATTGATAGATAATATCCTTTGATTTTATCTTCCGGAAAACGCAAGTGACTAAGTACAGGATGAAGTTCTTCTTAGACCCTATTTGATATAGGGAGCCTGCGCACCAACGTCAAGGTGATGAACTTTATAGCGCAGGTTCCGTTCTCTTTCTTCCTCCATTCCCATACGACTCCCCTTTCCATTAAGATTCTACTGATACAAACCTGAGCTTCCACATCCCATACCTGTTTAGGTCTTTTGATAACAAAAGAAAGACATTTTACACTGAGTTCCACTTTTTGGGTCAATCAGACAAACTTTTCTGTTCTATCCCCCACTTCCCATCCTTGCTCAATTCCAATCACGAGTTGTTAGCAGACCCATTGAAAGCGGGGTGGCTTCTTCGGGTACTGAGTCGGTAGCCAGCCGGTAACTTAATACCGCGGAGCTCGAGGCGTTCGCAGACCTGTTGGGTGCGAGGTAGCTGGGGACTGGGGAGAGAAGAAAAAGAGAGGAAGGAATGGGGGGAAAGAGGGGTACTTATAGGATTTTTGGGGCTCTGCCAAGATTTGCGTAGTGTGTGGGGGAGCGGGCTTGGCTCAGCGGGCTTGGCTCAGGGGGCTTGGCTCAGGGGGCTTGCTCAGCGGGCTTGGCTCAGTGGGCTTGGCTGTCGTTGGGTTTAGGGCACGAGGGGGTGGCGGATCACACAAGTGTGCCTTAGGCCAGTGTAATGGGCCTTAACCCCCTGCCCAGTTCCCCCACAGACTACCTCGCACAGCTCAGGGCGCGCCTGAACGTATAAACAAAGTCTGTTTCGTGCTTGTTTAAACCCGACGTCGCCTGGGCCTACACGCGGAACCCGCTCGGACTTGTGGATGATGCCAACATGTTATATTCGGCAGATGAGTAACATTCGAGCATAGGTCCGTGCCATTATCGTTCCGCTGTCAATACTTTTACAGCAAAAAAAACCATACTTGTGGAACATCTGGTACAAACTCGCCAACGCCCTCCATTGTTTAATGCTTCCAGAGTTTCTTTTTGCATTTTTTAAGATTCTCATTCCTCATTTGTATGCGATCCCAGCCCGGGGGAGATTATCAGCAACTCCAGAAATCGGGTGGATTTAGAGCCAGAAATGCTAATCTGCTAGTTCCGGCGACAGTCTCAAGTGATGATTGGCAAAAACAAGAACATAAAGGGGAAAGCGAAAGGATCTTACACAAACTCAAGTACTATGCGCTAATAATAGCAAACACAAGTACCAACAATAATACCCGAACGACATAACGTGAACAAAACCCAGGTGCCAACTGGCAAAAGCAAATATGACAGGACAGTAAATTCGATCCCATTTGACATACAGAGATGTGAACCGGAAACCGAACCGCGCAGAGCTCAAAGTGATTGGAACATCTGTACTGTCATTAACCGGCGCTTGCCAGATGACCCCTAATGGGGATGACTGAAGCCCAATCCGAAAACAGAGAAAAAAGGATTCGCAAACCCAAGTGCTAAATGGCAAAAGCAAGTAAAGAAAAAGGGCGATAATACTCGGGGGAACCGTAATGGTTTAGCTTCCTCTCCCGGTGGGAAATCGGTAAACCACCAGAAAGATGGCCTCCACAGTGTCCCACCTTTCCCCCTCTTCTCCCTAGATATAAATATGGCTATCGAGGTCTTGCCAACCCTCATACGGCCTAACGCTGCCCTATATTCATTGAAGTCTGGCCAGTCAATGGTGATGTGACGACCGTCCTGGGTGTAGTGACCGCACGGACAAGCGCTGCTGTCCCATTTGTTGATGTGGTGGAGCTAATATTTCTGAGGGCTCCGTGTTTGTGCAGAGCCAGGTGTATGCCGAGGAGAGCGTGACGGTTCCATTCCGTTCTCAAGACGTTCAAACCTGGGGATGTTCGTGCTTCGCTCATACGCTGTTTCGAAGACTGCCAGATCCCTTCTTCCGTGGCCGACCTGTCTCAGAGCCGAAGCAAAGATGCTAGTTGGTCGCCCTTATCTTTGCCCTTGATACCGATGTGGGACCGTACCCACGGGATGGAGGTGTCGTGCATGTTGCTATCTCGTTCGCATAGTAGGACCGCGAGCTGTGTCTCCATGCCGCTTATTGCGGGTAGGGGCCCTTAGAGATGTTGATGGTTGAGGAGATGGCCGCTGACGAATCAGATTAGCATCCCTGAGTCCTTATGTGCTTCTAAAGCGAGTACTATGGCATGGAGTTCAGCATCTATAATCGTAGATTCTTCTCCCAGATATGAGTGGTTACTGGCCGGGGAATTTCCTGGTCTCTGTTCTACATAGAAAGCAGAAGCACAGTGGCCTGCTCTTCCGGAGCCGTCCATGGAACAGATTCGCCATCCTTCCTCCAGTATACCTCCTATCTTTGCTGTCCACCTACCTTTGTTACTGTACACGACAGGGAAGTGGATCACGACAGGGATCCGGATCACTATGTTTCACATTGCTTTTTCGGTGTTGCCCCGCATTTGTAGCCCCACTGCGCAACGAGCAACCCGGCAATCAACTTGCGATCAACTACAAGGACAACAATAGCTATGATGGGGCGAGTTAAACCACGTCAAGTTAAAGAATCAGAGAAGGAAGGGTCCATTGCTAAGGCAATTCAGGGATACAATACAGGAAAGTATCCCAGCATCCGCCAAGCTGCAGAGAGCCAAGGATTACCCTATACCACATTGCAAGGCCGGTTAAAAGGCCGTAAGGCAAGACGAAAGGCCCATGAGCTGGAACAAACATTGGGAGAGGCAGAAGAGCGCTCTGTGGTTAAGGAAATTGAAGATATGGATCGTCGTGGTTTTCCGATGAGAGTAGATAGTGTGCGGGAGACTGCTTTGAGGATTTTATGGGAGCGAGAGGGGCCAGAAAATAGAACAGTAAAGTTAGGAGAGCATTGGATAAGCCGGTTTCTTAATCGCTACCCACATCTTGCATCTAAATTCAGTACTCAAGTTCACAAGCAACGAATTGTCTCCTCTGATCCAAAAATACTCAAGCAGTCCTTCGATGTTTTGGGGCCAATGATTAAGCAGAATAAGATCCAGCCATACAACCTATACAATATGGATGAAAAGGGGTTGCAAATGGGGAAGTCAGCTCGAGTGAAGGTTATATGTGTACGAGGCAGAAAGAGTCCACCTTTGATGAAAGATGGTAACCGGGAATTAATTACCGCAATTGAGACAATTGCAGCTGATGGAACGTTTCTACCGCCAATGATTATATATAAAGGGAAAGCACAGTTAGCTCAATGGCATAACTACCTCAGTGAGGAAGATAAAGATACTGTCTTCTCCGTTTCACCTAAAGGATGGACCAATCAAGTTCTGGGACTAGAATATTTACGACTACTATTTGAGCCTCTTACACGCAAGCGGTATGATCTATATATAATTGAAAATAAGAGCAGATACTAATAATCTATAAGAATGAAGGATTCTAGGGAGAACCGATTATTAGTTGTGGATGGTCATAACTCACATTTTAGTATGGATTTTCTACGATTTTGTAGTCAGAATCGTATTGAGCTATTTTGTCTGCCTCCACATACAACACATATTCTGCAACCACTAGATGTTGGATTATTTGGACCATTACAGAAGTATTATGGGCGTCGAGTGGAGGATCATCTACGTCTAAGTGGGGAAGCAATTACTAAGAGAAATTTTCTTCCGTAAGTTATCTTTTTCTTCCCTATTTGGCAATTCATTAAAATCTATTAGACACTTCCGAGAAGCTCGTAAGGCTGCATATACATCCAAAAATATTAAATCTGCATTTGAGACCACTGGCATTCATCCATTCAATCCACGGAGGATTCTAGGTCAATATACTGGTACTGCAGCAGCTGATCCTAAGTGATCAATTAATTCTACCAGTAATTCCACCATTCCAACCACTCCAGCCAATACTCGAGCAGTTCGCCATCTTCACCAGCAAGTACAAGAGCACCTCAAAAATGTGGACGACCCTATTCTGCAAGCTTTGGTCGATAAAATGGCAAATGCAGCTATAGGTGGTTTAACAAAAGCATTTCTAGGAGAGGATCGAGCAAAACAGCTTGAAGCAGTGTTAGCCACCAAAGCAGAGGAAGCAAAGCAGGCAAGGAAGCGAACAAGGCTTACCACCTCAAAAGCCATCACCGGTGCGGAGTTATTGCAGCTACATTTGGCGCAGCAGGCACAGCAAGCAACACCGAAGACGCCAAGAAAACGCTATGTGAAACATGTCTCATTCACTCGCCTAGCCAGGTCCCAGCGTTCTTCTACAGCTACCCACATATCGGTCAGCTCATCTTCCTCAGCATCTGAATCAGGTCCAAGTTTTCGGGATAGCGACAGCGAATTTGAGAGCGTCCATAGTGGCTCTGAAGGCAGCACCATTTATGTGCGGACCCCAGGGACTATTCATGGCCAAAGCACCCCTAGCACTCTGCCCCTCACCCCTACACCTGCTCCTAGACTCCCTGAGATATCACCAAAGCCCACTCAGAAGCTACGAGTATTGAGGCCACGGCGGAAGTGAATTTTTTTATTGTTTTTCTACTTCCATGTATTTAGCCGAAAGTGATCCACTTCCCTATCGTGATCTACTTCCCCGTCGTATACAGTACACCAATCCGGGTCTGCTGGGTCTTGAAGAGGTCACACGGTGGGACTGCTGGTGGGGTTTTGATGGAACTGCCGAGGTGTCGGAAGATAAGGTCCGTGGTATGGGTAGCTGTGTTTAAAACGCTTGCGATGGGTTTTTTGGTATGGTGGGAGATGACTGATCGTACCATTGCCATATGACTTGAATGAGAACCTACATGATTATCACTTCACCCACATTCCTAACTATCCGTACAATGCGAATCTGGTTTGGTCTGTTAAATTTCTTAGGATATCGTGGAATAGATATTCTTGGGGGAATTCCAGATGTAGATCTTCCTGCTTGCTTCCATGATTTCTCTTTGATATTCATTCCTGATATGTATGCCTCTGAGAGACCATGGTGGGCCATCCCGAATTCCGGGTACTGGGGAGTTAATCTGCCGGCCCAGAGCTTATGTACAGGAGACGATGAGAAAGGCTCGCATGAACAACAGGGAATAGACCATTTCATAAATATAATGGCTTTAATGGAAGTTGCACCAGGTGAGAGACTGATGCTTCTATGCGATTGCCTTCTCCATTCAACCCTTCGTATACCGAAGTTCGTTACTCGTGGGCTTCTCGTGCTCCTTTTGGAGTGTTCCCGCATGCCGCCTCCTGTGGCTGTATTTGGTCTGCCCCAAGCCTGATTCGAAAGCCGCCCTTTGGTCTGCAATTTCAAGATGCATCTTGTTGACCGAAGTTTCATCTCTTGACCTGGCGATTCGGTCTCTATTTGACGAGGCGGATGACCTGAGGCGATATTGAGCGTTGTCAGGATGGCAGCCAAGGAATCGGAGGCTAATTATAGTAACTCATCTCCGCGACGTTGTGCTCTGTAGAGCCAAGGCGATCGCCTGTCTTCCCTCGTCAGCAACAGTACTGAGGTTTCCAAGGTAGTGACCCATGGTGATTCAGGGGTTGCCACGGCGATCATCCGAGTAAAATGCTGCTGTTGTCCACCACGACCTGTGCCGTCTGTGTAGCACAACTCCTATCCCCTGTCCAAGGTGTTTCCTCGTTTAGCCGCCGAGGATCCCTTTTCTTTCAACTTTGTATCTCAGGGACTTGCTTCCATTGATGTTTCATGGCGTTTTCAAAAGGTTCAGTTTTGGTGTAAACTGACGAACTAATGACCTAGAACTAGGCAATCTCGCAACAGGAGGCTTCTCCCTTCCTCAAGGGGTCAATACTGTATAGCCCACCAGCATTGGGATCAATGAATTGATGAAGATGGCCAGGTAATATCGGTGCCATAAAAATGCAGTAAGCAGGTGCAAGAACAACAGCACTACAGGGCCTGATAGCACGCCGTGGACGGAAGATAGTTAGCGACATAGAACTAGGGAAGCGGGGCCTGGATATGGCAGTCACATAGTCTACAGGTCCGGAATCTTACCACCGGATAAATGGAGACAACTCGAAATGGTTATGATCCCAAAAACAGGGTACAGATCGGGCAAAAGTGAAAGCATTGTAACATATCGGGCTGACAAAGATAATAGGCAAGATACACGGCCGGGACATCCATAGTGGCCTCAATAGCCTTTGGAGAAAAAGTAGGACGGAGATCTTGGAACCCTATCCACAATTTCCAGACTGGATGACAACATCCTACGACTAAGGTCCTCTGATGGCCGAATCTACAACCACCCGCTTAAAAATACTCCTTGAGGTGCTGACGAGGATACGGAGCTGCGGGGGATAAAGTGAGGGGGGTTTGAAACTGGTGTGGCCGAATTGAGAGACTCTTAACACAGAGTGAATGTAGAATACACTGATGGGATCAGAATCGATGAGGCAGTAGCAGAAGCATCTAGAGAGGGAAGCACGTGGCTAGGTCGTTATGCAACAGTGATGGATGCGGACATAGTAGGAAAGCTCTGAGATGGAAAACAGGGGAAACCATAGTATAAGAGGGACAGGGAGGACCATTGCACGAACAATCAGCCCCTAATACGATAACCTAAGCCATGGATAGAGGGGAAGGTAGCGGAAATGATGCGCAACGATCCCAGGAAGTTAATGTGGGGTAAGGGAAATAGCAGAGTACAAGGAAATAAACAAGCGAATTACATACAAAACCCAGAAGGGGGTCAAAATAGATAGACTGATGAGCACACCCAGTGTAGCGACACCATCAGACAAGACTCTAAGATGGGCACCATGGGGGTCTCTCTCTTTCATATGTCCTACAAAGTGGCGCAATGGGATCGGGAGGCGGTGAAGGGTCTGACACATATCATAATGGACAAAGGGTTGCTTAAATACTAACTGCGAACAATAGTGAAAGTGGAGGATGGGAGGAGGAACTGCGGTACAGCACAGAGATCAGCGCACCTATTACAGTCAACGAGGTCGAGGACCACTGGAAGAGACAGCAGGACAAAATCTCGGAAGTTGAATGGTGTAGGGAACTGGATAAATGTTTGTGCTTAAAAGCCGCGGAGAGAGGCGTATAGAAAGGGAATGGAGAAAAGGGAGGAGGTGGTGGGATGTATGTAATTTAGGAGCTAGATGGATAATCCAGGTGGGCTTACGCCTGGAGATGTTCTTTCTCGTTATATAATAATAATATATACTACATAGCATGAATACGAGTAGGGATTCACCAAACAAAAAAAATATTCATACGATGCCATGCTGGGTGCCAGAGGGGTTGGTTATTTTTTAGAATAATAAATCATGACTCTACTCGTAATTAAGTTATTCTAACATAGCCCGGGGCAAGCACCCGGTCGATTTTCCGACCGCGGGGCCGGTTTATGCCTGTTGGAATGCACACACCCAGAACACCTGACTTACATACCTGGCTTACCTGGCTTACCCGGCTTACCCTGAACTCGCAAGCTACTTCTTATCTTACCTATTTATCTTGTTCTATCGCTCCTTGAAATCAGCTTATCCAACATCAGCTTATGTTATTGTCGCTACTATTGTATCCCCGTATTTCATTTCTAGCGCTCTCATTGGCTGATTATTCATATCCCTGTCCGGGATTACCCTTAAAACCCGTGAAAATAAATATTCGTGTATTTTTCGCTGTAATCGAGCAAGTCTCTAACCACATCATCCACTGTTACCATTGAGTGAACTCTGCTCTATATATTACGCACAGATCCGTATAGCCTACTGCGCTATTTATTAAGTATATATCCATATACTTTGTTAATCGTCCCGTGGCTGATTGGTTACACAACGAGTCCTGTGGTTGAATATTCCGCTCCAGACATGTGATCTCTCATCATAGACTGGAATACGGGTAAGAAGCACTTCTTGACGTAGTCACGTGTGTACGCAGTCCCGAAATAGGCTTGTCATCTCAACCTTACTACAAGGAAAATAACCTGTATGAGGTTGAGGGAAGGCGAATTCCCTTGTGCAGTCTTCTTACTTTGTGCAGTATTTGTGCCATGATGAGCTTCACAGGCTTCTTTCTCATGCATTCAGCTCGGCCTACACCTGGCTCCGTACAAACTGTGGCTTCAAGAACTGATGACTTTTTTACATTAAGAAATTCGTCTACTGCCACGACTCCATGGAGGGTGGTGACAACATCAAATTGTCATGTCACGGATCTGATTCACTAAGAACCCCGCTGTCGTCCCACAAGGATTGGAAACATCTAGAGAGACCTATCAGCCGCCTCGTTGGCAGAGCAGTGGAGAATGATCAGATAAGTTTTTTTCGTCTTTTATTTTTATGTTTTACAGACACCTCGTCGGTAGAGCTGGAGGTAATCGAATATCATGTATTTCTTCCCATACTATTACTAACTAACAGTTTCCGGAGCAAAGAGCCACCTTAGGCAGTATCAAGGACTGGGAGGACCTCGACTGCCCCATATGGATTCAGGAGGAGGATGGGATAAGTAGGACTCAGTAGAGGCCTTTTTCGGTTTCTTGTAGGGACGGCTGACTGGGAGAGGGTGCCCTGTTTCTATAGATATGACACGCAGGTTCCACCATTCTACTGTCATTCCCTTCATCAGCTGTTTGGAGTTGGCTCCTATCAGGCTCCTTGGGGTCATCTGGCATGAGCCGGTTCATGACAGCATGGGTGTCCCGCTCCTTCACTTGGGTTTTATTTTTTATTACCTATAAATGAATATATATCGCCACGGGATTTTGCTTGGGGTCGGCTTCAGTCAGGCCTCCCAGGGTCATCTGGCAGAAGCGGGTCAACTGTTTCGCCTCGCTTGGTTTATCTGCTTTCTCTTACTTACATCTCCTTGCCAGTTGGCATTTGAGTTGTCTGTTATTTGCTTTGCGCTATATAGGCGCCGGATCTGGCAGATTAACTTGCTTTGTCCTGAACACTACTCGGGTTTTTGGGTGGCTCATATGTTCCCCTTACTGGGACTGCATATGAGTACTGAGTATTTAATTTTAAAAAAAAGCGTTTTCTTATAGTCTATCTACGCCTTTCCAATGTTTTGTAATACACAATACACTTCTTCCCTTATTTCTTTTTGGAACAAAATAAAGAATCTCATACTTTATTCAGAGCTTTTGTGATGACGAATGCGTCCTAAGCACCCCCTGAACCTCTCGATCCCAACATCGCTTTGCCCAAAGAAATTCAATGTGTGTATGTCCCGACAAGAGGCCCATTAGACTTGGAAACGGTGGCTGTTCGTTTACAGGAGCGGCCTTAATGAGAAATCCAACGGCCTAGTCAGTTATTGGTAGATATAGTGATGAGGTTTTAGGTGGGCCCTGGTGGAGAAAGAGCAAAGAACTCTTCAGGACAGACAGAGCATATCACGGTCTACTTGTTACATAATCGTAGATAAATAAATAATATTGGTTATATCTTCCGCAAGAAACATAGACTAGGTACATAGGAAGTTCTTCTTAGACCCTATTAAATATGATATAGGGAGCCTGCACACCAACGTCAAGGTGATGAACTTCATAGCGCAGGTTCCGTTCTCTTTCTTCCTCCATTCCCATACGACTCCCCTTTCCATTAAGATTCTACTTATGCAAACCAAAGCTTCCACATATCATACCTGTTTGGGTTTTTTAATAACAAAAGAAAGACAGTCTAACTCGAGTTCCACTTTTCTAGTCAATGGGATAAACTTTCTGTTCCATTCCCCACTTCCCATCTCTACTCAACATCAACCACGAGTTGTTAGCAGACCCATTGAAAGCGGGGTGGCTTCTTCGGGTACTGAGTCGGTAGCCAGCCGGTAACTTAATACCGCGGAGCTCGAGGCGTTAGCAGACCTGTTGGATGCGAGGTAGCTGGAGACTGAGGAGAGAAGAAGAGAGGAAGGAATGGGGGGGGGGGAACGGGGTTTTTATAGGATTTTTGGGACTCTGCCAAGAATTGGGTAGTCTGTGTGGGAGCGGGCTTGGCTCAGCGGGCTTGGCTGTCGTTGGGTTTAGGGCACGAGGGGAGGGGGATCACACTAGTGGCCTCGAGGTGCCTTAGGCCAGTTGCAATAGGACTTAACCGCCTTCCCAGTTCACAGATTATCTCGCACTGTTCAGGGCGCACCTGAATGTATAAATAAAGTCTGCTTCGTGCTTGTTTAAACTACGAGGGTCTGATCAAGACTAGTTTAAACATGTCTTCGCCTGGACCTACACGAGAAGTTGGCAGAACCCACTCGGACTTGTGGAGATATCAATGATGGCAGCAACTTGTTATATTCGGCAGGTGAGGAACGTTGGACCACAGATCCGTACCATTATTGTCCGGCCATCGTCAGTTTTAAGGCAAGACCTCTACTATCGGAACATCTGGTACAACTCGATAAAAGTTTATTTTATAACTTCAACGAAATAACTAAATACATGGCGAAGTTCCTCTTAGACCCATTCTAGGGAGCCTGCGCACCAATGTCAAGGTAATGAACTTCATAACGCAGGTTCCTTCTCTTTCTTCCCTCTTTTCTATACGAAACCCCTTTCCATAAATCTTCAGTTCACCGTATTCGTTACCCTATTCCAACACAACATGACAATATTTATAATAGGATACCAGACGTCCGATACAAGCTTGACATTCTCGCGAATAAACATGGTCCGAACCTCCTAAACAGTGACAATGGCATGAGAATAGAAAATTGGAAGGGTGCCACGCTTTATTACTCTATTCGTGATGTCCTCCACAATCAGGGCTGTGCCTGGATTTTCCAAGAACATTTTAACAAAGCTATGAAGCTTCCTCACAGCTACCTCATCAAGTGCTTAATGTAACAAGCCATATGACGAGCCGCCGTCACCACATTCATTGGCTTTGCCTCGAATAGATCACGGCTTTTCACTCCCTCGCTAGTTCGTCGTTCTTGGTGACAGTGTCATTGTGCTTCTGATCTACTTCATCCAACCTCCTCTTGATATTTGCTTCGAATTGATCATGTTTGCGTCGTAGCTCACTCAATTCCATCAGTAGTTTCCCTGTTGGTGAGCCATGTAGACTCCTCGTGACCGCTTGAAACCATTCTCCTGCTGGAGCCTCACGAGCGCCAAAAAATCCACCTACTAACGGTTTCTGGGTAAATCACGCTTCTTCCAAAAAGCAATACCTACATAATAGTTGGCGCAATTGATTAATTGCTGTTGGCTCATTTTTGCAGCCACCTGAATGCCGTCTTTCACGTCCGGGTGAGCCCATCTCATCGTCGTATTATGCGGAATAGTTTCTTGTACCTCACTGGGAAATGTAACCTTGGTCCGCTTTTGCTGTAGATTGAGGACTGGGGCCCTCCGATTCATGATTCAGTTTCGCTTGACCTTCCACAGGTTGTTGCTTAATTTAAACCTCAACTAAATTCTGCTTCGAAACTAAATAGATTATCCGGATCGTTTACTTCACCGCTACAGTGAGACTACCACCTACAGAGTCCAAATCAGTCACAATGAACAAGAGAGTTAGAACTCATATGGACCACCAGAAATAACATAAAATGTTTCCTAGAAGTATAAGGCGGTCTCTTCGCACGTTGTATTAGCCAAAGGTTTCGCTTTAAGAAGTTGGGATTGTGTTGCGCCAAGACATTACCTTGGCCGTAGTTCACTAGTCTGGTTGGCACAAGTAGTTCACATGATGTTTTTTTTCTAGACGTAGTAGTCCAGACCAGAGGAATGTCAGGTTCGTTTTCAGCGCACCAATTGTAAGAAATAGCAAGTGGCTTCAGTTGATAACGAGGCGGGAACTTCGTTCATGGCCCCAACCCTTGGCTACGAGGTGGTTGATTACTTGGACCGAATAGGGGTAATGAATATTCCAAAAAAAAAAAAAAAAAAAAAAAATGTGGTTGAAGAGAAAAGTAGAATAGAGGAGTGAGAGGATTATAGGATTTCTGGGAATTTTTCTGAGGAGGCGAAGGTTACGTAATGTAATGAAAGATGGGGGGGTGGTTGAGCGGAGGTTATACATATTTTATATCTAAATAATATCAATAAAATTAGATTTTATTTCTGCCAAGGAATGGATCTTGTTCCATGGAGCAGGCTTGGCTCTATGTCACTCTTTCTTTCTTTTAAAAAAATTCTCCGTACTCATTAGTTATCCCAGTAGGAGGACCATTAGGAGCCACCGGAAACCTGGGTGAATGCAGGACAAGGCAAGTTAATGTGCCAGGTTCGGCGCGAAAAAGCACAACAAAGCAAGTCGCAGGTGGAACAAAACCCTCACAATAAAATACCCACAGGTGGAAAAAGTCAAGCGCTAGTAGGAATTAGACGAAACAAAAACCTCGTCCAAAGATACTTACAAGGCTTGGCTGTCTCGGTGGGCAGTAAATTTATATATCAATCGTCATCCTTATCACCTGCCTCCATAACGAGTACCCCTGCAAGCCTACTAGTGAGCAGCCACCGTCTAGTGATCACCCCTGCAAACCCCCCTGCAACAGCGTCTCCAGCCACAACTCATGACATATCATGAGCCTGGTGATTCTGGCTAAATGCATATCTATGGAAACGAGTACGCTCTACAATCTGGTTGTGCTCACATCCCGCCAATATCAGCCAAAGACTCAATATCTCCTCTTCCAATACGACCTCGCCGAAGACTGACCTCTCCCCTCTCAACCCCCCGTATAGGCCAGGTACCCAGCGGGTGAGCCTGTGACGACTAGAAGGCCATTACCTGGTATCTATATTCATTTCAAAACAGCCTCTAGGGCGGCAGCCTCGAATATGAGCAAACGGTATGCAATCAAATAAAACTCCAAATGGCTATTTTAATAATTAACTAAATTTGCTCTATTTATGCTACCCTAGGCCCTCGCCTTTCACCCGTCTATAGCCTACCCTCCGCAGCATTCTCAAATCACTACAGAGAGGTCCCCAATAGCTCTAAAAGCTCCAATACCCCCCCTTTGGCCTCTTGGGTCGCTTGCATCTTGAGGGGTTTACAGGTCTTCCCTGCAGTCGTTTCAACTAGGCCTGGGCACGAGCCGGCTCGCATACAGGCTCGAGCCGGCTCGCGAGAATTGCAAGGTACGCTACATATGTGTATAGGTCCTGGAAAATATGAAAGACGCAGAAATATGAAAGATACGGATATAAACAGACATGTAAATAGGACAGAATCAATTTCAACCCTCATCGCCCACCTAAAGTCCGCAGCGAAATCGCACAATACATAGGACTGCAATATTGTAGCCACCGAGCAAATTGTAGGTTCCAACCATAGCGAGATACAGTGGTGATTTTATCAATTTGTGTAGTTTCCTCCTCTTGTGTTGGTAGGCATGGTTGGTTATGCCGGAAATTGAGCGATTGTAGTTGTAAATTCTGAAGGGAGGTAATGAACTCCTGGACTGCCGGTGGAGGTTGTGTTATTAAGATGAAAAAACAACAGAAGAAAGGGTGGGAATCCAACGCATTTTGAAGATTTCCACTCCCCGGGTACCTTCGGTATTTCGCGGTTGCAACGACCTCCGGGCTCGAGCCTGTGTAACCTTGGGCTCGAGCCGGCTCGGCTCGTGCCCAGGCGTAGTTTCAACCCCCTATATCAACCATTTGCTCACGCTGCTCCATATTTCCAAATATTTAACCTAGCTTGGTCGTGCCAACCAGACTAAGCTCGGTCTAATGTCAGTCTAGATGCCTAACTAATGATGTAGTCTAGCATTCAACCCCACCAAACTACATCCAACCCAGTACCAACCTAGCACAACCTAGTACCAACCTAGTGCCCAGCCGAGCATTTAACTCAGTGCTCTTCTAGCAGCTTGCATTGATATTGGTAATGCTTGAGCTGAGTGCATGGTTACAATACAAAGGTCTAAAATGCCTCTAGAAAGGCCAATAGTGTGTGACTATTGGAGCCTAAAATATAGGGGTTATTGGAGCCCCAGAGCTATTAGAGACCTCTACGAGGGTACTGAGGATGCTTTGGAGGAGGGTTTGGATCAAGTAGATCTTAGGAGGGCATAGATAAGGTATATTTGGTTGATTGGATAACAGCTCTTAAAAGTGTGTATTTGGAAAGCTTAGTACCTCAAATTAAGACCTTCCAATTTTACCATTTTGCATGCTCTATATTCAGTACTGTAGATAGATGCTAGGTATATGTTTTAGTTGTTTTGGGCTCATTTGTGCAGAATTCGGCCTATAGAGGATAGAGAACGGGAGTTAGCTATTAGGGGCATAGTTCTTGAAAGGGGGCAGTATTGAAGGTTTTAATGCTATTGGGGACCTCTTCGTAGTGATGGAGAATGCTAAGGAGAGAAGGCTATAGAGGGGGGAAAGACGAGGGCCCAGGATAGCATAAATAGAGCAAATTTAGTTAATTATTAAAATAGCCATTTGGAGTTTATTTGATTGCATACCGTTTGCTCATATTCGAGGCTGCTGCCCTAGAGGCTGTTTTGAAATGAATATAGATACCAGGTAATGGCCTTCTAGTCGTCACAGGCTCACCCGCTGGGTACCTGGCCTATACGGAGGGTTGAGAGGGGAGAGGTCAGTCTTCGGTGAGGTCATATTGGAAGGGGGGATATTGAGTCTTTGGCTGATATTGGCGGGATGTGAGCACAACCAGATTGTAGAGCGTACTCGTTTCCATAGATATGCATTTAGCCAGAATCACTATGTTAGTGATTGAATGCCGTACATTCATTCATTCCGCTCATGCCTTGCTATTCCACACGCAGCGACCTTCGGCCTGCAGATCTTATGGCAAGCAACGGTCTTCTCAGGCATTGCGTGCTTCGGCCTTCACAGGCATTGCGTGCTCTGGCCTGCAGATCTTATGGCAAGCAACGGCCTTCTCAGGCATTGCGTGCTTCGGCCTTCACAGGCATTGCGTGCTCTGGCCTGCAGATCATATGGCAAGCATCGGCCTTCACAGGCATTGCGTGCTTCGGCCTTCACAGGCATTGCGTGCTACTCATATGTCCTTCTTCTTCTTCACTTTCTTATGTACGTTCATTCATGTATATATATCTCGTTCGTTTCCTGTTGGATAGAGATATGAATCACAGAACAGCGCATCTCTTCGCTGCAATACATCTCTTCACTTCTATATACTCTTCTCTACGTGACAATCTCACTTCGCTCATTCGTATTATCCTTCAGTGGACTTTTGGATCTCACTGCTGCCTATACCTCCCTCCTTTATCTCTTAAACACTAGGCTCATGATATATCATGAGTTGTGGCTGGAGACGCTGTTGCAGGGGGGTTTGCAGGGGTGATCACTAGACGGTGGCTGCTCACTAGTAGGCCTGCAGGGGTACTTCATTCAAACTACCAAGCGACTGTTCGTCTAAAGGATCTTCCAGCGTCACTTCCAGAACTCCAAGCCATGCTTTACAGCATAGAATTGCGTTTTATTAAAATTCACGGTTGCAATGACCTGTATGGAGCCGGCTCAAGCCTGTGTACTTAACAGGCCAGACTACGCATTTTCCAACTTACTCTCGGTTTCGTACACGAGACTATCAGAATGTCCAAGACTCTTGGTGGTGATAACTTTTTGATTCATATTAGTTTTTCTCATGGTCTGCTCATCTCCTCGCCAATTGGCATTTGCGTTCATGCTGCGGTATAAATGATATCCGCCAGATTAACTTGCAATCTATCCGGTTTCCGGGTGTCCTCCCTGTCGGGACCAAATGTGTACTGAGTATTAAAATTAAGAAAAACCTTGAAAAAAAGTCAATATGGTATATCACGATCTGGTTGATACATAACCGTTGATAAATAATATTTTTTAGTTATATATCTTTAACTAAATACAAGTGACTAAATACATACTGAAGTTCTTCTTAGACCCTATTTGATATAGGGAGCCTGCGCACCAACGTCAAGGTGATGAACTTCATAGCGCAGGTTCCGTTCTCTTTCTTCCTCCATTCCCATACGACTCCCCTTTCCATTAAGATTCTACTTATGCAAACCTGAGCTTCCACATCTCATACCTGTTTAGGTCTCTTGATAACAAAAGAAAGACACTCTACACTGAGATCCACTTTTTATGTCAATCAGACAAACTTTTATGTTCGTTTTCTCACTTCCCATCCTTACTCAACGTCAACCACGAGTTGTTAGCAGACTCATTGAATGCGGGGTGGCTTCTTCGGGTACTGAGTCGGTAGCCAGCCGGTAACTTAATACCGCGGAGCTCGAGGCGTTAGCAGACCTGTTGGATGCGAGGTAGCTGGAGACCGAGGAGAGAAGAAGAGAGGAAGGAATGGGGGGGAACGGGGTTTTTATAGGATTTTTGGGACTCTGCCAAGAATTGTGTAGTCTGTGGGGGAGCGGGCTTGGCTCAGCGGGCTTGGCTACCTTATGGGCAGGCGCAGTATGACACCACTAGTTGTCCCAATCAGACTCCTGAGGCTGTGAAGGTATTGTGCCAACCAGACTATGAGGCCACCCTTAATCGAGACCCAAGTACGAGCGTTTTCCCGGAAACTCTACTTTCTTCTAAAACTCCGAAGTTGTATTAGGTAACGAGGGCAGCAGTGAGGAATCAATAAATGATAGCACACAGTAGTCTCGATCAAGCACACAGCTATATTATAGTGGGGCTCTAGAACTCGCGATTCTAAGGCAATACTAGTCAACTTCCAACTATAATAACTCACCTACTAGAAGGGTAGAAATTATCTTGAATCTGTGACGATTCATTTCTTGTATCCAAACTTGTTATATATTTAAATTTCGGAATATCCCTCGCAGAATGAAAGGAGTACTAATGTTATTAACTGGTTGTATTTCCCTGGCAGAAATATTGGTGTGGTCTTGCCAAAAATCTTTATGGGGATGCAACATCAGAACCAGTGAATACTGTGATCAAATCCTTGATTTTTCTGCAAATACGTGGTAGGTTTGACAATTGGAACAGGGGGTAATTGGAGCGACAGCGATGAAAAAGTTAATATGGGGATTGGGTTGGGGGTAGTCTAGTTGGCACAAGCCCCTCGGTAGGTTGGGAGGGGGGGAAACGTTGTTGGCGAGGAAAACTGTCTGTAAAATGTTGCCCCATACCCAATTTTTGAAATACTGGGTATGTTTTGCTCACCTCGCTATTCTACCATTAGCCACTAACTTTCTATTTAAATTGAAAATAGTTCACCAATTATAAAAAACGCATATTGGGGTGGTCCTATCTTTTTCTAAGGAAGGGGGGTGAGAGGTGGCGAAGATTAGGCCCGATCTCTTAATATCATTCCCTAGTATCATAACTACAAGGGAGAATGGCTTCAAAGTGGGTTCTTATTAGTAGGGAAGGATAATTTCCGTAATTTTGCAACTCTCTCTAGAATAATTCTAGAGGGGCCCTTTTTTTTTTGGAAAGAAAATACTCAGTACCCGTATGCACAACCCCTCGGGACGGTATGAAACAGGTGATATCAAGGTTCAGGCAATCTAATCTACCACCTACGCATACTATGTACATGGTATATAGTGAGGCCAAGCCCTGGTGATGAAGAGAAGTAAACAACATTTTCATTAGACTAGTGCTCAAGTGGAGTCAACAAAGCTCAACAATCATCATCCCTAATGCGGAAGACCAGATGTCAACTTCATCCTACACTAGTGACGACGGCCACTTCCCGACCCTTCTGTGTGCTTCTCTCAGATAGCAGAATGCTTTCCCTTCATTTTGTTCCTCAATCAGCGGTCCATCAGACTAGCCTTGTACTTTGTTGGAGTCGCATGTAGAGGACTATGGCTTGTGCTTGTATTCTTCCTTTCCTCGGAGACTCTGGGGGTTGTCCTGTTTTAAGGGTAGATGCCCTCCGAGATCGTGCTGATGTGCAAGGTCCCGCTGGTTCCTTGTATCTCTGTGCCAGCTGTCTGGATGAACTTGCGGTGGTGCCTCGGGCTCTCTCTCCCTGTCTTTTATTACTGGCCTCTTGTTTTTATTCTCCTGGTGCGGGAGAGGCAGGGTTTTTGAGAGGGCTGAAAAAATAGAGGGTGCCCAAGCTAAGCGGAGAGGGATAAGACGGGCTTGTTCGCTGGAAACGGGGAAGGGAAATAAAAGAAGAGGGGGAGGGTATAAGAATCTGCCTGCTTTAAATTTAGTACTTTGTTCTTGACCTTGGCCATTATCTCAATCTCTGGGTCTATTCTGTAATGCCAATGCTGGTGGGCGATTAGTCTGGTTGTAGGCGATGTTGGCTTCTAGGTCTGTGTGCGTTTAGGGGGGGAAGTAGTCTGGTTGGCACAAACTAGGGGGAAGTTGCTTTGAGAGTGAACATCGCCAAGGTATCTGCACGTTCCTCTTAATGCGAATAAAATGATGTTGCCATCATCGTGCCAACCAAACTACCATCACCGGTAATGTCTCCGCAAATACATATCTGAACCGTGCCGCCAAGCACATATGCAAGCCAAGACCACGATATGCTTTCAACAAACTTCAATTATACGTGTAGAGCCAGCTTTTTTTTAAATTTTTTTCTGAACTCTATACATCTATAGGTCCCAAGACTGTGAGGCAGCCCCTCAATAGACTCGGTACACCCACGGAATGATGGGCTACATAAGCGGAGCCAAAGAAATATCCCTGCGCCATGCCCTCTAACCGGCCTCCCCCGTCCTAGATAAAGCCTTCGCAGGCATGCCCCGGACCGGCTCTCCACTTAGACGCAAAAGAAAACACGGCCCCTCTCATTCTAGATTGGTATCAAGGGGAGTGAGGAGGGCGACAACTTAACAGCCTTCAGTTCAGCTCTAGGACAGGTGTCGTCAGCCATCTCAAACGTAACGGAAGGAGGAATCAGAGCAAGTTCCGAGTCCAAGAGGAGCGAAGCTGGGATAAAGAAAGGCTTCGGGACCAGGAGATCTTAGTGGAATCGACATGTACTCAGTGCTTACAGATGGTTGAGAACGGGCAAAGGTTTATAAAAACACTGGCTCCATAAAATCGGAAAATGGGATTCTAGCACTTGTCATTGCGGGCACCACACGCAAGATGGGGAACATTTATTTTCCATTGTCCAGATCTCAAAGAGCAGAGGCTGGCTGTGGGTGGTTAAAAGGTCTGGGAAGATCTCAATCGCCCTATTTGGGTCAAAAAGGAGGATGGGGAGGACTGGGATGCGGTGGAGGCCTTTTTCGGTTTCCTATATACTGGTAGAGACGAATGGCTGGCAGGAGAGGGCCATAGAGGGCGGATAGTATTCTGTTTCAAATTCTGGTTTGTGTTTTACTTAGCTCTGTCTGGGCTGGTCTATTCGCGAATCAGCAAAATTCCGGGTACGCCAGAACAGCTCGCGGTATACCGTATAGGCGCCGGACCTGGCAGATTAACTTACCTTGTCCTGAATCCACCCGTGCTTCCGGTGGCTCCTCATGTCCCCTTACTGGGACCGCATTGGAGTAATGAGTTTAAGACTCTTTCTACTTCATACCTATCTTCCTTAACTGGTCCTGGTTGTTCTAGATTCCTAGAAGGGAACAGTTGAATTGGGTTAGGGAAGAAGGGTTTGAGGAGTGAGGTGTGGAAAGAATTGTTAATGTTGTTAAGGTCAGGAAAGTCAGTGAAGTCAAGTTTAGCATTTTGACTCCAAGGTGTATAACTGATAATGAAGAAGGGGCCTATCCATTTTGGGGATAGTTTAAAGCTTACTGCACTGTTATGGGTACCTCCCTTATATCAGAGTCCTATATTAGCATATATTTAGTATATATATTATAAGTTTAAAGCACACTGCATACTCGCCTCCTGTTATGCAGGGTACCAAATTCTTTGCCACCTAACTGTATATATAAGTCTCCAAAAGTATGAGTTTCTAGCATATATATATAAGCCTCCCGCTTTCCCCCTTAGGAGCCAGTAAGATAAAACTATACGGAGTGGCTTTGTAGCCCTTGGTAACTTGTACTTTTGTCTCTGGGATTAATTTATCCGCGGTCCTATCGGCTTCCCTTCTTACTTCGCTTTTGCGGGTTCCCGAGGTAACCAATGGCCAGTTTGTGGCGAACCTCCGTCTTTTAGTGATTCCCACGGTTTTCCGAATGAAGTCCACAAGGAATTCCGCCTTCTTTCTAGCGTCCTGTTCTTGCTTGGTTGCATGTGCTCTCAACCGCAAGACCATTATCTTTTTTTTTTTAAAAAAAAAATATTGATCCAGGTTCGAGAAGAACGTCACAACCAGGTCTACTGTATACTCCTCACCCCCATCCTTCATCTTCTTGAGCCACCTCCCCCGCTCAGCCATCTTCTACCCGCTACTCCACCGCCAGCCGATATCATCCCCTCGTGAGCACCCCAGGTCTACGCTCCACATATCGGCTGCATGTCCTACACATGTGGTCAACGGAATCGTTTACCTTTGCTCGCCAGTATTGGAGGTTCCCTTTCCCGTTCCTATAGTGGGCGTAATTCACCCGTGATCATCGTTCTCACCTCAGGTAGCACCCTGCTATCTCCAGCCCCCATCATGCTTCTCTCCGCCTCCCATTTCCTCTTCCATTCCTGCCTTAGGCCCCCTTCCGTTACCAAGGGTTCCTCAGGGTAAAGTTCCCCTGCTCTCGAGCATCTGCTCGTTCGTTACCGGGTATTCAAGGCCTCTTGCCAGTCCCTGAGTGTAGGGACATTGAGTTCCGCTCTGAGCAGTGCGAGATAGCCTATGGGGAACTGGGAAGGTGGTGATCTCCCTCTGCCCTAGGCTCATCTACAGCACGTTACGGTCACTTGACTAAAACTTACCCGTTGGCCCTTACCCTGTGACAGCCAAGTCCGCTGAGCCAAGCCCGCTGAGCAAGCCCCCTGAAGCCCCCTGAGCCAAGCCCGCTGAGCCAAGCCCGCTCCTCCACAGACTGCCCAATTCTTGGCAGAGTCCCAAAAATCCTATAAGTACCCCTCTTTCCCCCATTCCTTCCTCTCTTCTTCTCCCTCTCCAGTGCCCAGCCACCTCGCACGCAACAGGTCTGCTAACGCCTCGAGCTCCGCGGTATTAAGTTACCGGCTGGCTACCGACTCAGTACCCGAAGAAGCCACCCCGCTTTCAATGGGTCTGCTAACAACTCGTGATTGGAATTGAGCAAGGATGGGAAGTGGGGGATAGAACAGAAAAGTTTGGCTGATTGACCCAAAAAGTGGAACTCAGTGTAAAATGTCTTTCTTTTGTTATCAAAAGACCTAAACAGGTATGGGATGTGGAAGCTCAGGTTTGTATCAGTAGAATCTTAATGGAAAGGGGAGTCGTATGGGAATGGAGGAAGAAAGAGAACGGAACCTGCGCTATGAAGTTCATCACCTTGACGTTGGTGCGCAGGCTCCCTATATCAAATAGGGTCTAAGAAGAACTTCATCATGTACATAGCTTGGTGATCATACAATAGAACTATTCTTTAGTCTCGTTGCACTACTACTTGTTATGTTTCACAAAACAAAACACATAAAATGATTACTACTCCTGGTAAATGTTGGTCTGGTTGGCAAGTTGCAACCTAACTAGCAGTGCTAGTCAGGTTACCCCCTTTTTCCGCCGAGTGACTCACAAATAAATAGATAGAAATGACTACGGTACTATGTGCACTGATTATACGCTGTGACTGTCCGATTGATGCAAGCCAGACTAGCTTGACCGCCACTCTGCGCCACATTTACATGAAAATGGTATGATCATCAACTGTAATATCATATACCTACATATTCTGCCACTCAAAATTGTATAAATGTTTACATGTATGATTGGTTTCCTGCCTTGTATTTGCCAGATTCAGTAGAGCTGCAGGGACCATATTATCGCCGCGTTTCACTCCGCCTCCCCCTCGAAACCTTCCCAATACTCCTACGGTAACGCCGACAGGGTTACCCCGAGCAGCCTAGTACTAGAGCCGTCAGATCGATACTCATCAGATAACAGAAAATGGGCGGCAAAGCACTCACGAATGCAGAAGGAGGGATGGCGTTTATGTTACACTGATGGCACAGGGAGAGCAAATCACCCCGCCTCAGCCTTCTGTGCCAAGGAGGCAGGGGAAACCCAACGTCAACGGGATACTCATAACTACTGTAGGGGAGGAATCACCAGTAGCCGACGCAGAACTACAAGGTCATAGTCCTCGCCTTCAAACCACACAACGACATCGATGGTTGCCATCCTTTCAGACTCCTCCTCCGCTATCTCAGCAGCCATCAATATTTCCCCAGGTATCCAGCCACCAAGGAGCGGCATCGGCATTGAGCTGGCAGAGCTCCTAGCGGAACGAGATAGCAACTCCTTTGACACCTGTATCTGGTGGATCCGCTCTCACATACATAGGTATGAAAGGAAACGTGGAGGCAGATAAGCTCGCTGCCTTCGTGTCAGCTCTAGGATTAATTTCCGTCCAGGAGTGGGTAGTCAGCGAGGGAGACATTAGAGAGTTCTCCAAAGCACAGAGATCCGCACAAAAAAACCGCTCCGGGATATTGGGTACGGAGATCGGAATGGAACCGCCATGCCCTCTCAGAGGATATTGGTTACGCACCGACCGAGGCTCCCAAAAATACTCGCTGCATTAGGTATATCAAGACAGCAGACAACAGCACATGCCAGTGCGGTCACCACACACAGGACGGTCGGCACATCGTCTTCGACTGCCCGATTTTGCAACGAGCAAAGGAGGGCCCTCGGCAGCATTAGGGATTGGGAGGACCTCTGGTGGAGTAGGGCAGTTTTTCTCTCCCCAGCGGCAAGGCCGGGGACAGCCCGGCGGAGAATAACAGTGCCCGTCCACCCCGTCGCCGCTAATACCTCCGAGGGGACCCCGAAAGGGGTAAGGGCAAGTTGTGCCCTAGGTCGAAAAATCAATGTTGACCTCCGACAGCAATGCCGGAAGGACTTAACACACCATCAGGGCATGTCCTGATGGAAGATCCCCCCCGTTTGTGCCTCCAGCTAGCATGGGTCAAAGGCCACCTCGGGATCCCGGGGAACGAAAAAGCGGACCGGATTGCCTGTTTCCAGTCCCATCTAGGAGCAGTAAGAGGCCACATTTGGACTGGCACAGAAGGGGGTCTCCGTGCATCCTCGAAAGCCATCCGCAAAGAAGAAAGAACAAAAGCCGGTTACGGATCCAGAAGAACGGAATGGAACCGACATGCCCTCTCAGCCTTTACGTGGACGCGAACGAACAGAGGCCCACAAAAGAGCTGGCTACACCACATCGGCAAAGCAGCTTCAGCGGAATGCACGTGTGGACACCCCACTGAGACTGGAGAACACATTGTATTCAGTTGTCCACGTTTCGACCGACACCGGAGAGCCCTGTTGGGGACAAGGCGCAGCTGGGAAGAGCTCGACAAGGCGGATTGGAGAAAGGAAGGAGAAGAGGATTACGAGGCCACGGAGGCCTTCTTCGGGTTTCTATACAAGGAGCTCACTTAGTTCAATTCCAGTTCCGCTATCATTAGTACACTTTTCACTTACGAATTCCCTTAGCGTGTTATCTTTTCAGTCCACATTACAGGACAGTTCAGTTCTTCCTTTACAGTCCCTTTATCAGTCTTTTATCTTAGTTCATCTTTCAAGTTGGGGTCGAGGCTCAGTCAGGTCTTCGGGCCATCGGCTAGTCCGTTAATGACAGTATGGGGTCTCGCCTCTTTTACAGTCCTCATTTGTCTTTGTATATATTTCGCGTGGGTCTGGCCGATTAACTGGCCTTACCCTTGAATCCACCGGATTTCCGTGTGGCTCCTCATAGCCCCCCATTGGGGCTGCATAGGAGTACTAAGTATTTAAAAAAAAAAAAAAAAAAAAGATTGGGAGGACCTCGATCATGCCATATGGATCCCAGAGGAGTCCTTGAGGAGGACGGGGATGAATGGGAAGCGTATAAGCCTTTTCATTTTCCTTTACAGACGATTGGCCGGGAGGGGTAGTCCTTGAGATTCTATGGAAATTCGATTTTAAACAGCTTGTTATTTCTGTTTTCCTTAGGCATGGGCTTCAGGCCTCTCGGAGTCACCTGGCGATCAATACTCGTTTGCACCATCCTTTGGGATTGAATAAGAGGGAGATAGTGCCATATTCTTATTTTTCCTACTGAATCTGTCCTTACTCATACCTTTATGTATCGGTTCAAGGTGCTGGGTAGGCATTGAGTGGTGCTACGATCCACGTAGCTGGTTCTCGACTGACAATATTCTGTTGCATCACACCTCCAAAATCGACTCCAGCGAATACCGCTTCTGCCATCGCCCCTCCGAGGATGAGAATTGCATGACCTTCTCATGTCCATATTTCACTTACAAAAGAGCCCCACTAGCCTACTTACATTATTAAAAATGCCTGGACCAAGCGATATGGGTAGAAGAGGAGGACGGGAAGATTTGCGATGCAGTGGGGGCATTTTTTGCCTTTTATACAGGCACCTCTTGTCAGGTGCCTTACCCATACTATTTTGTTTTGATGCATTCTATTTACTCACTCATGACATTTGAAAACCCTTTTCCTTCTAACTCCTTGGATTTGGATCTCTTACTCATGATACCTAACCTAAGTCTTGCTGCTTTGCTTTATTTGTGAAATAACTGTAACCCATCATGGACCCCCAGCCGGGGCCGCAAAGGAGTACTTATTTTATTTTTTTTAAAAAAAAAAGAAAACCAAAAAACATACCATATTCTGTGTTTACCCTGATTTTGTCCTTGCCACTAATCAATAGTGCATATACCCTACAAAGTACAAATACTTTAGCTGTCTAAGTTCAAATCCGTGGGGTCTTCAATTTAAAGAAAAAAATTATCTCACTACTCCTATTCAGTCCCAGTAAGGGGACCATGAGGAGCCACCCGGAAACCCGGGTAGATTCAGGACAAGGCAAGTTAATCTGCCAGGCCGGAGCCTATGTACCGCGGTAACAAAACTCAAAAGACAAAGGGCAGCGACAAATATAAATATCGATATAAACTCAAGAGCCAAAAGCAAAACGGGAAATTTGCCTTAAGAAACCAAAGAAGAGTGAGACGTAATCCCCTGATACCATTTGTCGGCTAATGCCAGATGACCCCCAGAGGCCTGACTGAGGTCTGCCCCCACCAATACAGAGGCAGAATACCTGGTATGTCAAAATGTGTGTGCGAGTTCTGAATTTAAATTCTCTAGGTGGGTGAACGGACTCCAGAATTCTACTGGAGTCTTTTTTGTTCTTTATATACAAATTACTTACATGAAAACCCAGTGAAGGGTTCATTGAAAGCTTTCTGGAAACCCGAGTGGATTCAGGACTGAGACAAGTTAATCTGCCAATCCAGCGAATATGTACGTAAGGACAGCTCGGACTAAATCTTCCCAATCTCTTACGGTTCATAGGAGGGATCTCAAACTGGTGTATTTCTGGGTACTTGAAGACGATGTGATGGCCATTCTCTATGTCGCGGCAATGGGGGCAATCTTCTGCGGTGGATTTCTTAATATTTGGAGCCATGTGTTTTTGGAAACCACAATGAATGCGAAGCCAAGTGAAGGCGGAGATGGCTTGTATGTTTCATTCTGTTCTTGTGATATTAAATTCTGGTTCTGTGCGTATCTCGCTTCTTAATGATTTGCAGTGTTGTCGGATGCCGCCCTCTGTGACTCTACGAGAGCTGAAGGGGATTTGGCCTAGGGGGGATTTTAAGGCTGCTATCCGGGTGTTCCCGTAATCCCTTTGTGTGAGTGGACACAATAGATGGATGTGTCCTGTTCTCGTACTTCCAATAGTTCGGCAATCCTAATCTTGATGGCTGAGTGGGGAAACTAATCTGCTGAGATGTGATGGTTATTTGGATGGCGGCAATGGAGTCGGATAAAATTTCAGTTTTCGAAGGCCAGGTGAATGGTTTGTCTCTCCGTAGCTGCTACGGTGGCTAGGTCGCCGAGGTGGGAACCCGAAGTTGACGGTGGGTCAGTGCGGCAGTAGTGTGAATGGATGGCTGAGGCAGTATACCCGTCGCGTCCGGTACCATCTATAAGCATAGTCTCCAACTCTCATCCAACAGATAATCCAGCTTGGCTGCCCAGATTTCCTTTCCCTAGAACCCATGTCTGTTTGTAGGTTGTGTAGGTTATCGTGAATTTGAAGATTTCTCCAAGGCTGAGTTGGCCCAGCTCCGTCATGGTGAGGTTGAATGCAGAGGAGATGGGGCAGGGATGGGAGGAGCTGGCAGGATGTAGGATTGCTTCGCGAATGTTGGGCTATGGCTCGTGTGGCCCAGGTGGCCCCGAAACCGAGGAACTTGGATTCTATGAGTTCTATGTTAGACATCCATCGTAGGTTCGTGTGAGAGCTGCGGTAGTAGGCCCCTGTGATCTTACGGAGTCCCATATTCCAATCGTGCCATGTATCCCCCATGTCTCCTCGTCGGTGGTCAACGAGACTGATAGTCCGTGACATATTTCAGCTCCCCATGTACAGATGAGTCTGAGTGCAGCGGAATACCTATAGGGATCTGAGTGCTTTGGGACTGACGCTTTATTGCTGTTACCGTGTCTAATTAAGCATGGTTTTGTGGAGAGTGTCTGCTCTTGTTGCTCGTTTGCATATTTGATGGTCGAACCTGAGGGCGTAGTGGAGTGTGAGGGCAGAGTTCACTGTGATTCCCAAAGGTGTTTTTCCCCTTGGAGGAGCTCGCTAGCTTTCCCTTTGGCTTGGCACAGATCTCAGGGGAGAACAACTCTCACGATCCCCTCCTCCTCGTTTGAGGCTTTTGCCCACTCAATCCGTCCTCATGCAAACCCTCCTTGAGCGCGTGACACTAATGCGAGCAGCACCAACAACCGAAGAGAACCGGGAGAACTGCCACATCACCAACAGACCATCCCTGAGCCATGAGAATAACAAATTACAAGGGTAGAAGAGCAGATACCCTGGCACACGCTGGGCATCCGAAGCCACCCTCTATCAACAGATACGATAGCGCTACAGCGCCACCACCACCGAAGGACCAGCGAATAGGCAACAGGCCAGTCCACCTAAGGGAAGCTACCTAGACTGACGGCGCTAACACATCCATTCCATAGCAGGTCTATTCAGAGAGATACTCAACATCCAGTTCAGTATATCGGAATTCTAGGCAGCGGCGGCGAGATACCAAGGCCAGCTTTCCCCGGTCCCACCGGATGCTGAGACACAGCCAAAAACCCCAACGACCAGGGTAAGGAACCACAACAACCAGTACCGAAATTTCACCCAGACTACCTGGTGACCATACAGACGGGAACTTCACATACACCCCCTTGCCCCGTGTTCTTGCACGGTTAGGTGTGGTGAAAGGCACGGTGAGAGAACCATTTTTAACTTTACATTTAAGCTATAACTCCCTAGCTGTCACCAACTTCATATGTTTTTAAGAAAAGGTGGGAGAAACGGAGGGGGGCAGGGAGGTGACAGAAAGAGGGTAATCATATAATTATAATAACAAGCGGGTGACGACTAAAGCAAAGCTTACTCTCCCCCACCTCTATTCCTACTACGTTGTTGAGGTAAGGGGGTTGGGGGGGCAATACCCATTTCTTTCACCGCCCGTGACCGTATGGGGTAGAAGTAAAATAAAAAATTGGGGGGGTATTGAAACGCACATCTGGCACACCCGCTATCTGGATTATTCACCCGTTACCCTGAATGATCCACCGGCGAAGCCATCAGGATTACCCACCGGCAAGGCCATCTACTCACGTCATCATTATCGCACTAATATTGCTGCCATTATTTTCGCACATATGTATGTTTGGGTTGATCATGTTGATCGTTGGATCGTCGCTCGCATTTCTTGTATTTTCTTACAATCCATGCGTTCTCTTACCCTGAACTTCCATTTGTATGGACACTGCTCCGGAACTGCATTTTCTAATTAATTAAGCAAGTCCTCAATTCGCATCGTTCTCACTCGCATTATTATTCTCTTAGTTCTATTACCCACTTCCCGTATTTCCATCCACTTTAGTAGGTATATTACTAGAGATCTGCTGTGCACCCGTGCTCGCCGCCGCCGCCGCCGCCGCTGCCTAACAAGATATCCCCACATATCTTTTGTTAACTTGCCTGAAAATATATTCCTTCATTTTCAAGAACAATGTCCCGACAGAATAAATCTTCAGTGGATTTACTGTGTATGCGCTGAAAGGTGCACGGTATGGTTCAGTGGGGAGTTAACTGACCTTCCAGATTATGCCGGCGTTCTGGTCACCGTCTAGAGTCCTACCGGCAAGAGAAATTAGAAGCAGTACAATTCCCCCTACATTTTATTTCTGCCCTGCTACAATGGGCCTATGCCACTTCAAGAGAAAGTCCTCCCCTCGCAGTCCTTAAGTTTGACCCTCTTGAAGTGCTCTTCGAAGCGTTTAAAACTACTATGAAATAATAATGCTGCTAATTTGATATTTTGGGCAAAAATAGTAGAATCTTAACGCTATTCTATGTGGTTTATACCATATATGGGTTCCCCAATCCTTGGTTTTAAACCTCTCAATCATGTTTAATATTGTTTATTTGGTAGGAAGACCAGTGTTGTTTAGCTCGAGGCGTAAGATTTGATTTTTCTGATCTACATATATATGTGGGTGATAGGAGAATATAGATAGAGAGAGAGAGGCGGACTTTCTGGTGTATAGGCCCTGGAGTTTTGAGTTTATATAACCGCCATTGAGGTTCCCTGTTTTTTCTTTTTTGGGGGGGGGTTCGGGCTTCTCGGGGCCATTTGGTTAGTGACAGTATGGGGGGGGGGGGTCCCGCCTCACCTGAACCTATTCGCATCTTGGTTTTGCCTGCTTGTACGCAGTTGACTCGCTTTGCTCCGTACTTTTTCCCCTATTGGCACATGAGTCGTGTGTTACCTATTCGTTCCTCGTACATAGTCACTGGACATGGCAGATTAATTTTCCTTGTCATGAATCCACCCGGGTTTCTGAGTGGCTCCTCATGATCCCCTTAACTGGAATCGAATAGGAGTAATGAGTATTTTTAAAAAGAAGTGAGAAGAGGATGTATATGTTCTGGTCGTTGCAGGATCCAGTCCATTCCGGAAGTGAAACTTTCAAGTAGTCCGTAAATATTATCTTCATTGCAACACAGCAATACTACTCTTCGACGGAACATACCCGCGTTGCATACCCGCGACATTCCCACTCTTACCATAATGTCAGCTGCAGTAAGATAATGGTGGTATTGAGTTGGATAAGTTTCACTCCCCAGGTTCTGCTCCATCTCGAAATGCAATTGAAGCATTCCCTGGTACTGCACGTTCTAAGTTTGAAGGGTATTTGCATACAATAAGTAGTAAATCTCGGTTGACCTTTGAGAAGTAATTCCCTAAAATCCAATTCAAGTACATGGTAAACGAGTGGTTTTGGAGCATGATGTATTTGATATTACGTACATGTTCATTCTACTTTACAGTATGTAGAAAAGAACAAGACCCATAGTACAATTAATGAGAGGTATCATGAAATTTCTCGTAGTGAAATATGAGGTTTGATTGAGAAAGTAGAGGTTTGAGCAAGCAGAGTTTCAATAACATAACGGACTCAGTTTTTACTCAATTTTCCTTCAAGCATTGCCCAGGGTGCACATATATGCTATTCTGGAACGGCCCTGCAATTCCGCAACGGACCAGAACATATATAGAGAAATGCTGTGACTGACCCCTTTTTTTTTACTTTTTATGTTTGCCCTTTTTTTTTTCACCACACCTAACCATACGGGGGTGGGAGTGAGGGTGATCATTCCCCCCCCCCGCAATTCACCCTCTTTGTTTAACTTCACTTAACCATACGGTTAGGTATGCTGAAAGAAAAGGAGACGGAAAAGGGGGGTATCCCGAGTGGATGAGTGGTAAGTATAGGCACTGCCAGTGGTAAGGCATGCCGTGGACCTCTTGTGCGAGGTACTCACACTTGCATACTGACACGTTAAGCATCTGGTAGACAGATGCTCTGTCTAGTTCGAGTTAATGAGCTCACCCGACAACCACATCATTGAAATTATCAAGATACCGTAAACCTCATTTCGAAAACTCGCAGGTATAGCGATAGGCGAGCGGAGAGATCCAAGTGTCCAACGAAGGAAGGTATGAATAGAGCGAGATGGTCACAGCAGAGAGATGAATATGAAGAAGACGTTCGAATATGCAGTGAGTGCATGTATTGTATTGTAGTGAAGTGATGTAGTGATAGACTTAGTTAACTCGAACAAGTAGGAATATATACGAGATATATATGCATGTATAAACGCACATCTAAAGGAGAAGGAGAAGAAGAAGAAGAAGGACATGTCCGTTGCAAGCCGTATAGCTAGGCATGAAGCACACCATATGTGTGAATAATGTCGTGAAGCACGCCATATGATGTGCAAGCCGCTGCGAGCCGTATGGCTAGGCAGGAAGCATGCATATGAGTGCGAGCTATTGCAAGTGGTATAGCACGCCATGAAGCCACGATATGAGTGCGAGCAAGGTATCAAGCACGCCATATGAGTGTAAGCCGATGCAAGTGGTATAGCAAGGTAGGTATGGGTGGAATGAACGATGGAATGAACGGCATTCTAATAGCAGGTGGCCCGGCCATTCTGTATTCTCCCGCGTCGCCCAGGCCTTTCGCGAGTTTAATTTTCTCGCGGGGGCCATGGAACAGCTGAAGGAAATAGAATACAGGTGCTGTCAGTTAATTGGAGTTACCCTCATGAGGTTTTAGATGAAGAATGCTTGCAGTGGAGGAGAAGGTTGCAAGATAATCACGATCTATTTGATACATAATAATGGATAAATAATATTGTTATATGTTAAATATCTTCTGTAAAACAATTAACTAAATACATAATGAAGTTCTTCTTAGACCCTATTTGATATAGGGAGCCTGCGCACCAACGTCAAGGTGATGAACTTCATAGCACAGGTTCCGTTCTCTTTCTTCCTCCATTCCCATACGACTCCCCTTTCCATTAAGATTCTACTTATGCAAACCTGAGCTTCCACATCTCATACCTGTTTAGGTCTCTTGATAACAAAAGAAAGACACTCTACACTGAGATCCACTTTTTGGGTCAATCGCACAAACTTTTATGTTCGTTTCCCCACTTCCCATCCTTACTCAACGTCAACCACGAGTTGTTAGCAGACCCATTGAAAGCGGGGTGGCTTCTTCGGGTACTGAGTCGGTAGCCAGCCGGTAACTTAATACCGCGGAGCTCGAGGCGTTAGCAGACCTGTTGGATGCGAGGTGGCTGGGCACTGGAGAGAGAAGAAGAAGAGAGGAAGGAATGGGGGAAGAGGGGTATTTATACGATTTCTGGGACTCTGCCAAGGAGTGGGAGAGCGGGCTTGGCTCTGCGGGCTTGGCTACCTCGGTGGGCAGGCCTGGTACCGCTAAAATATGCAGCGCATATCATAGCAGTTCCAAGGAGAAACTAGGTCCCATAAACCAGACTAGGTCCCATAGCCGATGTGGAATCCCTAGAGTGCAAACTACATGACCTCTCTGCAAGATGGGTGCAGGGCAGTTCGAACAGTTTTTTTCTCCAACTCATTCAACACCCGATCACCTCCGCTTTCAACACTGCAACCCCATCGGATCTCTACCTCCTCAGCTTCGGAGATTGTACCACACGTACTCCTAGCAGTATCATTCCCCGCATCTTATACGAGCCGTCAAACGCATACGCATATTCGACATCCTTAGAAGGCTGGGCAGTCAAGAGAGGCAATATGCTAGAGGAAGGCTTGCGGATATGCTTTACAGACGGTCCCGGAAGGGGAGGTTCATACGGCTTCAGCCCGTTTCTCATAGATTGGAGGGGCAACCCTCCTTGACACGAGTATTTTGAGAGAAGGGTCTACAGTCTCAGATTCGGAACGCCTAGCTATCCTCTTAAGCCTCCGAGAACATATATAACGACAACAGCATGCTCGCTATGCTATCCGACTCTGCTGTAGCAATAGCCACTGCTATCAGCATCTCCAAGGAGAGCCGGCGAGGAGTGGGATCGAATCCAAGATAGCCCAACTATTCGCGGCACTTACATCAATACGATACCTCCATCCCTTGGGCTCCCTCTCACATTGGCATCAAAGGAAAAGAGGAAGCCGACATGCTAGCCGCCTTCGCCACCGCCCTGGGCAAGCAGCTCTAACTCCATCAAAGGTGACAGAGGGGAGCTTCAGACAAGCTTCTAAGGCACTCAGAAGCGAAGCACGAACATCCAAAGGCTTTGGAGTCCGAGATCGGAATGGAACCGCCATGCCCTTTCAGCCTATACTTGGCTACGAACCGATAAGGGGCCTCAGAAGCGATAGCTCTACAAATTGGGAATTGACACAGCGGCATGCCAGTGGTGCTGCCATCATACGCAAATCGGCCGCCACATCACCATCGACTGCTCCGATGTCAACGAGCAAAGGGCTGCCCTCGGCGGCATCAAAGATTGGGAGGATCGGGATCTCCCCATAGGGATCCAAGTGGAGTCTTCTTCGGTTTCCTATATAAAGGGCTGACCGGCAGGAGCGGTCTTTGACTCCGAAATGATAGTAACAATATACTATCGGCGTCTAGACAAACCTGGCATCCAGTGATCACGTTTTGTCCTAGCGATTACACTCTCCAACAAGCTTCTCCAGCTACCTAATGTGACCCCTGACGATATGGCACTGACACTACGATTCAGGCCAGTACTGTAGCATACGAATACATACGAAGGGGCATAGCCAAAGGAGCCCCCTAAGGTAAGCTGAGATCTTCAGAGTGGGGGTATGCATGTGGGACGCAGCTAACGGATGTTTTTGGGAAGAGGGGTGGATAGAATAGGCAGACCGAGAAGGACGGGTGTGGTACAATCTCAGAGTAGTACAGAGATGGATGCTGAGAAGAATATCAAGGTTGTCATCAGAGATAAGAGGAGTAACAACCGTGTTTCCTTGAAGCTGTTTTCCTCTTCCTCAACCGAAGATGGCAGTGGTGAAGAAGAAGACAGCTCTGATGTCGAAGTCGTCTCCAAAAGCTCTTCCGATGATGACCCAGCCTCCGAGGCCCCAGTATCAAGTGCATCTATAATGGCTTCACAAAGTGCTTCTCCTAGTGTAATCCATCTTCTTTCCTCTTTGTCTTCCTCTACCTATCACTGCCTAAAACAAAGTTATTACTGTCCTTTTGACACTTATTCGCGGCATTGTCGATGACTATTTTATAGTTAGCACAACCTCTCGTATGTGCAATTGTATACAGTACGCACGGGTGCGACGGGTGTCCCAGTAGCCCTGCCAAATTACTAAGTGTCCTCATCGAAAGCAACTGAACCCTGCCAGAAGATCCGAGCCAGCAACAATCGTCCATCACTCTCGCGCAACCCCCGGAACCTACCCTCATCTCAAATATACCTCTTTAGCTATACGGATAATGTCAACTCGCTCATAATCACATCATAACATTCCCCTACGGAACACCAACAGATTGTTTGAAAACCGATCAAGCTCTCGTTCTAGCAGCCAATAGGTACAAAAAACCTCAAATGGGAAGAACCGAAAAATACGCAGCTAGATCTAGGCAAAGGGAGGAACCATATCACGACACTAGGCTAGTAGGCATCATCGTAGACAGCCGACCCAGCTTCAAGCCCCATATTACAGCACGCACGAAAAAGGAAAAAGGCGAGAAAGGTCTTCAACATCCTCATACGTCTAGGGAACAATAAGGGTGGCATGTCTCCGCGGTCAATGAGAGCAGTTTACTGGATGCATCCGACCCATCTTCACCTGGGGGGCCGAACTTTGGTTCAAACCTTCAACTCGACCAGACCTGAGGCTCAATGGCATGGAAGGAATAGGTAGAATATGGAGCCCTCTGCAAGATATGCGGAGCATATCATTCAAGGGAAAAGCTACATTGGATGGCCAATGCCTCTGGAAAATAAACTTCAACACCTCATAGCTAGCTGGGCAGGCCGTGTGGTACGCACTGGTAACATGGACATCCGAAAATTACTTCCCAACTCGTTTTCCAACCCGTGGGACCCTTTCAAACCACAAGACCCCATCAAACCTTGCCCCCCCTCGGAGCTCCCATGCGTCAGCTTCGACAACTGCGACAGATACTTGGGTGGCAGTCCCATACAACGCACCCTCTATGAGCCCTCCGCTTATTCCACGTCCTTGGGAGGATGGGCAGCTAAAATAAGCAGCGTTTTAGAAGAGGGCTGATGGGTCTGCTACACAGATGGTACAGGAAGAGCAGGACATACAGCAGCAGCCTTCTTCTCCAAGGACTGGAAAGACAGCCACTCATTAAATGGACACGAATACCTGGGAGAGGAACCAACAGTAGTTGACACAGAGCGCCTAGCCATCCTCCTAGCCCTCCGCCACAGCGCCACTACCGAGAAAACACCATGCCCTAGAGCCTCTCGGATTCTATGTCAGCCATTTCGACTACTATGAGTGTAACCCGGGGGGAAGCAGGCAGGAGTGGCTTTGAATGGAATATAGCGGAGCTCCTCCATAAACGACACCTTAATTTGTACGACACATCCATCCCTTCGCTAACGTTCCCATATTGGTATTGAAGGCAACGAGGAGGCAGACAAATTGGCGGCATTCAACTCAGCTTTAGGCGAAGTCTCTCCAGCTAAGTCGAGGGTAACGGAAGGGGAATCAGAGCAGCCTCCAAACTGAGGAGTAGTACTATAGAATGAACAAGGAAAGGCTTTGGAATTTGGAAATCGGAGTGGAATCGACAGGCAGTTTCAGCCTGCACATGGTCAAGAACAGACAAGGGCCCCCAAAGATACCTATTGGCTCCATAAGATTGGGAAGTCGGACATTAGTGCCTGTCATGGCGGACATCACACACAGGACGGAGAACATCTAACGTTTCACTGTCCAGCTTTCACAGAGCAGACGGCTGCCCTCGGTAGCATCAAGTATTGGGAAGATCTCGATCGCCCCATATGGATTGAAGAGGAGGATGAGGATGACGCGGTGGAAGCCTTTTCAGCTTCCTATACAGGCGGATGGTCGGCCGGAGCGGCCTTTGAGAGGGCCCCAGTAAGGGGTGCAACATTATTCTTCTTAAAAATTATCTAAATATTTGTTATAACTTTATTTCATTTGAAGTTTAATCGTTTCTAGTTGGGTTTTCTCACGCCGTTTGGCTCTTGAACTCATTTAGTCTGTTATTTTAGTTGCGATACATAGGCGCCGGACCTGGCAGTCGTCCTCATGAGAGGCTAGAATCGAACCCAGACAGCATCCCGGACTTCAGCAGAGAAGGGTCTCTAGACGAGATCTCAGAAGCCTTCAAGGACCCGGAAACGGCAGTACTGGCACTGGACCCCATCAGCGAACAGATCGAATATGCAATCACCGTTAGAAATCACCCAGGTCTAGCGATCCAGTCCTACAACAGAAGCATAGAAGTCCCGGACTCACAGAAGTCCAATTCAGAAGACGCAGACAACGATTCCGACTCAGACATGGGCTCGGACAGCACAGCGACTCCAGCTCGCCATCCCTCCCCCACTACACCAGCAGAGGACGCACGAAGCCTAGGCTTTGAGGAGATACCCGACTCCCAGGACCAGTATTGTTCTACCGACATAGACACGGAGACAGTTTTCCAGGACTGCCAGGAACCAGAGGACACCCCCAGTTCCCCTCCTTTCCACGAGTTCAGGAACGAAGCACTGGTCGACATAATGAGCCAGGACGACGCGATCAAGGACGGCGATGAGACGATGAGCCGGGATGACTCGGTCAATGACTGGGATAGCAGGTCAGCGTTAGAAGGTGACAGGTTTGACCAGCTAGAGATCACAGTGCACAAGACAGTATCAGACAAGGCTGCAGATACCCAGAAGACAGTGTCAGACGGGATCTCCGCGGTTTCAAAGACAATAGCAGAGGGCTTTTCAAGCCTTGCTGAAGCAAGCAAGAAGGAAAAGGAAAAGACGGAAGAGCATAGCGGGATTTTAGTGAATATTGCAAATGACGTCTCTGGACATTTCGAGACCCAGAGGGAGGAGACGAAAAGAGGACTTCTAAAACTGGAGGAGGCTCAAAAGGAGATCACAAACCTATACAATAATCTCGGAATGGTCTTCAACGAGCACATGAGGGCGCAGGGCTTGGAACTAATCAAGTTACAGGAGCACCTGTTAGCAGGCTTTCATGAAGCTGTAGCAGCGATCAAGGAAGAAGGCAGGGTCAGCAGGGCAAAAGACTCTGAAGACAGAATGAAGCTCTACGAAGCAATCAGTGAAGTTCATAAGGAGACCAACACAATCAGGAGAGCGATAGAGCGTGCAGACTGGCACCCATACAACACCGGCGGCTCTTCTCGTCAAAGTCCGGTGGCTCCTAAATCTCCGTCCCCAGGCTGGGCACGCCCACCAGGCCTCACACTCCAATCGGAAGCTACACGGTGGCCATACCCACATATTAGACCACCATCTCGAGGCGAGATAGCTAACTCCAGTATCCCCTCTCTAGCAACCACAGGAGGTCCAGCGGCCGCAACCTCAAACCCTCCTCCGGAACTCATAGACCTCAGTAATACCAAAGAGACCCCCAGTCCCCCCCCACCACCACCACCCTCCATCGAACCGGCTCTCCCTCTCCCTGCTGGTAGCATCTCAGCACCCCCAAAAGAGGATTCATCTATGGCGGGCAGTACCATCAGCTGCAACAAAGAAACTAAGGACCCCACCCTTATTTGTAGCCAACACGCGCACAATGGCCCCCTACCGGAATGCGGAGGGGCCAAGGCACCACTAACAACTACATGCGCCCGCACCCCACTCGAACGCAACAATGTCAAGGCCCCCCACCCACGATAAAAGCCATCCTCCCCAAACCTCCTCCAAAAAAGGTGTTCGAGCGAAAGCAAAAAGCAGCTCCACCACCCCAGCCAGAAGCACCCCAAACTCCGACCCCCTCAGTAAGAATATCTCCAGAGCCAGGCACAGACTCACCCATGAGGAATGGCAGCAAAGCTTGCGAGGAGGTTACTACATTAATGATGGAGGACACGATCGACACAGTAAACAAGAACCTCAAGGCAACGGCCGAACATAAAGAAAGATACCGGAAAGCGGAGGCAAAGACAGCGGCGGAGGAGCAAGGCAAAGCAAAAGATCTGGCGGAAGTGCACCCAAGCAGGCATCGTTTACTAGGAACACTCAACCCTCCTGAGACTTTTGTTCCAAGACCGACAGCACCCAGGCCACGTCCGACGGCTTCAGGCCCAGCCTCCCCGAAGAAAAGAAACGACAATGGCAAGAAGTCCAATATACCTAGCAAAATCCGTTCGGACTGGGACTCAGCATCAGATTCAGAAGAAGAGGCGGCAGGGGTCCTGTGTTCAGAGTTTGTAATCCAACAGGGAAGGCTGTTAGATAGAGCAGCAAAAAAAGGGTTACTAGACGACTTGAAGGAAACAGGCGAAGACAGGAACAGGTCACCTAGAACTCTGTTCAGGCTAAAGAGGGCGGTCAAAGAGATCGAAAGTCAGGACTCAGATGCGGAGACTACACACAGTGAAGAGGAGTACAGGATAATTGTAGAAGAAGGGTTACAAGACACACCAAGGTACAGGAAAGACGAGGCCCCGCACGTAACCATGGACAGGAACCGAAGTGCAATGAACGCTACGACAAGAAAAGGCATGCCAGCCATGAAGCTCCGAAAATCCAACCCACTCCCAAGGTGGACACACGCAGCAGCAGCACGATTCAAGGAAGGGACAACCAAAGATCATGAGGATAAAACAACAGCATCCTCAGAAGCTATTGAAAGATCTAGGATGGCACCCATAGTCCCCAGTACACCACCACAGGGGCCAACCAAAAGAATCTACCCATATGAAGGAGTAGCTACACCCCCAACCAAATGCTCAGACATCGCACCCATTCGACACATCCAAAACAACGTCAGCCGTATACTCCTCGGCAACTGTGCGAAACTACCTAGTGGCACCGAGTGGATGAATAGATTTATCCAGTGCTTCAACGCTAAATCGGATAGGCTACTCGAGGGCAAAATCAAGGCAGTCAAGGTAGAGGGATTTCGGTCCTACCCCACTGAGAGAGAGGTCACGATCACGCACCCAACTAACACATCAAACGCTGAGATCATCCGAATAGTAGCAGCTCTAAGGAAAGAACTATTCCCGTCACCTACAACGTTACAATACAGAGATGAGGAAGTTGTTTCTATCAATCGTGAAACAATTGAGCTGGTCATCCCCGGCCTCTCTGGAGAAGAGGGAGAACAGGCTCATGACAGGGCAAAAGAGATCGCTCAGTCTTTGGGTCTTCCACTAGCGGTCCGGTCTCCTAAATGGTTAGTTAGAGATAGAAACAGGGGGGACAGCTACGCAGGAAAGACATGCTCCCTCAGATTCTCAACGTACAGAAAGGATCTAGCGAATCTCGACTCCCCCATCCCCATCCCACTCCCAGGGAAGGACAAGCTACAGGCCTTTATCTACGAACGCCACAAGGATAAGGCCTTCTACGTAAACACCCTAGGCCACACAGTCTCAGAGCCACGACCAATATACAGCCCCATCCCTATCCCCAACGAGGTACACTGCACCTACTGCGAAGGAAGCAACCACGGAGCGGAGAACTGCTACCGCCGCGCCAACGATTTGAAATACGGAAATAAGGTCAAGGAACACAGAAACAGAAGCCGTGGAAACTGGAGGCACTTTCCTACAGCCCGCAAGGGAAATCGCCGCCTCAATGAATACTAAAGAAAGGCAAGGAAGTAGGAAAGATAGAGCAGACAGGGGAAGGTTTGAAATCAGAAGAGACAGAGGAAGAGCCCAATTATTAGTCGCATACTGCAATGTGAACAACAGCGGGATCAACACCCATTCATATCTAGAAAGCATCAAAAACGCGGACATCGTTTTCGTAGGGGAACCAGTCATATACAACACACCAGCGGGAGCCCGAACAACAAATCACCCGAGTTTCAGACGCATCACCACACTCTACGAACATAGTAGAATCACAGGCTACGTATCTATCAGACACCACAAGGCTTCGAGCTCTCATATCAGCCATCACATCAGCCGCATACACTTAGGCTCTACAACAATAACAGGTGTGTACCTCAACGGAAAGGATACACCTTCAAACCTCAGAGCAGATCTTAACAGAATTCCCATTAATAGCCACTCTCTCGTCCTGGGTGACTTCAACGCACACCACCCGCTCTGGGGTAGCCATAGGACAACCAGAGGGGAAGTAGTACAGGAATGGGCAAACACTAACCAACTTACCCAAGAAGTACACTATCAGGCATACACTTTCCAACGGGAAAACAGGAGGAGTCTCCTAGATCTAGTGTTTAAGGGAAACGACATATCCTGGACACAGTCAGCATCACATCTATCTTGGATCGGCTCAGATCATTCAGTCATCTCAGGATATATCGAAGCCCATACTCCGGAGATTCGCAGGTACACGACTATCGACTGGAACTGGTGGAATGAGTACACAGAAAAAGACAAGGAAGGGAAAGACAAGGAGTCTATATTCCAACCTACCTATTTCGGAGAAGCATATCAGTCTCTCTGCACTCTAGTAGGGAACCACCTAATCCAGAAAACCGCCTCCAAACGTAGCAAGAAATGGTGGGATAAGGAAGTGCAGGCGCAACTGGAAAAGACACAGAGAGCAGGCAAGGAAAGCGAAGCAGATTACAAGGAAGAGGGGAAAAGACTCAAAAGGCTGATCAGGAAGAAGAAGAGAGTTTGCTGGCAGAAGTTTCTAGAAGAACAAGGTCAGCGTCACCCATGGGATATAGCAAGGATAGCTAGAGACCCCTTTAAGTTCACACCGATTATGGGGGATCTTACCGACAAGGACGGCACAACATTACATACGGATGACAGCAAGGTCCAAGCATTCCAAAAGCACCACCTAGTAACTAGGGAGCAGTCATGCCAACCAGCTATAATCGTCGAGTCCCCGGTTGGATACCAAACGGCCGAAGACTCCAGCATTGAAAAGGTAAGAAAAGCCCTAGGCAAGGCCTCGAACAGCTCGGCACCAGGACCGGACAGGATCTCATACCGCCTCATAAAACTCATCAAGGACACAAGACTCGGCACGGCCCTTATTAACGATATAGCTAGAGCTTCAGAAGGAAACATCTCTCCCCCTAGATCATGGAGGAACCTATCTATGGTTATGATCCCCAAACCAGGCAAAGACCATTCACAAGTGAAAGGGTGGAGACCAATTGTTTTATCAAACACAGTAGGCAAGTTACGGGAGAAACTAATGGCGGATGAACTTCAGCAGCAAAACAACCTCTTCCACGAACTACAATATGGCTCACGAAAGAACAGGTCAGCTATAGACGCAATGATGATTACAGTCTCAATGGCAGAAAAAGCACTGGAAGAGAGAAAGAAAGTTACTCTGCTCGGGAAGGACATAGTCTCGGCTTTCAACAACGTCCGCAGGGAAAAGCTAATCCAGATCCTCCAAGAAAAGGACACACCTCCGAGAACAGTAATGTTTATCAACCAATTCCTACAACCACGCTCCTTCCCTATCGCTTGGGATGGATTAACAAGAGGACTTGGACGGATGGATCAGGGAGCACCTCAAGGCAGCCCTCTTTCACCAGTCTTATGGCTAATCTATATAGCACATACTTTAAAAAGAGCCACGGAGAGTTGCATCCAAACTCCTCAACCAGTGAGAATGAGCAGCCGACTGAACGCCGACAAACCACCAGCAGACTCTCCCTTACCATCCATCCATTTGTTCTCATACGTGGACGATATTAATCCCCTCATCGTAAGCAGCCTCAACACCAGAAATCACAACTTGTTAGTTCAGAACGTAGGAAGAGTACTCGATGAGGCAGCATATGAGGATGAGCTCCAATGGGATCCAAGCAAGGATTCCAGACTGGACTTCCATGGCAAGGGCAAGATCAAGTACTGCAAAACCCTAGGGATCACGCTAGCCAGCAACCTATCATGGAAAGCGCATATCACACAGAGGACCTCGAAGGCACAGAAGGTCTTAAAAGTACTTACTAGCCTAGGAAACCGAAATGGGGGCATGAGCCCAATCGCCCTCAGATCTCTCTACACAAGCTGCGTAAGAACCATCTTCACTTGGGGAGCGGAGCTGCAGAAGCCACAGGAGCATCAACTCTTGCAGCCTATGCAACGCCTAGAATATCAAGCTCTGCGGAAGATCACTGGAGGTTTCCATGGCTCGAGTCACCAAAGCCTAGGATGGATCGCCAATATCGAACCACTAGAAGAAAAGATAGAGGACATGAAGCGATGCTGGGCGGCAAGAGCAGTTAGGACAGGCGACCAACAAGTCAAGAAATTCATCGAAGAGGACACATCATGGCGCCAGAGCAACAACCTACACTGCAAGAGAACCCCAATTTCGGAGGCGTTCTACCTAAATGGCGGAGACCCTCATGAGCTCTCATGGGGCGATAGAGAGGACACCACACTTTTCCCCATCATCTACCGAACGATCATAGATCCGAAGTCTGAGTCCTCCAAACAGCTAGGCACTTGGGCAGTGGGAATAGGGTCAATACTAGAGGAAGGATGGAGGGTATGTTACACGGACGGCACTGGAAGGAAAGGAATAGTGGCGAGTGGAGTCTACAGTGAAGACCGTAGAGGAGGTACAACAGAGGTTTATGGCGGCTATCTGGGGGACCAAGCAACAGTAGCAGATGGTGAACTCTTCGCGATGCAAATAGCCCTACAGCAAGAAAATGCGGATATGCTGGCAATTTTATCCGACTCCCAGGCAGCAATACAGGCAGTCCGCAATATGAGTTCGGGGTCCCCGCCCAGATCTGGCATCGAAAAAGGTATCAAATCCCTCATCACGTCTAATCAGCACAGGGACCTTCAGATATCATGGGTCAGAGGCCACCTAGGCATCCCAGGCAACGAGAAGGCAGACCGATCAGCAAGCCTACAGTCACACCTAGGCGAATTCGTAGGGAAAGAACATACGATTACGGAAGGAGGACTCCGCGCAACCTCCAAAGCCAGTCGGAAAGAAGCAAGGACCAAAGCAGGGTTTGGGTTGAGGAGAACGGAGTGGAATCGGCAGGCCCTATCAGCCTACACATGGCTACGCACGGAAAGAGGCCCCCAACGAAGCTGGTTACACCACATCGGCAAATCGGAATCAGCAGAGTGCCCATGCGGCCATCCCACCGAAACTGGAGAGCACATAGTCTTCAAATGCCCACGCTTCAACCGAATCCGCAGTGACCTGCTAGGGGGCAGGGGTAGCTGGGAGGAGCTAGACCTGCCAGACTGGAGAGAGGAGGGGGAGGATAGATACGAGGCCACGGAGGCCTACTTCGGGTTGTTATATGGAGAGCTCATCTGAGCTCAGCTTTAATTTCAGTTCTACGAGTCCCCATTTATACACGAGTTCCCTTTGTTTTTTTAAAAAAAAGTTCATTAGTTATTCCTCTTGTTCAGTCCTTCCAGTTCTGCCCATCGGGGGTGAGGCTCAGTCAGGCTCCCAAGTCCTCGGCCAGTCCGTTAATGACAGCAGGGGGCCCCGCTCCGTTATATGTATTTAGTTCTTGCGTGGGATTGGCAGATTAACTTGCCTCTCCCTTGAATCCACCGGGCTTCCGTGTGGCTCCTCATAGCTCCACGTTGGAGCTGCATAGGAGTATTAAGTATTTAAAAAAAAAAAAAAAAATGGCAGTCGTCCTGAATCCACGGCTACCGGGTTGCTTCTCGTGGTCCCCTAAAAAAAAAAAAAACTAAGAGTCCTCACGATCTTGGCATCCTCATGATCTTGGCATGACTACACGTGACCTTGACGTTTTATTATGACGAGCGATTAAAAACCCGTTTAATCACCGTTCTTTGTGTGGGAATTTCACTTTAGAGATGCGTAGCACTGCACCAAATCTTTTTTGTGTAGCAAATGGATTTATAACAACCTAAATGGATTTGGTGTCAAAACCATGATTGCATTTAATCCGTCAATTATTTTAGTTTTGAATACCCATATTATGTTGCGGTATATAGGCGCTGGACCTGGCAGATAAACTTCTCTTGTCCTGGATCCACCCGGGTTTCCGGGTGGCTCCTCATGGTCCCATTACTGAGATCGAATAGGAGTATTGAGTATTTACAAAAAAAAAAAAGGCCCCCCTCGATGCAGCTGAGGAGAGTCCAAGGAAAAAGGGATCTGGGCATCCAACCTAGGAAACCTAGGAAACATGCTGGACGAGGTATAGAAGGTATATTATACAGACGACACTGGTCATCGACGGACTGCGCAGTGGTAGTCCATTCGCAAGACCGTTGAGGAAATCCACCATACACAATAGGGAGCTATCACCGGAATTTAGCCACCACTGCTGATGCAGAAAGGCAGGCCATTATCCTAGCATTGAAAGGAAGCGAAGGCATGGAATAGTCTCCATAATCTCCGATTTCATGGCGGCCGGCCATCCAAACAATCACCGCAGGTCGGTGCCCCGCTCTTCAGACCGGCAGTCTTCTGAAAAATAGAGAACTGAGACAGCAGAATACGGCCATCTCGTGGGTACGTCGCCACACAGGAATTCCAGTGGCAGACTGGAGAGCAGCTTTGGAATCATGCCTAGACCAAGTAGCCTTCTACCATCGAACACCTACTAAATGGGGCATGCGTGAATCCTCCATACCGCATACAAACGAATCTCGTGACTCGTGACTCGTGACTCGTGAGGAACAGGTTTCCGGATCAGAAGAATCAAATGGAGTATAACAAAAGATACGGGAAATTATCCATTAGGCAGCGGAAATGGTACTGTAACACACGGAGTGGACACTAGAGCGCGGAGAGTACAGTCTAGGTAGTAGAACGATATGGTGAAGACTTGCTTAATCTGTTACACAAATACAGTGTCCGGAGCCTTGTCTATACAGGAAGATTCAGGGTAAGACAATTTGCAGGGATGTATTATACCGCCAATGAGAAGCAAGAAAATACTGGAATTGCAGATTGACAACCAGGTGGCATCCGGGTGACAACCTAGTCTGGTTGGCACAACACCCTCCACAGTTAACAACCATACTTGCGTACAGATGAACCTCATTACAAGCATACCTAATACAAGCATATATTCGTTACAAGCATACCTCAAGTGTTCCCCCATAGTAAATAAGCATATTTTCATTACAAGAATATTCTTATTTTTTTGGCTTAGTCACCATACATATGCTTGTAATAAGAGTTGCGCGTTACTCAATTAGGAATGCTTGTTACTTAATTAGGTATGCTTATCGATAACAAATAAGCCCGCACAACAGAGCACAAGTCCCACACGCAAGCGAATACTTACAGATTACCGAGTGTATCTCTAAACCTAAAGTCCACATGGCGACATATCAAACGCTGGTTTGAATCACACCTCCTCCATCTACACCTTGTGCAGCCCTAGCCCACATCGAAAGATTGCTCCTCTTCTCACTTCAAACTGAACCTACAGGCAATAGTACTGGCCTCCACCATGAGAAAAGCGCATTGAGCTTCTGAATCTTCAACACAGGCGTCACCATGCTCAGCGCAGGATTACTGATTTCCTGGGTCATTCTGCATCCGGAACCTCCATCCTCTTCCTGATCCCTCCTATTATTTCTATGTATCTAGTACCCATAGTCTTATTTCGCATGTTTTCTAGTACTCATAGTCTTTTTCCGTACCTCTTCTTAAGCCCGCGCTACCTTCTTTCCATATGTAATTATTTTCCCTTAATATAAGAATATATTCGTTACAAGCATACCTCACCTGGCCCCGGCGATATGCTTGTAATGAGGTTCATCTGTATGTGCGAACGTAAGGTGCTTGCGTGTGTGAGTGGCGACGGCACGGATTACCCGGGTGTAATGGATGAATGTGCGCTTCAACAGGACAGGACTGCCCTTTCCGCCTTTACAGGCTCCGTACCGACAGAGCCCATTGTGAAGCCCAGGAAGAGAGAGGTTATATATTGCCCCACAAATACTGATCAGAGATCACACTCAGCCTCGGTCAGTAACTTGGGAATACTTAGATTGAGCGAAATGGACAAAGGAGGATGGAGAACTGGAGGAAATTAGGATACCGTGGAGGCCTACTTCTGTTATTTATACAGACTTTTTTTTTTTTTTTTTTTGAACTCATTACTCATGTGTGCAACCTTAAGGGTCGCATGACGAGCCACCCGGAAGCCCGGGTGGATTCAGACGCTAGGCATGATTGTAATTGATTTTCTGTTATGAATATCTTTTTACAGCCAGGAATCAAGTCTGATGCTTATATCATGACAGTCCATTTTTCTCTCTTATTTCCTGGAAGTTTTCTTCCGCGGTAACATTTATCATAGTCGACGGACTAGGTAGATTAACTTACCTCAGTGCTGAACACCCTCTCCCAAACAGCTTCTCGGATGGCTCATCATGGTCCCCTATCTGGACCACATGTGAGTAATAGGTACTTAAAAACCAAAAAATCAATAGCACCACTGGTTGTCACAATAGACTCCTGGAGATCCAGACTACGAGTACATCGAGATTTCCCAGGAAAGTCTAAATACTCCTAATTTATGGTTGAATAATGGCTTGTGCGAGGCCTTTGAAACTATGGGACTAGAAACGGTGGCTCGGAACCGCATGTTTGCATACCGGAGATCTGTCTGAATGGGAAACACAGCGGCCACGTTCGCGAGGAGTTTATGGTAGCTAACCAATGAGGTTCTAAATGGGCCGAGCTGGAGAAAGAGTAAACACAGCAATATCGCATATCATGGTCTGGTTGATAAATAATCGTAGATTAATATCGTTTTTTAATTATATCTTCAACGAAATATGTACTTAAATACAGTGAAGTTCTTCTTAGACCCTATTTGATATAGGGAGCCTGCACACCAACGTCAAGGTGATGAACTTCATAGCGCAGGTTCCGTTCTCTTTCTTCCTCCATTCCCATACGACACCCCTTTCCATTAAACTTCACTGCCGCGTATTTGTTGACCCCTTTCAGCACAACTTGAAAGTCTGCCTCAAGCGAGAATAGTTTGAATAGAGTATTATCGATTAGAAAGGCCTAGGAGTTCGGGCAGTTCTGAGAGAGAGATGGCTGATTAGAATAAAAACTGCACTCTAGCCTCATTCCCACCCCACAACACTCTAAAATCCCTGGTAGATGGTTGTCGCAATGTCTGACAGCTCAGCCGCTGTCAGAACAATATCTTGGGCATTGGGATGCGCAGCGTCAAACAACATATCATAAGGAATTGTGATTGTTGCCATTGGGGGTGTTACTGTTCCCAAGGCGTCGATATCGATCTCCCCCGTAGCTCAAGAGTTTAGACAGGTTTAATCCGAGTGAATGAGTTGTTAGGTGCCAACCAGACTGGTATACCAGTCACTTTAATTTCGCATATTTGTTGGCCTTTTTTTTGGCCCTAACTTAAATGTCAGCTTCAATTCAAATAGAATATTGGTTCATTAGACAAAAAAAGGAGTCTCGTAGTTTGTTTCAATAAGGTAACAAAAGAAAAGAGTTTAGATGGTTTTGCATGTGAGTATAAGAATCCTTGGATGCCAACCAGACTGAGTTGTCAGCGCACCAATTGTAAGCTATAGCGGGTGGCTTCAGTCTGTAACGAGGTGGGAACGTTGTAGTCTGGTTGCTACCCCTCGCAGAGGGGAACGTTGTGTCTATTAGGGCTCAAGGCCCCAGCGCTTGGATATAAGTAGTCTTATAAGTAGTCTGGTTGGCACATGCCTCTCGTAGAATATAAGGTGGTTGAAGAGATCAAGGCCTCAGCGCTTGGATATAATGTGGTTGAAGAGAGAAGAAGGAGGGAGGATTGGGAGGAAAGAGGGGTACTTATATAGGATTTTTGGGAGTCTGCCAAGGATTGGTAGTATTGGGGGAGCGGGCTTGGCTCTGCGGGCTTGGCCGTCAGTACGGTTGGAGTCAGTTGTCACAGCGTCCTCCGGAGAGCGCCCTTGATGGAGATAAGAAATAAGAGTAACAAGTATCTATAAAAAAAAAAAAAAAAATGGTGGGGAAAGCTGGGGCACATGGGCTTGGGCATAAAGCTGTCAGTCTTCCAAAAGGTTAGAGGGTTTCAATTCCTGGGTGAGTACTCCGGCATCTTTCCTCCACAATCTTCTGCGGATCGGCTGCTACTTCGCGCAATGAGACCTCCATGACCATTCGCGATCCCCCTGATTGTCAGTTTTGGGGCTTAGTCCATCGGACCCCATACGCATCCAAAGGGTTACCGGTAGTCCTAGACTTCACAAACTTCCTCCTTCTTCTCTCATCTGTTCTCCCCACTTGGGCCAGTATCTCACCCGGGGACCTTGGCATGGAGCGAATCAAGAACCTAGATGACTTGTGCTGAAGCCAGGTATATCGCGTACCAGTACTCCCGATCATCATTACGGGAATCTTCTCAGCAGGATTGGAAGAGGGCAACCAATACTAGGCCTACACGACGCCTAGCTGAGGCACCCCATGAACCCAGGGTGTAAACTCAAAGGGCTACTGTATGAGCGGCAAAACATATTGGAAGGCATTCCTGTAGCCGGCAGTTGAACTGGGAGCTAGGTAGAGCCGGTCGGCCTAAGGGTTACTAACAGAAGATATGTGGGGATAACGTGTTAGGCAGCGGAAGTGTTTCTAGCGAGGCGGCAGCAGCAACGGCAGCGAGCACGGGTGTGAGCAGATTCTCTAGTAATGAACCTACTGGAGCGGATGGTAAAACGCGAAGTGGATAATAGAACTAGCAATGCGAGTGAGAACGAGGCGAATTGAAGACTTGCTTAATTGACGAGAATACAGGTCCGGAGCGGTGTCTATATACATGGAAACTCAGGGTAAAAGACAAGCGCAGGGATGTGTTAATCGGCCAATAAGAATCAAGGAAATGTGCGACGACCGACAACCGGGTGGCAACCAGAGTTTGACTCAACCCAACATACGCAAATAATTAATAATAATGATTGCGTATGTACGAATGTAAGATGATTGTGTATACAATAGTATGACTCTTGTGTTCAGCTGAAAAGTGGTGGTTTCGGCAATATCGGTGGTTGACGGCGTTAGTGGTTACCGGCGGCGGTAATCCTTTTGCTGGATAACGGGTGTGCCGGATGTGCATTCCAACACTCTCTCTCAGACGGCACAGCCGAGTTGTTTTGTAAACTTGGTGTGTTTTTGAGTATCCAAAGGCTTGGTAAATACATCAGCTGGGTTTTGAGTAGTTTCTATATATTCAATAGAAAACTTGTTGTTCAGAAGGCATTCCCGGACATAGTGGTAGTGTATGTCGATGTGTTTTGAATGCTGTGAAATGATAGTATGGTGGAAAAGGTCTATGGTAGCGGTATTGTCACACTTCAAGGTAACTGGTACCTTGATATTGAGTTCCTTCATTTCAATGATATACCAGCTGACCTGTCTAGCAGTTGCAGAGAGAGCCATGTATTCTGCTTCTGTTGTAGAGGTTAAGATGGAATGCTGTTTGTTAGATCACCAGGAAATAAGACAGGAACCTAATAGGAAACAATAGTCTTGCTATGAGCATTGGGTATCCTAACAATTACTATAACTAGCATCAGAAAAACTAATGAGACAAAGAACTAGACATGTGGGAATAAGAGAGACCAAAAGAATGAGTTCCAGAAAGATAACGAAATACCCATTTAATAGCTTGATGATGAGATGCCAGAGGATATGATCAAAACTAAGGGAGTACAAAGACAGCATGAGCAAGATCAGAGTGAGTACAGGTGACTAAATAAATGAGGAACCCAAGTTGTTGTTGATAGAGAGTAGTATCAATATCAAGTTCATCAGGTAATACTTTGAAGAGTTTAATATAAGGATCCAGTAATGTTTTAACTAGATTAAGATTTTGCATATTAAAGCATTCAAGCAATTAGTCAATATATAGCTGCTGTTTGAGTATGATGCCTTTTGAAGATTGCTGAACTTCAAATTCAAGTAACCAGTGAAAGGGACCTTTAACTATTATAGTAAACTAAGCTTTGAGTCTAGTTACTAGAGTGTTAAGGTCTTGTCTGACTCCAATAATAGTTAAATCATCAATATATACTACAATAATAGTCTTCCAACCATTATTAAAATATATAAAAATACATAGATCAAAGTATAGCAGTTTAAACCCTATAGAAGTAAGTATAGATGATAGTTTTTTATACTATTTGAGTGGTACTTACTTCAACCTATAGAAGGCTTTCTTAAGAAAAAGAACCTTATTATTAAGACCAATACCTGGAGAGGGTATCATCCAGATTTCTTCTTCCAAGTCTCTATTTAAGAATGCTGTTTTAATATTAAATTGCTTAAGAAGAAGCCTAGGTTCATAGCAAGAGCAATAACAAGACATAGAGAATCATATTGGGTTACTGGTATAAACATCTCTTAATAATTAATACCAACAATTTGTGAATAGCCTTGGATAATAAACCTTGCCTTATAGCATTCAACTGAACTATCAGTATTCAACTACACTATAAAAACCCAACAAGAATTGATAGTTTTTCTACCAGTAGGTAGATCCTTTTTATCATATATTTCCTAAACATTAGCATCCTGAATTGATTGATATTCTATTATTATAGCTTCTTGCTATTTATTCAAATCAAAAGATAACATAGCTGCCTTATAAGTCAACAGTTCCTAAGTAATTAAACTTTTACCTTTACTATACCAATTAGGTTTCTTAGACTCTCTTTGAGATCATGTAGTTTTTTGAAATGAGATATAAGTAGATAGTTCTATAGCAGCTATTTCTGTAAGAAGTTGGTTTGATGCATTATTATAAATAGGAGATAGAATAGTATCTTTATAAGAGCACTATTAGTCATTTGTTTGATCTAAGATATCAAAGGCAGGATTGATAGTATTTGTCACAACCATGTTCTTAGTCTTGATTTGACACTCGAACAGGCTTGTTCGGGTGTCGTTGATGGGTTATTGTTATTGTTACCCTTAGCATCACCTGCGACGCAGGTAATGAGTTATTGTTATTGTTGCCCTTGGCATCACCTGCTACGTAGGTGATGGGTTATTGACATTGTTGCCTTTATCATCACCTGCAATTGCAGGTGATGGGTTATCATTACCTTGCTTGACTTCTGAGATAAGGGATCTTGGGAAGCTTATTCCTTCCGTTGCCCTGACTCGAAATCATGTATATATAGCTCCTGTCCCTCGTACAGTCATTGGATCCCTATCCAATGTCTTGTATATCCAATACAGGACCTTGCTTCTCCCAGCGCTTGTGCACCTCCCTTGTGCACCCCCTTATCTCGTGAATAGCTCTGTAGCACAGCTGCCTCCCTTCGACAAATGTGGCAACTGCCTCCGCGTGTCTCGTGTCCCTTGCCCACTGCCTCTCTTGCTCTCGCCCTTGCCCCCGTCCTAGCCTTTCCCCTAGTCGCACATGTAGCATTCCTATGTCAGTGTCACCCTAGCCTTGCCCTTGCCCCAGCATACCCCTTGGTCGCCTTGTCCCCAGAGCCGTCATTACGCTACGTTGGATCTTCTCGACCAACTGGTACGCTATTATGTCCGGAACCCCTCTACCTGCTGTCAGGTTTCAAACCTGGAGGAACTCCCCTATACCCTCAGGCCCGAACGAATTGAATACCTATCGTCGAGAGATCATCGACATCTTCGAGGCCATGGATGGCATCGGGGCCGAACTCGGCAATAGCTTGGCCATGGTGGAACGAAAACTGAGATCTGCCGATAAAGAAATCACAGTACTCCAAAACGACCTCGACAATGCCACCATCGCTCTGGCCAACGAGCGAACCATTATCCAGACCCTCAACCACGCTATGGCCACTATGTCGGCAACCCCACCCTCCACACTAACCACCAAAACCGAAAGTATTCCAACCCCCCCCAAATTCAATGGGGATAGGGCTCGCCTCCGAGCCTGGAAGAACTCGGTAAACCTCAAACTCAATGGGGACTCAGCCAGATTTCCATCCGAGCAACACCGATTGGCTTATGTCTTTACTCTGCTGGAGGGTAAGGCAGTAGATCAAATCCAGCCATATGTCCTTGACACTGGGATTAAGCTGGACGGCATCCTGGCACTCTTCGCTATTCTAGACAGGGCTTTTGGGGACCCCGATGCCGTGGACACAGCTAGCCGAGCCCTCCGAGCTCTGAAATAATGCAATTCAGATCTGTCTACATATGTGGTAGAGTTCTCCAGGCTGGCAGCAGAAGTATTGTAGAACGACCAGTCAAAGCTCAAGCAGTTCCAGGAGGGACTGAATGACAACCTTCAATAAGCCATGGTCACCCTCCCAGAGACCAAAAGTCTTGACGAATTAATTGACCAGGCATCTAGGGTGGAACAACGGATAGCTAGGTTGAGATACCGCCATACCTTCCACCCTGCCACCCGCTCACCTCAGCAACCACAGCAATACCAACAACAGCAACTAACCCCCCAGCTTGCCTAAGTTCCGGCCTCGGCCAACAAACCCGCGCACCCCTCTCTCGTAGCAGGTGGTGCCGCACCTATGGACCTATCCGCAGGTAGGCCATAGTTAACCCAGGAGGAGAGAGATCGCCGCCAAATAAATGGGCTGTGTATAGCATATGGAAAAGGAGACCATTTTATCGCGGCATGTCCCCTCCAAAAAAACCGCTCAATGGCCACCCACGCCATCTCTGAATCCAGGATTGAGGAGGTTGATGAGTTGGGAAAAGCCCTGTCCCTTGCCTAGTTACTGACACTAGCAAGGGACCTGCCCCAGGCCATTTGTCTTTTTCTGCATTTTCTGTTTCTTCTGCTATTGACGAATCTTGCTTGTTCAGCGAGCATTTTGTTGTATCTATCTCCCTCAGAATCAGTGATAGAACAATCAATATGTCAGCACTTATAGATTGCGGAGCTTCAAGAATTGCATTCATTGACTAAGCCTTTGTCAGTAAATTCTCTATACCCACGTCCAAGCTCAAAACCACCGGTGTCCTAGATATCATTGATGTTCGACCCATCTCCTCTGGAGATATCACTGATATTGTGTGCTTGCCTGCTCTAGTGGGGGATCACTCCGAGGCCAACCTTCTGATGTTCGTCACTAAGCTAAAATATCCAATTGTCCTTAGAATCCCCTGGCTCAGAATACACGATATATCGGTTAGCTTTAGCTTGTACACCCTGCAGTTCAATAGCCAGTATTGCCAAAAACACTGCGGAAATCCAAAGGCCACCATTACTGGGCTGTATGCCTTACCACCCCCGATAACCCACCTGACCCAAGTAGTACATCGGCATGCACACATCGATGCCAATCCCCCTGTTTTCTCCGCTTCCACCCCTGTGCCCACTGTTCCCCCTGTTCCCTCAATTCCCCCCATTATACCACCTACAAAACCTCTGAATGTTAGCTTTATTGGAGCAGGGGCTTTTACTTACCTCACCAGGAGGTACAAGTTGAAGGCTCATGCCCTGTCCATACATGAGGTGAACCTGGAGATTAATAAGACGAGGTCTAAAGAGGAGTGGAAGTCCATGGTCCCAGACGAATACTACGAATTTATCGACCTGTTCTCGGAGAAGGCCGCAGAAAAGCTCGCACCCCACCAGCCATATAACTACACTATTCCGCTGATAGAGGGTAAGACCCCCCCCTATGGGCCCCTCTATGGAATGTCCCGGTTAGAGGTAGAAGCTTTAAAGAAATACTTGGAGGAAAACCTTAACAAGAGCTTCATTTGCCATAGCTCCTTACCAGCAGATACCCCGATGCTGTTGGTAAAGAAATCGGACAGCTCTCTCCAGTTGTGTGTCGATTACTGGGGCCTAAATGAGATAACAGTCAAAAAGAGGTACCCCCTACCTCTAATCTAGGAGACATTAGCTAGGCTTTCCAAGGCAAAATGGTACACTAAATTGGACTTGAGAGGGGCGTACAACCTGGTATGGATCGCTGAGGGGGAGGAGTGGAAAACTGCCTTCCGGACACGTTATGGCCACTTCGAGTACAACGTCATGCCCTTCGGCTTAATCAATGCCCCGGCCTCTTTCCAATACTTTATTAATGACACTTTGCAAGACTTCTGGATGTGTTCTGCATGTTTTACCTTGACGATATCTTGATCTATTCAGATACTCTGGCAGAGCACAAAATCCATATCAGGTAAGTCTTGGAGAAGCTGGAGCAGGCTGGGCTATACCTTAAACCTGAAAAATGCGAATTTCACATCCAAGAAGTGAAGTACCTGGGCTTGATCATAACTACGGAAGGTATTAGAATAGACCCCGCCAAAGTTGCTACAATCCAAGAGTGGGAAACCCCAGCCAATTTGAAGGATATGCAAGCTTTCCTAAGATTTGCCAACTTCTACTGCTGATTTATCCTGGGATAGTCAAGGATCGCGGCACCCCTGACAGCCCTGATGAAAAGGAAGGTAGAAGCTGGTTCACACCTGACGAAAAGGGCCTTCTACTGGAATCCAGAAGCCTTTTCCACCTTCCAGAACCTCAAGGAAGCTTTCTGCTCAGCACTGATCCTGGTCCATTTCAACCCCGAACAGGAGTATATCATTGAAACTGATGCCTCCAACTATGTCTCTACAGGAATCCTGTCCCAGAACGACAATAACGGCATCCTACACCCAGTGAAATACTTCTCAAAAAAGCACTCCCCGGCGGAGTGTAATTATGAAATCTATGATAAGAAGTTAATGGCCATTGTATGAGTATTCAAGAAATGGAGGCCACACCTAGAGTCAGCCAAGAGGATCATCGAGGTGCTATCCGATCATAAGAACCTTGAGTACTTCACTACCACTAAGCTGCTGAACTAACAGCAGGCTAGGTGGTCGGAGTTCTTATCTCGATTCAACTTCAAGATCAAGTATCGGCCTGGAAAAGCTGGGGGTAAGCCGGATGCACTGACCAGGAGATCAGGAGATCTCCCTAAAGGGGGGGATGAAAGGCTAAAGTTCCAAAATCAGGTGGTACTGAAACCTAAAAATCTCGATCTGGCGGCCAATAGCCATGTTGATGCTGATGCTAAAGCTGAAGTGAACTCCGGAGTAGATCTCCTTCTGCGTATACAATGGGCATATGCGGAGGACGACCTAGTTAAGGATATAATTGCCGCAGTAGAGTCTAGACAGCGCTGTCACACCAAGATTTCCCTAGCTAAGTGCATGACTCAGGACGGCCTCCTATACTACCTAGATCGGCTCTATATACCTGAAGGGGAGCTGCGGATGCAGCTGATCAAGGAACACCATGATACCCTGGCTGCAGGTCATCCTAGGGTAGCTAAAACGTTAGAGCTGCTAGCTAGGCAATATACGTGGATTGACCAACGGAAGGAGGTAGAGTGGTACATACGGAACTACCATGTTTGCAAGCATGCTAAGCCTACCCGTCATGCTCCTTATGGGACCCTGAAGCCCCTGGAGATCCCAGACTAACCTTGGCAACACCTAACCATGGACTTTGTGACTGGGTTGCTGGAGGATTCAGGGTTTAATACTATTCTTATGGTAGTAGACTGATTGACCAAAATGAGGCATATTGTACCTTGCCATGATACCTGTTCGGCCCGGGACCTCACTAGCCTCTACCTCAACTATGTATTTCGCTACCATGATCTCCCTAAGTCAGTCGTCTCGGACCGTGGCCCCTAATTCATCTCAGACTTCTAGAAGGTATTCTGCGAGCTTCTGAGAATCAACGTACACCTCTCCATGGTGTATCACCCCCAAACAGATGGTTAGTCTGAGTGAATGAATGCGATCATAAAGCAGTACCTGAGAGCATATGTCAATTACCAGCAAAACAACTAGGTTTCGCTGCTGGCAACCTGTGAGTTCGCCGCTAACAACTATTTCTTGGAGACTCTAAAAACTTCCCTGTTCCTGGCCAATTATGGCTGGCACCCTCGTTTCATGGACTCTCTAGCACCCCTGGAAAAGGCTAGGGAGAACACCCCAGCTAAGGAGTTCACCATAGAGATTGCTGAGTTGCACTCCACCCTAAGAGCTGAACTAGTATATGCTCAAGCTAGGCAAATAGAGTATACCAACAGATCACAGTTGCCAGCCCCCAGGTATCAGCCAGGAGATAAGGTGTGGCTCTCCAACAGGCACTTCCGAACGGAACGGCCATCTCACAAGCTGGATCACAAGTTCCTAGGCCCCTACGAGGTGTTAGCAGCTGTGGGCACTCATGCTTATTGGCTGAGGTTTCCCAAGGATATCAAGCGCCATCCAGTCATTCATGTCTCGGAGATCGAGCCAGCCACCGACGATCCCCTTCTCGGGCAAAAGCACCCCCCACCTCCTTCAGTGGTGATCGTACATCAGCAAGAAAAAAGTGGTATCAGGACGCCAGGTGGTGTCTCCAGGAGACAGGGTTGTCTCTGGTGTCTTTTGTGTCTTTTATGTCTCCTAGATGTCTCCTAAGTGTCTCCCATATGTCTCCCAGTGTCTCCCAGTGTCTCCAGGAGACACTGGGAGACATGATGCCAATCGTAGAGACACACCTTGTCTCTAGTGGCAATACTGTCTCTAGAGACACTGGAGACAAACTATTTTCTTTCCTGATGTAGGTGAAGAGGAGTGGGAGGTTGAGGAGGTACTGGACTCAAGGAAACGCTTTGGATGAGTTCAGTATAAGGTTAAGTGGTTAGGGGATGAGGAGACTACTTGGCAACTTACGGAGGACTTGGAAAATGCACAGGACTTGGTCACCCTATTCCACCAACAATACTCGAGCAAGCCTCACCCAGTTAAATGATGTCAGACCTTTTGCGTCCCAATTGTTTTTTAGAGTTGGGGTTCTTGTTCTTACCATTGTTGTTGTTGTTTCCTATGTTGATTTTACCGGTTACCGTGCCTAGGCCTCCTAGTCACTGGAGCTCCAGCCTAAAGATGGGATAGTGTCACAACCATGTTCTTAGTCTTGATTTGACACTCGAACAGGCTTGTTCGGTTATTGTTGATGGGTTATTGTTATTGTTGCCCTCGGCATCACCTGCAACACAGGTGATGGGTTATTGTTATTATTGCCCTCGTCATCACTTATAACGCAGGTGATGGGTTATTGACATTGTTGCCTTTATCATCACCTGTGATCGAAGGTGATGGGTTATCGTTACCTTGCTTGGCTTCCGAGATAAGGGTTCTTGGGAAGCTTATTCCTTCTATTGTCCTGACCCGGAATTATATATATATAGCCCCTGTCCCTCGTACAGTCATTGGATCCCTATCCAATGTCTTGTATATCAAATACAGGACCTTGCCTCTCTCAGCACTTGTGCACCTCCCTTGTGTACCCCCTTGTCTCGTGAACAGCTCTGCAGCACAGCTACCTCCCTCTGATACACGCAGCAACTGCCTCCACGTGTTTCGTGTCCCTTGCCCACTGCCTCTCTCGCCCTCGCCCTTGCCCCCGTCCTAGCCTTTCCCCTAGTCACACACATAGCATTCCTATGTGAGTATCAACCTAGCCTTGCCCTTGCTCCAGCATACCCCTTGGTCGCCTTGTCTCCAGAGCTATCATTACAGTATTTAGCCATTTAATATATTCATTAGAATCATCAAGTTCTTGAAAAACCCAAGATTTTAAAGAAGATATTTCAAGAGTTGAGGGTAACTGAGTTGAGAGTAACTAAGTTGAGAGTAACTGAGTTGAGGGTAATTGAGTTGAGGGTAACTAAGTTAAAGGTAATTGAGTTAAAAGTAATATATTGGAAAGAGTTTTAGCTTGTAGAGTTAAAGAAAATATAGAGTCAAGGATCAAGATAATATAATCATTATCTTTAAATACTCTAGGTATAGTAAAGGTAGTAGTACTTATTGGTTATAAGGTTGAATATGAAAATAGTATAGGTGAATGAGATACTGTAATGTAAGGCGGCGTGCTTCATAACCAACTCTCTACTGCCGGGCGGCAGTACTAGAGTTTACTACAGCAAACTATAGGTGCACGGAACCTATAGCTTCTGTTTAAGTATATCTTGCTTGCATATATTCTATTGTCGCTCTAGTTGTAAAAGGTAGGCCCGACCAGCCTATAACTTGTTATTGAAACATAGAGGGAGATGGGCCCAAACGGGCCCAGAATATAATAGCTCAATACTTTATTATTGGTAGATATCTACTACTGTGTTTCTCTCTCTACCTCTGGCTTAAACTGACTTGAACACTCCTCCAACTGAGGGGAATTCAGGGGACTATATACTATCCACAGTGGGGCAGTGCTGGGGCAGTGCTGGGGCAGTGCGCCATCATCTGACCCATTACATGATTTGAAATCAACATGATAGAAACTACTAGAAACTACTAGGAAATAGAACTACAAGTATCGCATGACCCTTCCAATGGTCACGCTCATTACTATAATGAAATACATGAGTTACTATACCTTTATTATCAACTGCCGGCCGACGCTGGCGGCCTGATAATATCTTATTCCACTAGGTTAAAAGTTGGTATGTAACGAGAGTTACATTTCATTGGGAAATGGAATGTGACTTCCTTACATGGCTCCCTCAAAAAAGAGAGTCCTACTCTTAAAAATTAAAGCTTTACCTTGTCGCAAGTTGTTGTTTAAATATATGTTGTTATACTGATAAGATTTGTTAATACCACACAATAATAAATAACTGTTCGGTCAGGCCTCCAACCTTTCCAACACAAGTTATTAAGTTTGTCGCACATTACCAGAAAATGTGGGACCTTACAATTGAGTAACCAATTCAATTGTACTGACTTTGGTGAAGAGGAACCAAGTCTGACTTTGGCAAGGAAAAACCAAGTCTTTAAATATGTATCTAAATCTTTGAAGTATAAGTTATATACTTAATAACTTCCTATTGACAAGTACTTTTTATTGTAACCTTTAGCTATTATAATAAACTCTTTGTCTTGAGTTTAGTTATAACACTTCATACTATTGTAATAGAGGTAGATACGTCTATTACTTTTCATAGAAGCTTGCTATTGTTACCACTTGAGACTTAAACAATAAAGTACTATGTCCTATTAAAAAATGTAATGTAAGGCGGCGTGCTTCATAACCAACTCTCTACTGCCGGGCGGCAGTACCAGAGTTTACTACAGCAAACTATAGGTGCACGGAACCTATAGCTTCTGTTTAAGTATATCTTGCTTGCATATATTCTATTGTCGCTCTAGTTGTAAAAGGTAGGCCCGACCAGCCTATAACTTGTTATTGAAACATAGAGGGAGATGGGCCCAAACGGGCCCAGAATATAATAGCTCAATACTTTATTATTGGTAGATATCTACTACTGTGTTTCTCTCTCTACCTCTGGCTTAAACTGACTTGAACGCTCCTCCAACTGAGGGGAATTCAGGAGACTATATACTGTCCACAGTGGGGCAGTGCTGGGGCAGTGCTGGGGCAGTGCGCCATCATCTGACCCATTACATGATTTGAAATCAACATGATAGAAACTACTAGAAACTACTAGGAAATAGAACTACAAGTATCGCATGACCCTTCCAATGGTCACGCTCATTACTATAATGAAATACATGAGTTACTATACCTTTATTATCAACTGCCGGCCGACGCTGGCGGCCTGATAATATCTTATTCCACTAGGTTAAAAGTTGGTATGTAACGGGAGTTACATTTCATTGGGAAATGGAATGTGACTTCCTTACAGATACTTCCTATGTTAAGGGTAACTTAGGGGGTAAAATAGCAGAAGATAGTATTGATACTAAAGCTAGTGGATCAATCTCGATAAAAGTAGATAATATATAATCTGTAGGTATAAACCTAATATTTTTAATGTGAGGTGTATCAACTATTCTCTTAAATAGAATAAAAACTGAGACTAAAGATTTACCAATAAATCTAATTAAGTAACCTTTAAGTACTTATGGCTCCAGTTTAGATCCAAGACCCCACTGTAGTTCAGAGATCATAATATAGCACTTAGAAGGTCATTTATTATATATAGCCTCATAAGGTGTCTTTCCTTGTAGAGCAGAATAAGGTAGTTAATTTTGTAGGTAGGTAGCCCAGTTGAAGGCTTCAGTCCATAGAAATTTTAGAGCATATATCAGAGCAGTTCAGAACATGTTCGTAATGGCAAGATTGAACCATTCTGTATCACTATTTAATTGCAGACTATAGGCAGAAGTGACTTGATATTCTATACCTTTAGATAAATAATAAGTATTCCATTCATTATTAACATATTCACCTCCACTATCTGATCTGATAATGTATGAATATCTACTTGTTCTATTAGAAACAAGTTTATAGAACTCCTTAAGATACTTTATAGCTTCTGATTTTTTCTTCAAAAAATAGATATAAGTATATCAAGTTGCATTATCAATAAGCATCATCTAGTAGAAGGAACCATCTAAGGATTGTACCAAAAAGGGACCAGCAAGATCTGTATGTACTAGATTAAAAGGTGCCTTACTATATTTATTGGTTGGAGCGGGGGCATTATTTTTAGCATTGCTTTGAGCATAAGTCTCATAGAAGAACTTATGAGGGTGTGGAGGAATAAGGTTGCTATCTGGATACCATTCAATAGTATGAGACTAAGACTATGGAGAGCTATGTCCAAAAGCTTTATATTAAAACTGAACAGAAGCATAGGCTTTACCATGCTTCACTTGAGCTGGTAGTTCATATAAATTTGAACCAGTAGATCAAGCTATAAATAGATGCATCCCATTCTTCAAACTAATAGTAATTCAATCATCTTTTCCAACCATCCAACATTTCCTAGCAATATATTTCTAAGAAACTAAAGATGTATAAGACCAAGCTGGAATATACAAAACATCACTAAGAGATAGAGGAACTTTTTGACTACCACACATAATATCAAACTTAACTGTTCCTTTTTGAGTTGCATATAGACCTCGTCCATCACCAACTTTAATGCCAATTGACACTAGAGTTGGATCTAGGAGACAGGAAAAGTCAGCTGTTATATGATGTGTAGCGGCAGTATCAAAAGTCTATACCTCTTGTAATGTTGATGTAAGACTTGATAGAGAATGTCCAAGGTTAATGGATTGCGTAGAAGGAGTAAAGGAGGTAGCGGAGGAGACAAGGGCAAAACTAGAGGAGATATCTGAATTGCTGATAGAGGCTTGAGATATCTTTGCTGAACCAGAGGTTGAGGTACTCTTCTTTTCTTCTAAAGCCTTCTTATGAACCGAGCATTCATTATGCTTATGGCTCTTGGAGGGGAGATTTCGCTTCCAGCAGTATGAGCATTCATTAGAAGGAGGAATGCCTGGACGTAAAGATGATGTCGAAGTCTTATTCTTGTCAGTAGACTTCTTCTTCTGCTTTTTGGAACCATGAGAAATCAAGGCGGAACCAGCAGAGGAGGAGCTATTGGGAGAGAGATCAAGAATGCGAGTTCGAACATCACTATAGGTCAAATCAGTCTTGGTGCGGAGGTTATCCACAACGTTATCAAGTTCTGATGGAAGGGTGCTGTCACAACGGCGTGCTTAGTTGTCTTTGTCATCACCTGCGATCGCAGGTGATAGGGTGTTGCCTTAGTCCTGTTTGACACTCGGACAGGATCCTGCCCGAGTGTCGCATTGTCGTTCATTGGTTATCTCCTTGTTATTGCCCTAGGCATCACCTGCGGCGCAGGTGATAAGTTATTGCTATCCTGCTTGGCTCCCGAGATAGGGATCTCGGGAAGCTTATTCCTTCCGTTGCCCTGGCCCGGAATCATGTATATATAGCCCCTGTCCCTCGTACTGTCGTTGGATCCCTATCCAACGTCTTGTATCCTAATATAGACCTTGCCTCTCTCCGCGAAGGTGTACTCCCTTGTACACCCCCTCGTCTTGCCTTGTCCCGTGAACAACTCTGCAGCACAGCTGCCTCCCTCCGACACACGCGGCAGCCGCCTCCGCGTGTCTCGTGCCCCTTGCCCTCTGCCTCTCTTGCCTCTTGCCCTTGCCCCCCGTCCAGCCTTCCCCTAGTCACACACGTAGCGTTCCTACGTGTGTCTTACCCTAGCCCTGCCCTTGCCCCGACGTACCCCTTGGTCGCCTTATTCCCAGAGCCCACGTTACAGGTGCGAAGAAGAAGCTGAGCCTTAAGCTCTTGGTCCATGAATGCTACTTTAAAGCTCTGTTGCCAGAGTTTATCTGTAGTGCTTACAGTAGATAACTTAACAACAACAATATTCCAGAGAGCTTCAAACACTGTTATGTGCTCATGCCATGACTTGGAAGGATCTTTCTTCATATCAAAAATATTATTGATAGGAGTAATGGCTGAGGTAACGTTTTTGCGGTCTAGAGTATCTTGCAGGATGTTCCAAGCGGCAGCAGAGGATTCATGGTTACCAATGGTTCCCTTGAATTCTTCAGATACAAGCTGAACAAGCAAAGACCGAGCCTGCCGATTTTTGCGTTTCCAGTTGTTGTGGATATCGTTGGAGGGTTGAACTTCAGAGCCGGAAACCACTTCCCATACATCAGCATTATCGAGATGTATCTGTGCTTCGACTTTCCAGGAGGGATAATTGTCGGAGCGTAGGAGGGTAGGGTTGTTGAGCTTTACTGAGGTCGGTTCCCATTTGTCCGAATTATTAGTTGTGGTAGTGCCAGAACCAGAAGAAGCTAGCACCAGTGCCGGAGCCTGTACCAGAGCCTGAGCTAGTGGTACGAGCTGCAGCATTAAGAGCTTGGAGCGCAGCAATCTGTTCTGGTGTCGACATTGTGCTCGTTGTACAAGCGGATAATTCGGAATTATTCGTTTAGACAGAAGAGGGTAATTAATCGATTAAGATTAATTAAATTCGTTCGTTTGTTCGTAGTGCAAAGCGGAGCGCAGAGTGCTAACAGAGCTTCGGTAGAACCTGGCGTCAAGCCGGGCTCATAACCTAACAGAAGATATGTGGGGATAACTTGTTAGGCAGCGGAAGTGATTCTAGCGAGGCGGCAGCAGCAACGGCAGCGAGCACGGGTATGAGCAGATTCTCTAGTAATGAACCTACTGGAGCGGATGGTAAAACGCGAAGTGGATAATAGAACTAGGAGAAGAGCAATGCGAGTGAGAACGAGGCGAATTGAAGACTTGCTTAATTGACGAGAATACAGGTCCGGAGCGGTGTCTATATACATGGAAACTCAGGGTAAAAGACAAGCGCAGGGATGTGTTAATCGGCCAATAAGAATCAAGGAAATGCGCGACGACCGACAACCGGGTGGCAACCAGAGTTTGACTCAACCCAACATACGCAAATAATTAATAATAATGATTGCGTATGTACGAACGTAAGATGATTGTGTATACGATAGTATGACTCTTGCGTTCAGCTGAAAAGTGGTGGTTTCGGCAATATCGGTGGTTGACGGCGTTGGTGGTTACCGGCGGCGGTGATCCTTTTCCTGGATAGCGGGTGTGCCGGATGTGCGTTCCAACAGTTACGATGTCAGGATTTTATCAATGTTGTTCATCGTGTTGTTATCTGTTAATGTTCACATCACGTACATTAGGGACTATTCCTTTGCATGACCTGCAATCCGGCATTCTAGCCAGCTGCACATCAGATAGATCATTTACATCAAATCCTTCAAACCTACAAAACTAGGGAAAAGGTTTAGAGGAAGTGGAAACTCGCCTTCAGAGATGGTAAAGGAATTGGGGTGATTTCAGACGGCCGAGCAAGTTATGCGGAAAACTACAAAGGGAGAGGAGGGATGGTGGGGTCACGCCTGGGACGAGACATCGGGTAGGCCTGGAGACGAGCCGGCTCGCGAGAATTGCATGATTCAATAGATAACTGCGTACGCTACATATCTGTATAGACCATGGCAGTCATCATTCTGAATATCCCGCAATCACCAGAGGCAAATCTCCCTCCATAGTCACTTCATTCAAATACGCAAAGCAGCTTTTCCTCAACTATGAGGTCTTCTGGCGTTATATAGACTTCCGGATTAATAGCTTTCGGGTCTATAATAGAGAGAGTTGTTAAATTTCACGCCTGGCCTGAGACGTCAAAATACTCTGAGAGCCATGGCCAAACCGTCTCGAGACTACGGTATGATACTCGGCGGAAACGTTCCCCCATCTCTCATGAATACCACTGGAGAATACTATACGATTTACGAAGCTCGGAGGTTTGGTATTTGCATCAAACAATTGAGGTGGAAGATTTGTATTCGTTCGATGATTGACGCTGTTCTAGGGTACCGGATGCAGTATCAAGGACTGGGAGGACATCAACCGTCCCATATGGATTAAAGAGGAGGAGGATAAGGCCTAGGATGCGGTAGAGGCTTTTTTCAATTTCCTGTACAGACAGATGGCCGGCAGGGGTGGCCCCTGAGATGGATTTGGAATTGGGGTAATCTCGTTTCACGACATTTTGCTGCTTCACGACACTTTCTTCTATGGTTTCATGACTCTTTCTTCCATTTTTTCTATTACACTATATGGGGTTGGATTTTTCCTGCCCCTTGGGCTCTTAAGTTTGTTATTTGTTAATTTGCGGTATATAGGCGCCGGGCCTGGCAGATTAACCTTCCTTGTCCTGAATCCACCCGCGTTTCCGGGTGGCCTCATGGTCCCCTTACTGGGATTGAATGGAGTAAGGAGTATTTCTTTTTTTAAAAAAAAAGGAAAAGGGGTACCGGATCCAGAAAGTTCAAGGTAATAATTAATCAACTTCAGACTGAGACAATAATTCCCAAAACCCTATGTTTATCCGCTAGCCTAAATACCTGAGTCTCACATATTAGCTATACGTTATAGGAAATTGCTCTGGGCCCCATAGCCCTATTCAGGCCCTATTACCGATGCTAAGGCCCGAACCCGTGAGAAAATTTATTGTATAATTTATAGCAAACACCTTATTCATATATTGCCCCAATAAAGTGTCCATCACGAGCCACTGGAATCCAGAGTAATGTACATTCCAGTGTGGTACCGTAGGGTGTATGAGAATAGGTGATCAGAGTGAGTCGTGAGTCCAGTAAAGGAATATACGAATATCAATATCAATATGTGAAGCCGTGTGAACAGTGCAGAGATAGAAGGGCTTTGTATTAAGCTCCGAACTCGTGTAGATGAAATCTATCTATCTATCTAGTAGGAAATGAACAAGATATATGTACTTGTATGCGCCATATATGTTGTGAAGCATACCATATGTATGGCGCACGCCATATATGCTGAACGAGGTTTGTCTTGTGGCATAGCTAGGTAGGTATGGGCGAAATTGCTTGTGACATGACATGCACGGCATTCTAACAAAGGGACTCGTGATATCTCCTCTGATCCAGTTTTCTTTCTTTCCCTCCTCTCTCTCTCTTTTTCTCTCTCTCCCTCCCCCACCCACTGCGTTATGCCAGCTGGGTAAACAAGTACCAAAAGCAATCCTCTAAGCATTCCACCTGTACCTGGCCATGAGACAAGGTGTCTTGAGATTTCTTTTGAGGCTTTTGTGAAAATTCTTCAGGATCATGTCATGTTTATACTTTGGTATATTTTTTACCCGCATCAGGTTCTAAGGGGAGTATTCTGGCGACGCAATAACATTCGGTTATAGGTCCCAGGAGAGATTTTTGACAACTGTGTATAGTCTGCTGAGACACTCGTGGGGCTTGGTGGTGACAGGGTGTGGAGTAGGGGTTTCCTCCCGATCCAGGGCAGTGTATCGGGGAAGGGAGGAAATTTTCTGAGCAACTTGGTGAGGCTGTGCCAAACACTGTTACGAAATGGAATAGTTAGCACGTGTCGCCACCACCGGGGATTAGACCTCCTATCTCCGGATGTTCAAAACTTTGTCCTTGATTTGTTCCGCAGACCTTGGAGTTACTTCCTTCGTGGAGATGTCAAAAGCTGTAAATACCAATCATGATGACAAGCACTGAACTTGGGATACCAACGAGTTTCAAGCATTTATTATCTGTATATTATGATTCTCACTATGGAAAAACACGGAGGGGGGTCGCTATTCCAGTCTCCAAACCATGTAGATTGCTAATATAAGTACGACCACGGTGGTACAGCCATATGTACGCTCTGTTCCCTAAACACCCCTACCATGCTTCAGTCCCCAAAACAATGGCCTTGATGTCCAGTTTTATCCCGTGGTCAGAGGAGGGAGGATTCGGTCTTCCATCAGGCCCCTTGTCTCTTTCCCTTTCACGATGATGTGGTGGATCCGAATGTTCGACTTCGGGAATTTAGTGCTGAATTGACATGATTATTGCTGGCAACCCAATCACGGAGTTATTACGAGCAAATGTCCAACGCTCGGGAGTCATAGAGACAATCGCCGTGAATCCTTTTGAGAAGGAGCCAACACTTTTTTAATACTACAGTACCACACGGTACTCAACATCCACTAGCACCTAGCTCCCACGTGGTCGACAAAACGTAGTCTTTCATGTCTGTGCTGCCTAGAACACCAGAATGTTAGCATTAAGAATATGCCAAGCACGGTGAGTTACCTTACGTCTTAATGAAGTTCTAGGCGTGAAGGGACTGCATTAGATTTGTGTGACGCAAATTGATAGATGCACTCTACGGAAGTGATGTTCCTAATCCTCTGCCCAAAAGTGGGACTCCATTGATTGATGTTTGTGTCATCCACAGATTCAGTAAGAACCTTACAAAGCTGGTCGCCAAATCGCACGATTGTGTGCCAGGGGACAACCGTCGTGATTTGCACTCGGCGTTGGGTGTTGTGGGTACACTCAAACTTCTCATATTCGATCCCCTTTAGAGAAGCTACCCAGGGCTGTCGAACAAACTCCGAGCCCGCATGTTCGAAACCTGTTCATGGCCCACCTCCTTGTTGGGGCATCTCAATTGCCCTGTAGGCCATTTCAGCCCCATCATCCGGGATTTTTCATCTCTGGGACTGTCGCAGTGTAGGCACAGTTGACTCCTTCCGGTGACTGTTAACTGCTGTGTGCTAGATTCGGCCAGAGGCTATAGAAAATAGTCTGGGTCTTCGCTAGCAACAACCTGAGGCTACTTGTCTGTGTCAGTGCCGGCACTAGTCCCTGCACTCCTGGCAGTAGGTTTTCATATTTTTTATAATTATCCAGTGCGTATCGTATCTCCGGCTAAGCGTTCTGTGACTATTAAAACCGCTGGGATTTTCATAATGTAAGTCAGTCTATGCTTAACTACAGTCACAAGGGAAATTGCAGTAAGCACTCTAGGGAAGCAAATAGGAGTACGTGAGTTTATGAGCACACTGGAGTGTTTCGCCAACTCACCTGACATTACTTTGTCATTGATTCCCTGATAAACTGGAGAACCCCCTGAGAGCCCTTGGAATGTCCTCCTGCGGCTCCTGTGGTGTATGTGGAATGACCGGGATGTGATGGAACGTCGAGTACCCAACAGACGTACACTGAGAGTTATGAGTTAGGGCCGTGATATCTGATAAGTGGTTTCGACCCATGGGACTGTTAGCCTACGGTGGATGTTCAGAATTGCCAATTTCGAGAGCGGTGGTGTAGCTGCCGAGCAGACTTGTTCCAACACGATTTTTTACATTATGCGTGTGATTGTGGTTTACAACGATGACAGTTCAGTCTGATGAATGACAGTGGAATATGTAACATAGTATAAGCCATGGTTGACCTCTGTCATGTTTTATTCCTTCCTGTTGAGGCTCGGATAGCTACAAATCGTCGCTAATCCTTGTCTTTCAAAGCTCACTTGATATACAGCACTGACTCAATTGTTTCTACATAGTGCACCCTGCTAACTATGTTTGATAAAATGTGTTCAATTATATTATGGCGTATCGGCTGTGGTAATGGGGAACAATTAGGTCGAACTGTTGAGTGTAGTCTGGTTGGCACAACAGCCCCGCCTACATATGCTCGATACAAGCATACCAGATATAAGGATATATCGCATACAATCCGCCGGTCCCACATAGTGAATAAGCATATTTTGGACACTAGAATATTCTTATTTTTTTCGCTTAGTCACCATAGTATGCTTGTATCAGGCGATGTACTACAGTAAGCCTCAAAGAGGCTTATCGATAAGAAAAACCTAGTCTGGTTGGCACGAAATAACCCCGCTCTGCAACGTTTACAATAACATAGAAGAATTTATACGACATAACGAAGCTCAATACACAATCGCTACTTTGCAAATTATGGCTCTCCTCCTCTTGAGATTCTGGGCCCTGTACTTCCGTATATCTTTTATTTTCTCCTGTATACTTCTGTCATATTGATGATGCTATTCCGCAACTTTTCCGAATTTATTCTATACTTACTCATTTTCTCGTGATATAAGAATATATTTGGTTATAAGCATATTCTTCGCCGTCCGGACGATATGCTTGTATCAAGCTGTTCTCGTACCCAGACTCTAGCCTGATCTTGGCATTCGCTTCTGCGATTTAATCAGAAGAGAGTCTGGGACTATACACCTCCGAAATCATCTCCGAAATCATCTCCGGTGCCAAGATTCCCGGAGATGTTAGCGTGTGCATAGCCTGTTTCGGAGGTACTAGCGTTGTTATGAGCTGCATTTCATATTTTTTTTTTTTTTTTTCTATGATAATGGAGCAAATACTGACACAGAACAACAGCACTTTGTTTAGCCCATACCTTTGCTTTGCTCCGCCCAGCTCCACAATGCCCAGAGCAGACCTTTCAGAGCTATAAAACCTTTCTCTGGCTCATAAAATCCTGCTCAAGGTCATATAATCTTGCTCCAGCTCATCTACTCCTGCTCCAGTCCTGCTCCAGGTCATACAATCCTGCTCAGGTATAGAGGTATTCCACTCCTAGCGGAGAGAACATACACTATAGGATTGAATATTGATAGCCGAGTATTCAGACATCTCCGGCATGCGAATTCACACGTCTCCAGCATGAGTATTCAGATATCTCAAACATGAGTATTGTTATGAATCGGTGGCGGGGCAAGGCCAGCACTCGCGTAAGTGGGCTTACTCGGGTGTCGGGGGTCAGCTAGGAGGGCTACGAGCTAGGGGCGAGACCAGAGCTCCAACAAGGCCAGTGTCGAGCGGGACGACATATCCAAACCACCGATGGGAGGGGAGGCAGGAGCGAGCAGGGCGAGGCAGGCACGAGCAAGGCAAGCAGGGCAAGCGAGGCGAGCAAGCGAGGCGAGCAAAGCAGGCAAGGCAAGCAAGGCGAGCAGGGCAGGCAAGGCAGGCAAGGCAGGCAAGGCAAGCAAGGCGAGCAGGGCAAGCAAAGCGAGCAGGGCAAGCAAAGCGAGCAGGGCAAGCAAAGCGAGCAGGGCAAGCAAAGCGAGCAGGGCAAGCAAAGCGAGCAGGGCAAGCAAAGCGAGCAGGGCAAGCAAAGCGAGCAGGGCAAGCAAAGCGAGCAGGGCAAGCAAAGCGAGCAGGGCAAGCAAAGCGAGCAGGGCAAGCAAAGCGAGCAGGGCAAGCAAAGCGAGCAGGGCAAGCGAGGCAGCAAGGCAAGCAAGGCGAGCAGGGCAGGCACGGCAAGCAAGGCAAGCAAAGCGAGCAGGGAAAGCGAGGCAGGCAAGGCAAGCAAGGCGAGCAAGGCGAGCAGGGCAAGCAAAGCGAGCAAGGCAGGCAAGGCAGGCAAGGCAGGCAAGGCAAGCAAGGCGAGCAGGAAAAGCAAAGCGAGCAGGGCAAGCAAAGCGAGCAAGGTAAGCGAGGCGAGCAGGCGACTTGGGCGAGACCAGAGTCTAGATGGGGCGACGGGGACTTGGGCGAAACCAGAGTCTAATGGGAGGCGACATATCCAAATGCAGGTGCGAGGCAGTCTGAGCTACACTCGAGCAGATATTCGGGAAAGAGGTATTTATTGCCTAGAGCAACTAGATACAGGACATGATGGAGAGAATCTGACATCTCGAACATGCGAATTCACACATCTCCGGCATGAGAATTCAGACATCTCCGGCATGAGCATTCAGACATCTCGAACATGCGAATTCAGACATCTCCGGCATGGGCATTCGGGCGTCTCCGGTATGAGCATTCAGACATCTCCGGTATGAGCATTCAGACATCTCGAACATGGAATTCAGACATCTCCGGCATGAGCATTCAGACATCTCCGGCATGAGCATTCACACATCTCCAGCATGAGCATTCAGACATCTCCGGCATGAGCATTCAGACATCTCCGGCATGAGCATTCAGACATCTCCGGCATGAGCATTCAGACATCTCCGGCATAAGCATTCAGACATCTCGAACATGCGAATTCAGACATCTCCGGCATGAGCATTCAGACATCTCCGGCATGAGCATTCACACATCTCCGGCATGCGAATTCAGACATCTCCGGCATGAGCATTCAGACATCTCCGGCATGAGCATTCAGACATCTCCGGCATAAGCATTCACACATCTCCGGCATGCGAATTCAGACATCTCCGGCATGAGTATTCACACATCTCGAACATGCGAATTCAAACATCTCCGGCAAGAGCATTCAGATATCTCCGGCATGAGTATTCACACATCTCTGGCAAGAGCATTCAGATATCTCCGGCATGAGAATTCAGACATCTCCGGCATGAGCATTCAGATATCTCCAACATGAGAATTCAGATATCTCCGGCATGTGTATTCACACATCTCCGTCATGTGTATTCATATATCTCGAACATGCGAATATTCACACATCTCCGGCATGTGAATTCAGACATCTCGAACATGCGAATTCAGACATCTCCGGCATGAGTATTCATGCTCGGGCTAGATTCTGTCCAATATGGTCCGGATACTTGCTTCTAGATCCTCAGAGCGAGCTGAACGAGCTCTATAACTACCAAACAAACGAGCCTATATTGCTGCGAGTGAGCTTATATTGCCTCGAGCTTATATTGCTCCGTGCATTCAACTACCACTGTATTATAGTCTCGGAGCAGTGATTTGCTCCTAGAGCAGGATTTTCTTTGGCTATTCTTTTTAACCTGTGAACTAGGGAGCTAGCAAGCTATTCCGGAGTTCAGGTGTACATATATGATAGTTGGAGGGGAGTGGGGGGGGGTGGGTCATGAGCGCTAATACATAGAATATCAACTATCCACTTCTTGGAGCAGCGATTTGCTCCCGAAGCAAGATTTTCTTTGGCTATCTGATTAACCTGTGAATTAGGGAGCTAGCAAGCTATTCCGGAGTTCAGGTGTACATTTATGAAAGTTGGAGGGGAGTGGGGGGGGGGGGGGGGGGTCATGAGCGCTAATACATAGGATCTTAACTATCCACTTCTTGGAGCAGCGGTTTGCTCCCGGAGCAAGATTTTCTTTGGCTATCTGATTAACTTGTGAATTAGGGAGCTAGCAAGCTATTCCGGAGTTCAGGTGTACATTTATGAAAGTTGGAGGGGAGTGGGGGGGGGGGGGGGGTCATGAGCGCTAATACATAGGATCTTAACTATCCACTTCTTGGAGCAGCGGTTTGCTCCCGAAGCAAGATTTTCTTTGGCTATCTGATTAACCTGTGAATTAGGGAGCTAGCAAGCTATTCCGGAGTTCAGGTGTACATTTATGAAAGTTGGAGGGGAGTGGGGGGGGGGGGGGGGGTCATGAGCGCTAATACATAGGATCTTAACTATCCACTTCTTGGAGCAGCGGTTTGCTCCCGGAGCAAGATTTTCTTTGGCTATCTGATTAACTTGTGAATTAGGGAGCTAGCAAGCTATTCCGGAGTTCAGGTGTACATTTATGATAGTTGGGGGGGGGGGGGCAAGAGGGGAGGTTATAAGCGCCTATACATAGGATATCAACTATACAGTGTTACAGTCTTGAAGCAGCGATTTGATCAGCAATTGGGCACAAGTGGATCAATTTCTAGAGGAATAGGGCAGTATGGGCTCGCTCGGGGCAGTATGGGCTTGCTGGGAGCAGTATAAGCTCGCTCGCAACAATATAGGCTTGTATTCAGTAGAGGCTTGTATTACATATTCTGCTCCGAAGCCACTAGCCTATTGCATAGCGTGTTGGCATTGTGCTCCGAACTCGGAGCTGAATTAGAGTCAATTTCGGAGGTGTTTACTACCAGACTCTTAGCTGGCGCAGCAGAAATAATTATTTCGCGACAGATACCTAGAGTCTTGGCACGAGAACAGTATCAAGCGTCATCTGTACTGTTGGTAACTGTAGTTGAAAGCCTAACTCGGTCATGTTACTTACCCTGACTCTTTGTGCTTGCTGCCACTACACTTTGTTGTAGTGGCACGCCGATTCTCATATTGAATGATTCGCAGGATTCTAAGAGTAGAAAACCAACTCGAACTTGACAACGACGGTAACCATCCTAGTTGTCGATGGTGTAGTGTTACGGAGGTGTTTGGAACACCGTAATTCGGGGACAGTAAATACCGTAGAAACTCACCCATGATAAAAAAGGTGCAGTGTGGGATTACAGGTGCTTTCAATGGATATGTTCTGACCTGCCCGGGAAGCCACACGATTCTTGTGAAGGCTGGCCCAGGGAATGCATAATGAAATTCCTCCGGAGGCGAGATCACGGTTTGACTTCCCCGGGAATGTGATTAACAAATGTAGTAATTTAGTGAAGGTACATGGAAGATGAAAATACATCAGCACTGGCGACTTCAAATGTACTTAATAATGAAATATTACCATCCTCCTCCAGTTCCACTTCCGAGTACGATTGACACTGCCTCTTGGTCCGTGGGACTATGCAAGCATCTATGTCATGGGTGGCAGCGGCTGCTGCAATGCAAATCGGATTTAATACCGCTATATTGTCGAGTTTGCCATATCCCCTTACACTTGCAGGAATTCTGTCATAAATCTAAGCCTAGGTGGGAATTTAATAGAAAATTGGAAAACATTACTTCATGATATAAACTAAGACCAGTACCACGGCGGGCAGCTTCTCAAAGTGAGATATAAGTACCTATGTACTGCAATATCAGGCTATACACACCCAGAAGTAGAAATATTGAATCCCCCTAGAGTTCGAATATTGGGTGTCTGGAATGTGTAGCAGCTCACGGGAAATAAAGCATGACGGTCAGGGCGAGGTTTTCCCAAAGAAGACAATAGAGGGTATTTGGCTGGTCTGGAGATCTTGCCAGCTTTTGCTCCCAAACGTGGTGCAGCCTTTTTTTGGTAGTTGGGGGTATCACCCTTACCGGGGCCTCGTCCATCCTCATACCCAGATAGGCCTTCATACATGTCCGACCCATCTCTCATCACAACATCTTTACTGTCTTCTTCTCCCCTCTTCTTCTCCATCATCTCCTCCAGTAGCTCGATCTCCACGTCCATCTATGGTAAGGAGGAACGCCGAGGATGGCTCGAGTCGGCGGACACGATGGCAGAACCAAAGCTCCGCAAAAGAGGGGTAAATACTAGTGACTTGTAACTTATTCGCCAAGGCCACCATTGCGTGCCTGGTGAACGGTCTGATCCAGCTGCCCAGTTGGCTGATCCGGTGCGTCGAAACATTGACAAGTCGACTTGATTGGTGAAGGGCCAGAACACCACGTCAGGTATTTGTCAACCCAGCCAGGAAACGAACCCAGTTAGGTGCCGAGTGAGAAGGACAGAAAGGTATGTATGGTAACTCCAGATTTGCTGATCCAGCGTGAATGCGGAGTATTGACTTACGTTCTTTCAGCGTCATTTTCAGCGTCTCGAGACACGCCATATATAAGGCCTGAATACCACTTCAGGTATTTGTCAAGGAACATACTTGTGAAATCGAGGCAGCCAGTTAGGTACCAAGGATAGGAAAGTATGTATGGCCAAATTGCATGCTCACCAGAGCTCGCTTTCACGCATTCGAATATGCATGGTGACAAAATTGACGTGAAGATAGGTTCATTATCGCAGCGTCGTTACCGTTGGGAGTAAATTCGTACAATGTAAGTCTCACATATCTCTCCAGAATAGCCCCCTCCTGTGACACGCAGAAATTAAAATCCTTTAGGTTAGCTTTCCTTCGACAAGCAGCCAGTGGACCCCTTCTTCCATTACATACCCCTCGATTACCTGTTATCCCAGTCACGTTAAGACAAACTCCCGCACAGGTGCAAGCTGCTTTGGGCAATGCGTGCAAACCTCCACCAGCGACTATTGCATTTGAGCATGGCACTGCTTTTCCGCCAGACCCTTTAAGGGCCACAGTCTTACCATTCGGCTACCTAGCCGAAGTGGAGGCGGATCTCGCAAGGGAACAAGGCCTCAGCTCGCTCGAAGGCCCAGCCTATGTTCATACCCCAAATACATCAGGGAAGCGGGCAGGCTCAAATGACCAGGAAGCGGAACGAGAACCTCTTGCGTCACCACAACATGCCCCAATGGTTGGCGATAATAGCTCAAAAGATCCCAATTACCTCAGTCCACCTGTACATAACAGGAATGCCACTCATCAAGAAAGTGGAGATTCATTTCTCGGTAATGCAGGGTTTCGACCGGCACATGGACATAGTGTAGTTCCAAATTCCAATAGAGTCGGCCCTGAGCAACTTCTTGCCGCGGAACAAGTTGAAATTACGGCCAGGCCTCCCTATCCGGATCGTTACAGATGGCTCGACGGAGCTGATGACATGACATCAGAGTTTGACGTCGATGATGCGAACCCGTTGACTGGCGGGCACAACGCAGAGGTCCTACCCACATCAACAAGGAACGAACCTCATTTCGGCATTCGTATTACCGATGATTTAGAAGAACAACCTTTCGTAGCAGTGCCTCAACTTTCGCAAACCGAGAGAAGCGTCAAGGTTCAGGAAAGTACTGTGATGGATGGAGCCATTAGCCCTGCTGTGAACATCTCGAGTGCTTTCCCAACAGAAGGTGGTAATGAAGCTGCCATGGAGAAGGCCTGGGTTGATGTCCCCGCCAACTGTCTGGAATCAGGGGAACCAGGGCCATCTAACCCTGAGAGGTTCCTTAGAACTGTCACTGGGGGTCCACGTAGGGGATCTTGCGGAGTTCCATGCTACAATGCTGAATTAGCACTGCCATCCAATCGACAGTCTTCCTGGTTTACACGCAAACCTTCAACATTTGGGCTCGGCCGCCAGATCAAGAACATAGCGGGTCGCTGGATGCCTAGGAATAGGAAGCATAGGAAGAACCGTTCCCCCACCACCAGCAGCGGACAAAACTTAGTACCGGGTTTGGAGTACACCACAGCGGGTGGCGCGGCAAGTGGTGTGGAGGATGGAGTCGCGGGTTTCATTGATATGTCTTCACTAGGGTCGGTTGCACCGATAGCTGATAGTGCAAATGAAAAAGAGACTCCCACCATTGATGATACCCCTATGGTCTCAGCCCGAGGGAAGACAAAGGTGTCGCGGCTCAAGAAGTTGAAGAGCTTGGCCTCGTTGTCCAATTTGGCAGCGGCTTTTAAACTGGGCGAGCCCACGACCGAAAGCAGGCATTTCAGCGACGCAGGCATATCGGGGCCTTTGAGTATCGCTAGAAATGAAGAGATGGATGCGCAGGCTGAAGCTGTCCGACAGCAGATGGCGGAGGCTATGGGTATCTTTGTGGAGGTTCCGCTCGCGAGCAGAATCTATACGGAGATCATGCCTGGAAGGGTGCTCGGTCAAGGTGCGGTCCCTGTTGACTATGATAACAACGATGGCGCCAAGGATGCCAGAAAAACGGAGGGGGTAAGGAATACGCCAGATAATCCGAGATCCTCACTAGCGGACCATTTTGCTAATTCGCTTTAGGCGTTGGAAAACCCGCTTCTCACCGCAACACCGAAGAAGCCGTTCAAGCATCATGCGATTTCCAGCACAACGGCCAAAACTGCGGCTGCAGGATCAGTCGATCCGCATGAAGGGCGAGGGTATGAAGGCATCTGGGCTGGCCCTGGCATCGCGATCAACACGCCCGAGGGCGGAATTCGAGTTATTCAGCGCCCCACGGGCCAGATTGAAGAAATATCTCATAACACTGATGTGCATCCGGGAGTGCAAGTTATATCGAGGACGATGCCCCAGCGCCACGCCTACAACCAATGAGACAGACGCTCGGAAACCGTGTTTCTAATAGCAGCTTGTCAGATCCATTTGGGTATTTCTTCCTTTGATTGTCATTCCTTCGCCTTCGCATGCTCCTGAGACTAATATTTTTGCAGATGGGAACATGAATATCAGAGAGCCCACGATCCGGGACGACCTGTCCATCCTCGTGGTAAAAATACACAGATGCAACTTCGGGAGAGTGCACCTGTTCGGAGGCTTTTGCGCGAGGTTAATAGCCGTTTGTTTGGGCGAAGTAAGGTAGAAAGCGCGTCTACCGACCCAACCACCGGTCCAACCACTCCTCCGACCAGCTCCTCAGTAGACGTGCCTCAGGTACCTAAGGGAGATGGTTTGGCGGCTACGAATTCAACAACGCGTTCCATCATTGAGGAATTACCAAACTTCAGGTTGACCACCGGTATCAGAGAACCAGTAACTCCTCAAATCGGGATGAGATCTTCCGCCCCCGTTGTTCCAATGAGCATATCAAGCAATAGAGAGTCTCAAAGATTCCCTGACTCCGTCGAGACTACCCCCGTACCAGAAATTCGCACACAGATTCCTCCAACCCCGCGTGACCAACAACCGATTGACAATACCAATAATGGCGAGGATGGAGGAATGAACGAGGGTACCGCTGTATCTCCCCAGGCAGTTGACACTGCCTCCAGTGAAAGTGACACCGAGCCCGACTGGCCAGAACCTGGTCCATCAACACAGTACCACCGAAGAGATTCGTCTTCTGACAGTGATGACACACCAGGTGCACCTCATGGGAACAGATATATGTCATCTTCAGGCTCTAAAAGTTCAGCATCACACGCTGCTCCAGCTCCGACAACCCCGCCGCCCAGACGCTTGACAGTTGATCGTAAAACCGAGGCAGCGCATAAGGAACAGAAAGCGGAGGAAGGGGTAGCAAAGCAAGGAGCTATCAAGAAAAAGAAGGCTAGGGCCAAACAACAAGGGAGTGCGAATCGCAGCGGTAGAGAAAACCTGCGTCCTCCAGTCAACAGCAGCGATCGTCCCATGGCAACTCCAAAGGCAACCAATAGGCTTCAACAAGGTGCTCTGTCTCAGCCACAGGCAGACCAGTTTGTTCTTGGCCTGAATGATGATCCATTTTATGATGCTGACCTTGAAGATGCCATGCAAACCGCCTCCCGACAGCTGGCAACGGAGTCTTTGTACTCCACGGAAAGTACTATGTTCGCCAACACTCGGAATCGGTTGTTGACGGCTTTCAATAACCCACCCAGTGTGACGACACCTGGATCACAGCCCCTTCAGGAATCTAGCAGGCTATTTTCCGGGGAACAAACGGCTGTCAATAGGTCTCAACCGATGTCTCGTCTGAATCAAGAACATGATCCTCTTCGCGATACGCAGCAAGCTCTTCTTGAACAACAAGGGCTAGCCAATACGCAGCGTTACCATTCACCACAGATTCTTCTTGACCAAGAAAGGGTCGCGAGGCGAGTTCGGGAGAACAGATTTTTAACTGAGAACCATAGGAGAGCCCTTGCTGGACAACAGCCGTTAGCTTCAATTGAGGCCCAGGAGCGTCTTGCTCCAAGAAGTGGTCCATCCCCACCTCCGGCGATTAGGGCTCGAAACGAATTAACTGGTGCCTTGTTTTTGCGACCATTGACTCCTACGTTAAACAGCAATCGCAAGCAAATGATAGCTGTTGGGCCACCCGCCAGTCCGACACCCATCAGGAGGGGAAGGGGGAGACTCATGGACAGCTATGAGGAGTAAGCCTACTATGTGGGATATGTGTCCTGCAAATAATGCTTTTTTTTGTGATTGGATAAATGTTCTTTTTTTGCAGGGAAATTTCTTTTGTTGCCAGTACCTGCGGGTGATTCACCCGGAAAAACCTTGATGCTATTGCCCTACAGCACCCTAACATTTGTAGCTGTGTTCTCCACTCCATAATACTTGTTATGTCTTCTTGTATGAAAATTCTTTTGCTGTTGGTGATATCTTGTGGGGGAAAATCTGGATGTAGCTGCCCTGTAGATCTAGTCGAGGGCCGCCATATTACTACAAAATCTAGTATGCTTTTATCTTGATTTTTCCAGCGGTGTACGCTCAAGTTCCCTACAGACGGTGCCGCTTCCGTGCCTTGTGTATACCATACAAACCCATACCTTCAAGTCTCCGCCGGTAATCTATTCCAACCCGTCTTGTTGGGTGCACAAATGGGGCAACTCCGACATCGAACAGGCTTGAGCGCCGCTTTCGTTGGTTAGCATACAACTAGACAACGTGATTCAGAGCCTAAGGGTGTGTGGGTTCATGGATAGGCGAATATACGTATACGTTAACGATATGCACCCTTGTATATTTTGACACAAATGACTAATATTCTGTTGAATTGAGTCCACTAGTTAGAATATATAAGAACCGGCAATCACCAACTACAGCATGGGAATACGCTGGCATGAGACTATGATATTCTAGACTGTAACCAACCTTCCTCCCCGCCTCCCATTGTTAACAATTCAAAGAATCACACTTCAAGCGTTCTTTACAAACCCCAGTTTAACTTAAGAGTCAAATTCTACGCTAAAAATATTTTATTGGATAAACTCCTAATCCCCAAAGTCAAATCACCACAACCAAGCTTAACAGGACCATGCTGTTGCTCCTTCCCAATTTGAGTTACTTCATAGATGGGCGTTTGCCATCATGGGTCCTTCAAGATACTGGCAGCACGGATCATTGGGGTCAATGTCGGTAGAACTCTCATACCCATTGTAACATGGAGATTCAAGCTTTATCAATCAAACTTTTAATTATACTTGACACAGGCATCTGGGTTCGGACAGTGAGTGTTTATATTGTCCCACATGGTGGATCCATAGCATGTACAGCTATTATTACTGCATCTCGGAGAGTCTATCTTGGCCATACTTATGCCACCTAGCCCTTTCGTTTTATCATTGCTTATCTAAATTATCTGGTCTTATCTGATTACACTAGTTGCTTGGCATGCCTGCCTAATTAGGAATATCTTGGCGCGGAATCTGTGTGACAGTTGAAACGCACGAACATACATCATAAGAGATATGATGTTGTGGCGAGATGCCACTCACGTAACTCACGTAACTCCAGCACATACCTGCTTACCAGCAATACGTACCTGTAACGGCATTCATTAGCATTATCATATCTACGTGCTCACTCATACGTTCGCACTGTACATTCGCGCTCAACGTTCGCACTGTCTTTCAGACACACACACACACACATATCAGGTGAAGTGTCCCTTTATTAAATCGCAGCGAATGCCAAGATCAGGTTAGAGTCTGGGTACGAGACACCTTTACTGGCCATTCATCTGTCTATTCGCTGTTAGTGTTGCTATGCACAACCTCTCATTAGAACTGCAACCCCCCACCAGTTAAAGCTAGCTCCTGGGTGATTTGAGTTCTCTTTTGCACTAGACTAGTCTTTTTGACGTTGAAAATTGCCCTATTTGGTAGTTGCAGCGACCTTGCCTATTTCGGTAACTAGCCACAAACTAGAGTCAACTAATTACAACATCTCATTGACACAGCCACCATTGACTGTTCAAGGCTCCCCCCATTAACCAAGCCCAAGCCTTTTTCAAGGGGGGTATTTGGACTGCTTAGAACACGCATCCAGGATCAACGCCTCCCCCCCCTCGAGTTACCCTCAATTAGCTGTTCCATCCGGTTCAGTAGGTTACTTATCTACGGGCCAGTATGTTTGGGATACCTTTCTGATTTCGTATCCTGCAGTCAGCTCACCGATACTTTACGTCTGCTTCCTATGAAGTGTTTTATTTTACCTACGCTACCGGGTTCTTACAAAAAAAATCAATATCCTTCAGCAAGGTAATGACGAGCCACACCCCAGCCCCGGGTGGATGCAAGGGTCAAGCAAGCTGATCTTCCGCCCTCGCATTCTGAATACGTTATATCCAGAGGCTGGGGCCCCGTGATGAAAAAGAGGAGGAAAAAGAAAAAAAAAACCCCAGACTCGTCAAACCACTACGTTGGGGTTGGCTAAAAAATCGCAAAGAACGCAACTCTCTGTGCTATAACCGAAAATTCCCAAAAATAGCTCTCTGCAAGGAAAAATTTCTGGGCGTGAATCTTGCTTAAGACCTACGCCACGGTAACTAGGTGTTAGGCTACCTACACCACCATCCTGGCCGCAGGTACATAAATGGTGTACATGTAAAGGAAAGGACAATTTAAAGAACTTGGCAAGGCGTCAGACTAAAATTCCCAATTTTCTAATTCGAATCCGTACTCTCTAATCAAGCAAGCCTTCATTGCATTGTCCATTAGTACGGTGCGACGGGGAAATGCAACACCACCGGGAAATGCAATACTTCCGGACTACGGTACCTACGAGAGAGCCTAGCTCTAGTTAAACAGATGGTAAGAGATGCAAGAGCAGATGCAGGATATCTCAGTGAGTCCTTTTGAAGGCAATGGATGAGGGCTAGAGGGTTCTGGGCGGTGGGTTTGTTTCCAAGGTGATGGCAGAGCCGAGAGATGAGGAGAAGATTTGTGAAATCTCTGAGGACTATAAATCTAACTTTAGCTATAAGTCCATGTCAATTTCGGCAATTTCGGGGTGCTTTCCATCTATATCTTCAAATTGTACCAACCTCCTACCCCTCTACCTACTGTTACGCCATCTGACTTTTCCGACTTTCCCGCAATTCCCAACTTTAAGCATCCGCCCTGTCTTGTCCTTCATGCAACTCCTTCAAAACCACTGCCACTAATATCAGGCCTTCATAGCCAGTATGAGGCTTCAGTGCCTGTCCTTACTTTTATTGACTCATAAGTTGCTCAAAGCAGATCTGGACCCTTATTGATCGAAAATTGTTCTAAGGAATGTATCAATCCAGCTAGGCCCTCATGATAAGGGGCTGTTGAAATCTTTTGACGGGAGGAGCTTCACTTGTCATTCTCAGTGAAAAGTGTAGCGGAATTGGAAGCTACTGGTCGCATGAGAGGGGTTATGGGCGCTGGTGTTCTAAAAGCTCGATAAAAATGAAGTTGCGTAGTAATAGTTCTTGATCAATCCTGTCCTATGCCATGCGGCATATTTTCATTGGTGAATATTTGCAGATGTACTTTAACAAGCAAGGAAGGAAGGTGTCTTTAATAAATGTAATTCTTCTATTTTACATCAACTTATCTCCTACCACCTGGCCATAAAGCTGATAAAGAGGACTGTGAAGTCTAATAATTAATAGCTGAAGATGTCTCGAGTATAGAGAAAGGCAATATGGAGTAATGCGTCAATATTCTACAAGTGTAATGTAAATTAAAAAATCATATCTATTCAATATCAATAGCCTATATTATTCTGGAGTATATTGGCGGGTTTTTATTACAGTATGAAAATGCTGGATTTACACAACAGCTAAGGCCTGGCTTTGGTTATTTCCACCCTATTGCGCATTAGGTGAGTTTCCAATTAGGACCCTATACAGGATCCCAGTATTGATGCAATATCACATAGTTATACTTTATACACAATAAAGCTTTGGGAGGACAATCTCATGTCCTGAGATAGCCTCCACTACAATCATTACATCCCCATTTTGATATTAGTGGCTACCTTGCCACTGCTATATTTAACTTTGCACTTCTAGAGTACCTTTACTCAATCTGTAACCCCCAAAACCCTTTTTCATTCATATTAGACGTGATTGTACCTGTAATTACGTACCAAGTCCAGGCCTATATATTTTAATTAGTATGGTCCTATTAAATATCCAAGTCCTTCTTTATTTTCTGCGCTCGGTTTAACTGCAAATGAATCATGCGAGGATTATTTACTCACATCCTGTGTTTACATACATTTGAGCTTGTATTTTAACAATGACATAGGATACAAGCGGAGAAAAGCTTCATTCATCTAGTCTGAAAATCCACCTAACAATAGCTTTTTCCTCTTGCTGAGATAGCAGAATCAGCTCTGTACGAGATGCTTGGTGAGAGGTGGCATCTATATTATATTAGCTTACATTGTTTCAAGCCTGAAGCCTAAATGCCTCCCTATAGATGACTCAAGGTACTATAATGAAGCCCGTAGGACTCTGCTGTCCCTTGGATTGAATTGAATTTCCTAGGTTGAAATACCTCCATCGCATTGGTCATATTATTTTCCTTCTTCCTTTCCTCCAATTCCTTCTTCTATCACTTCACTATATTAATTTTCCGAGATCTAACGCTCTAGCTGAGTCTTGGGAACTTCCGGGCTGCGCTTGGTTGTGTTTCCCCACTACAGTATTCTCTCGATATAAGAATATAAGAATATATTTGATAGAAGAATATTCTTATTTTCTCGAGGTTGTTTACTAAGGTATTCTTATAGCAAGAGTACCTGATTGGGTAATGTATAAACAGCCTAGCTGGAATAGGAAGGCTTATTGATAAGAAATACCCCGCACAGCCAACAATGCTAGAAAAAGATGTTCTTGAAAATCCTGAGGAGGAGATACTTTGGTTTTATTCGAGTTCTGATACCTCAAAGTCCAACATTGGCTATGGTTCAAGCATTTGTTACTTCGGAAGACAAAGAGGTTGTTGACAATGAGGAAGATTTACAGGAAAGAATTCTTGCAACTTATGGATTGAGATGATGATGGAAAACCTGAACAACCTGCCTCCATTCCGCTTCATCAATCCCTAGCAGCTCTTGAGACTCCTACCTTATATGGACTACAATCAGGCCCCCTCAGTGAGACTGCAGAGCAGTTCTATTATCGCAAATGCCAGCGCATTGAGGCTACACAACTGGCAGACAACAGGGAAACGCAAGCAAACAGTCATTACTGCCTTCTTCACTTCACCCAAGGCTGTTCCTGGTCCTCCTGTACCTAGTTCTTCCTTACCTCCCGTTAATTCTCTTATTTCATGTACACCTTTCGTAGTTACCCTGACATTTGACATAAGAATATATTTGGTATAAGAATATTACCTCCCCGCCGGACGATATTCTTATATCGAGATCAGAGGTCGTTGTGCCAACCATCTCGTATACCCTATCCTCCACTGCCAACGACCATTTAGGACTAGCCTCAGTCTCTGCCGGGGCTGCCGGTAAGTCGTCTTAGGTAGACGAAGAATGCCGGTGCAGCGTCCCAGTCGTCCCCTCTTCCTCCTTGATCAAAATCGGTCGATTCATATCTTTCCATTCTTTCGGCGCTAGTAGAATGAACCTTTGGGGGTCGTATTCGGCACAACAGAAGGTGATGTGATAATCCTCTTCTGCGGAAAAGTGGCAATGGGGACAGGCGTTCGGGGCTGATTTCTTGATATGGTGGAGTCACGAGTTCTGGGTGGCCTTGTTCCTATGGAATGGGGAGAGCTTGCAACCTCCATTCAACTCCTAATCCTTGTACTTCGCGAGCCTCCTTCCTGTTCCGCTCGGGTGCCTCATTTGGTGGCTGTTCGTTGACGGAGGGCAATCTATCCCCCGGGGCCAGACCCATGATCCACTTTGTACGTTAATGTGTACGTGGTCATGACCATTATGTGGGTAATACTAGCCAACCGCGTTAGTATTCAGGCACTACAAGTGCAGTAAATCGACCTGCACTAAGAGCTGGATGAGAACACGGCTGGGCTCAATATCTTTGTGTACTTCATGTAGTCAATTGAAAACGTCGAATTATTAAATTTGGGATTCTTGTATGAGAAAGGACCCATGAGATGGTCTTGTCTTACTGTCGCTTGTGATCTCTCCCCTAACAACCTGGCAATTTCCGCCTGGGTTCGATGTTGAGATCCGAAGCTAAGCTCGTCCGTTTCTGCGCAAACGGGTCCAACAGTAACGGGAGCGTTCGGATGTTCCTGTTCCGATCCGCATGTCTCTGGCCGCCCATGAGATTGAATTTGTTTCCCCAGGATTATCTACATTAGCAATCCAGCCTAGTTTTTGGTGTGAGCTGCCGTTGTAGGGGCCAGTGAGTTTGCGCAGGACCTGATGCATTACATTCTTTATGCCCGCTATTCTCCTGATGAGTACAGTACTTAATCCTTTTCATAAAAAGAATAAAAAAAAATTCGATCACGAAACCCTACAGGTGATGGACATAATAATTAGATATATTCGTCTTTTTCCTGTTTAGATTAGAAGATTATGGTAAGCTTGTAGATTGTGCTCTTGAAGGTGTTGATGCGTGCTTTGCCTTCTTGCCATCCCCGATGGTTTGCTAAACCGGGATTTGTCAGTATTATCAAAGCCTACATGCCGGAAACGAATTCCTTTGCTTTCCATGGAAAAAAATATATTTACTTGCCAGTCCAAATTAGCAAATCATTTACAACATTCATATATATTCACTCAGCCAGACGATTGACGAATGAATTGTATTTTAGCATGATTATCCTCCACCCATACTCAAGTTGTTGTCGCATTGTCTTCTGGGATTGCTTCCCCTGTTGTTCCCTTCAAGTTGTCCTCCACCTGGCCTTGCAGTCATGAAATCTACTAGCAGGATTCGGCTGTATCCTCTCAAGCGATAGCTGCTCCTACAAATTACTATCTAGTTTGGTAAATAAGCCTTGCATCAACCAGACTACCCTTGCATACAAACTGGTGGACTAAAAACTCCTCCGCGAGGGGTAGTGCAATCTGACTACCCCATAGCATACTGCAGCCACTTGAACCTAGTTTCATACCCTCCATCAATTGACTTTAAAATCTTCCAGACCATAACCGTCACCTCCCATTTATCTTCCTCTCATTTTCCATTGACAAAAATTCAAACATTGAACATCGAATTTCAAACCTCTAGGTGATTAAATTGCATAATCAACCAGCCCTAAGGAGCATGTGGGTAGCCGAGATGATATACCCTAGCTGCGTATATTCGTATTCCCTGCATCACTAATTCATAGCTTTGGAATTTATCTGGCGGTGGCATACAGTTTCGAATCCAAAATAGATCTTGGGATTTGGTTGCACATACTTGACTCTGCTGGTAATTTCAATGACTCACAGGTTGCACGAAGGGCGTGCCCAGCGAGGTATGTTCCTCGTTGAAATATTACAGGGTCAAACATTTAAACATCGCTAACTTCTTGGAGGGCCCGATGTGTTGGCGGCGTCCCTTTGACGGAGCCAGAAGGCAACCAAGAAGCCTCTCCTCATAATCCAGGGTCGATTGCGAGTACGAAGCCTGATATCGACTTTGGCTGATAAGGAAGTGGGCAGAGGGTGGGGGCATCCGAATCGATTTCGGGGGAAGTGCTGCCTCGTCATAAACCGGATGGCCCGAACCCAAGTAATAACTTACGAAAAAAAAAAGTTACCAGTTACAAGTAAGGAAGGAAAGGAGGAACCAGACCTGATGGACTTGGCAGCCGTATTTGAATAGGAATGGATTTCTCATCCAAGCAGCATTATTACTGCTATGAGCTTCAGTGGGTGAGATATTGTACTATAAAGATTTTACGAAGAAAGTTCATTTACTCAACCTCCCCCGCTTGACAAGTATTCTCGTTCCCAGACTACAGTCTGATATTCCTCGGCGCATGGGTAATGGACAAAATACCGAGACTTGAACCGGAGTTATGTTTATGAAATTGTCATATATTGGCCCTCTCCAGATTCACCATTCATCACTTGTCATCCCCACAACATCCTGCTATCAACTCCAACCAATGAACTCAGCAAACATCTTTCATTCGTCAACTCTATTGCAGCCGGAGCTATGAATGTATGTCCGGTGCCAGTGGAACCTGTCTTCTTATGCACACAAAAAGCGGGGACATCCAGCAGACATGGATAACCGGGGCGGGGCAACGGTGGCGTATCAAACAAACTCTATTTGAGGACACAAAGTGTTAGTACCCATAAATGCATCAAGGTCAATCAGACATTGTGTGGCTTACATAGAACACAGATGTAAAGCCAGTTTACCCATCCCACAAAAACAGTAGGTCACGTTGGGGCACGACAACAGGTGGTGTATCGAATCCCAGCGATATCTCGGACTACAATCAAAATTCAGATTCAAGCTGGAGATACTGAATGAACGCACATTCGGTTTTCAATAAGATAAGAAGCGACAAAAAAGATTAAAATGCAAAATATATTCGACAACATTAAATCAAGAAAACTTTACAATTCTTTTGATTTTCGGTCACCTGCGGATCGTACATAATCTGTAAGACAAGTTCGACCAGACTTATTTACAAAGTTACAGCTGTGTCCAAAACAAATCACCAATACATAAATTTCAATGCTACAAGCCTAGAGATAGAGATACACATGCGGCTGTATATCAATGGTGGGTAACCCGCCTATCTAATTTCGTGTTATTAAACGCTAACTGGGGCACAAAATGTAAGCTCCCATACAGGAATCCAGACATTGCACGACTTACGCCGAGCGTAAATGTAGCGCTCGCTTAGCTGGAATTCAAAAAGGAAACTCAATCGGAGGCGCGGCATCCGCCGAAATACACCTATATTCGTTAGTAGCATAAAACTGAATCGGAGTGTAATCCCGCCGCGAGAAGCCCTAAAAAATGTCATCAAACTGTACCGGCATTTGCCTACTAATTAAAAAGTCCTCCTATCCATTGACTCCTCAGTACCGATGTCAAGGTCAACAAACTTGGGGTATTTCTCCCTTTCGGAATGTCATGAACGAGTCAACGAGTCTCCAGTGGTGTTGGATATATAATTCTAGAAACAACTACACTGAAATATGTACAGTGGACCTCTTTTGAAGGCGAGTGTGCACGTGGACGCATCCATCTGGTTCCGCCAACAGTCAGCAATGTCTTGATATCACCCTGCCCACCTCACTTTCTAAGGAACGACCAACCAAGACCTTGTTTGATTTCGGGGCAATATCTGCGAGATGATTAGAATAGTACCGGGGAGCGTGACGAGTGGTGTGAGGCAGACGGATACAAAGATCGACATAGGGTGGCTGTGAATGCAAGGAAACCAGAAGAAAAGTAAGTTTCCTTGGTTCTGTGCAAATGATTTGTTGCCCATCGCAACTGATGTCTAATTGGGTCAAATCAGGCAACAACAGATGGTGTCCTACCTACAGCATTTGCTGAAATGGTTGGACCTCGTGCGCCTCCGAGGGGGACCTAGTTTACATATTAGGGACGACTGTTAGAACCTCAGCCTAAACTGGTAGGAAACAGGACATGCTAGTCTGATCTAAGAGTAATTGATTTCCCGAATAACACAGATCTGAGGATTTGGTCTGACCAGAAAGTGTACAGAGAGGCTTGCCGGAAAGATTGTTGACACTCAGAATACATCCTGATGATTCATGTGTTGCCGGTGAACGCCGCTTGTTCTGTTCTGTGTCATCAACGTCCTTGTCGACGGGTGGGCTATTTCATATACCTCGGAATTCAATCAGAAGGTGCCTTTCATAGCAAACGCAGGAGGCAGATTAACTTGATTGACCCCTGAATCTACCCGAGGTTCTAGGTAGTTCGTCAGCCCATCATGAAGGATGGTGCACATGTGTACTGAATCTTTTGTTTTAAGTTATAAAGAAGAAGGATCCGGATGAGCAGCACAGAACGGGAATGAGGGCGGACTGGTGAAAGGCAACAATGGCGAGGCAAGACGATATTCAGGCCTGAAAGTAATACTGACCGGTACTATGCAAGGCTTGCTGCATCCGTTGTCTATGAGTGTGACGTAAGACAATTTAGGCACCAAAGGGGAACCATGTGGTGTACAACACAGAGGGTTCTACAGAGGCGGACTGAGGTCCAGACTGGGAGGGCGGAAGACCCGTTACATACTTACGGAGTTACGTTAAACCCCAAGAATGCGCATGAACATCGGATTACTGCAGGACAAAGGTCGATAACGGGGTGCACGGACGTAGAGTTGCGCTCTTTCCTTCTGTTTTTCTTGTGTTTATAGATCCAGTCGAGGATATCTTAAACAGGAGAGCTTATGGGTTACTGGAATATGGCACGAAAGACATGACCAAGGAAGTCGATGGTCACTGAGGTAGGGCGGAAGCCCTAAGACCCTAGTCAGTCGTTTGACCCTACGCCGAGAGATCTCAGCCACCGTCAAACCAATGTGGCCGGGCCTATGGCCTTATATAGTTAGCTCTCTTCACCTGGTTTCCCTTCCTCTCAGCACTTCAACAACAACCCTCTTGCTTGCACAACCGCTCCACTCTGGCTTCCAACCAGATCGTGTTGGCACCTACAGGTACGAAGTAACCTTTGGCGTCTTTGCTATAAGAATAACTTCTGTACAATGCTAACATAAGTATTCAGAGTAGAGCGTGTGGTGGAACTCGACAACACCATCGATCTTAAAATTACTGGAAACGCCATCAATATCATCATTGCGGTTGGCTTATACCTAAGAAGGTGACACATTTGGCTGTGGTATCCAACAAACAAGGCGAAAGGCCGATAGAATAAGGGCTACAAGTAACGCCGTGACCTTGCCTCCCACCCACCAGTACATAACCAGGCAAAGTCCCCGCACCACCCCGGATACCAGACGACACCCAACTGACCCGGAACCCCGAAGCAGCAAACAAAAAACCCTCAACAATATGATCCACACCATCCAAACCCTCCGGCGTCTCAAAGCGGACATTAGATCCACACTACGAACAGTTCAGGGGTTCCAGGAAGACCTGGAAACCATCCAATTCCATGTCAATCTTATGGGTTTACCTGGGATTCCATTGGCCCCTACAGATCGTCAGGCGCAATTCAAAAAAACTCAACTTGACAGGCTTATTGCGGAGATAGATCACATAGTGATTTACGTCGACCAGCTCAAATTGCGTATCAGATTTCTGGCAGCAACCTTTGTGTTGTGGGATAGCTGGTTAATTCCCCACGGCTTGCGGAGAGAGTACTTGGAAAAAGCTCACTGGGGCCTAGAGCAAAGAATGTTAAGGTTGGGAGCGAGAGTGGTGTCTACAATGATGGTGTGGCACGAGGCTGTTCGCTTTTATAGGCTAGAGTGCTCATAATCGACCCGATGAGATAAGTACTAAGTAGTGAGGTTTGAGCTACATTGTATCCTCGAGTTTCTCATTGCAGATGGGCTGTCAAGTTCCAAGCTGTCCTGGCTCTTATAATTCTACTAGCAGCTTTTTTGTTCACAATCTCTAATGTGTTTACCATCTGGTACTTGAAAGACAATGTTGTTTCAGAATTATGAATACCCTGATAGGTGGATGAGTTTCTGGTGATCTTTACCAACCCCTCACTCAGTACTCCCTGCCTATCATTAAGGCATCTTACATATAGAATACAATCTCTACTAACTCATACAATTACCATAAGAACGTCCCGAGGATACTGTGGGATGATGTAGGCCCCTTTGCATATGCTATTAGCCCGTGAAAAACTTTCCTCTCTCAATTCAATTCGCATCGCTCAATTACGAATTACTTCCTCCTTTACGTCGGATTCCTTCTCATTGCTGGCTCATCATCACCCCCTTATGGGAGTCGCATGTGAGTAATGAGCATATAAAAATGGAGAAAAGCGGAAAAAGTAAAGTGAGGAGAACATGCCCGCGTTAGACAAGATAGTCTGAACACGAGTCATTGACCGAGAACAAAAAGACCTCGATGATCATATAGAAATGGTTCAAGGAGGAGCACAATGCACAGAGAACGAGCATATGGGGGTAAACCACCAACACACTGAGAACGGGATAAATAGCCGGGGGGGACAGGGACACGTTTCAGGAGGGGAATGAGCAGGAGGACGCCCAGGATAATTGGGAGAACAATCGCCAGCAGAAGGGTTTGGATACGGCGGGGTAGGACGTCGATTTGGAAATCATCATAAGCTCCAATACTTTTATAACTTTTGTTAATACTCAATAGTAAGGGGACCATGATATTAATACAAGTAGAAATTGTCTAGAAGAAATAAACAGGCTCCATCACTCCATTGTCTTGAGACAACCTTTCTGTCAACGTAAAAGTAGTTTTTATGTCAATGCAATTCACATAATGCACTCTGCATTCCCCACTTGGGCCCTGGCTAGGGCACACCGCTCATTCCTACTCCTAGGACTGTGTCTTGAAGCAGTGCCTTACGGTTACAGCTTCGAGGGCACTGTGATAATCTTGAGGGTATTCTGGGCAGTATCGGTAGGCAGCTAGTATATGCAGGGTCCTGCCGCTTCCAGTCGCTCTTCAATTACTGCCCTTTTTTCTCTTTTTTTTTTTTTTTTTAAATACCCATCACTCCTATTCGGTCCGTTAGGGATCATGTGGAGCCACCCGGATACCCGGGTGGATTCAAGCCAAGATAAGTTAATCTGCCAGGTCCAGCGCCTATAATTACTACTCATGTTCTGGCTTATGAGGCAAGATTGTGAATTTCGTCGCCGTTGGAGATGTCCGAACAGACACCTCATTTTCCAGTCAACAGTTTTCTCGGAGGCCTGGACCACCCTCCATGAGGTCCCCAAATCGCTCGGTGCTGCCCAGGCCTCCCGGCGGCCGGCCTGGACTGCCCGTTGAGAACATTGGGTCGAAAAGACCTAAATATCTGGCATCAGCCATTATCCAAGGACAGAAGTCCCTGAGACTAAGAGTGAGTAGAATTTCCTTGAAAATGGTTCGTGTACTCCTAGTCTGGTCTCCATTAAGGGCTGGCGCAGTGCGCACAGGATACTCACACATACGGGAGATGCGTCCTCCTTTTCTAACCCAGAGGATCGGATCACCCTCACTGTCAACATTGCCACACCATCGGACCTCCCCCTTCTCAGCTTCGGTGATTATAACAAATGCACCACCAGCAGTCTCATTCCCCCACGTCATCAGATGCATACTCCACATCCCAAGGGGGGGCTGGGCAGTCAAGATAGGCAATATCCTAGAGGAAGGCTGGCGGATATGCTTTACAGACGGTACCGGAAGGGGAGGTCATACGGCTTCCCTTTTCTCGGAAGATTGGAGAGGCACCCCCTTTGAAAGGACACGAGTGTTTGGGAGAAGAGTCTACGGTCTCAGATTCGGAACGCCTAGCTAGGTATCCTTTTAAGCCTCCGAGAATATAAAGACAACAGCATGCTGCTATGCTATCCGACTCTGCTGTAGCAATAGCCAGTGCTATCAGCATCTCGAAAGGAGGGCCGGCGAGGAGCGGGTTCGAATCCACCATAGCGCAGCTCCTCGAGGAACGACACTTAAATCATTACGATACCTCCATCTCTTGGGTTCGCTCCCACATTGGTATCAAAGGAAAAGAGGAAGCCGACAAGCTAGCCGCTTTGGCCTCCGCGGCTCAAGCCTGGGACAAGTATCTCTAACTCTATCAAAGGTGACAGAGGGGGGCATCAGACAAGCGTCCAATCCGGAGATCGGGATTGAACGGTCATGCCCTCACAGCCTACATGTGGCTACGAACCGACAAAGGGCCTCAGAAGCAAAATCGGGAAATCGGACAGGCAGCATGCCAGTGATGTGGCAAATCACAACCAAAACGGCCGACACATCACCTTCGACTGCTCGGATTTCAACGAGCAAACAGCTGCCCTCGGCAGCATCAAAGACTGGTAGGACCTCGATCATCCCATACGGATCCAAGAGGAGGATGGGGAGGATGAGACGCAGTAGAAGCCTTCTTCAGTTTCCTATACAAACGGCTGGCCCGGAGGGGCAGCACTTGAATCTATTCATTTTCGGTTATATCACGGTGCAGTACTGGTTGCAGCGGACCTCCGTCAGGCCTCTCGGGGTCGTCTGGGGATAGTGACAGAAAGGGGGTTCGTCTCACTTGAGTTTCTATTTACACTTGTCCCCATCCTTTGACTCTAAATTTAGCCTACAGGGCCTCAAGCGTGGCTACCGCATTCAGTTATCCTGCTTTTGCATTTGCCAATCGGCTCCTGAGTTTATTTTGTTGGATCATATTTGCCTGCCACTCTTTCGGCTCTTGAGTTTTTGTTAGATTGCGGTACATTGGCGCGGACCTGGCAGATTAACTTGCCCTTGTCCTGAATCCACCCGGGTTTCCGGGTGGCTCCTCACTTTGCCCTTACTGGGACCGAAGAGGAGTGATGAGGTTTTTTATTTTTTCACTGAGGGCTGCCTCTGAAGCCCAATTGTAAAAGCCATACTCAAAGCGTGCTGCACCCGGATTATTTTATTTTCTATTTAACACACTCAATACTCATACAGTTAACTCTCGTTATAAGGATACCCGATATAAGCATATATTCGTTTGGTACTAAGTACCACATGGCTGCATACATGCATTACTTAGATAGGAAGAGTGACGAGCTTAGCTAGATATGTTGGGCTTTGAAGCTCTGGCTAAAAAGACAAAGCTCGAATGGGATCATATCTGGAAAATACAAGCACAAACGAAGGGTGCAAGTCCTCGATTCGGCAGTAGCAATAGACAGCCTTGCTAATGTGCCATGGGACACCGGCAATTGGGCTTAGTATATGAATACTTCAGCAAGAGATATTGGGTGCCAGTGGCACGCAAGAAATTCAAAGGCATATAGAGGCTTATCGGGCATGTCAGGTCTTCACCAAAGCGAATAAACCCCAGAGTCCTGGGTATATTCCTCAGGGAGGGATATATTCTCACACTGGTCGATTGATTTTGCAGGCCCTTTCCCGAGGATGCGGAAACTGGCTGTGAATTTGTATGCCTAGCCGTGGATTGGTTGTCACGGTGGGTTGAAGGCGAAGGCACATTGGATGCGTCCCCGGAAACAGCCACAGACTTTATATATCGCAGAGTAGTCTGTCGATATGGATGTCCGGAATCCTTGCAGTCAGATAATGGTCCGCACTTCATTAATCCTATTATCCAAGCATAGTACGAATACTTCGGATAAACCATCATTTATCAACACCATACTACCCTCAAAGCGATGGGAAGATAGAGCGAGTGGTCGGTACGATTAACGCTATGCTAAAAAGGGCGGTCATGGAAGCTCAAGGTGATGAGAAGGTGCGGATAGAGCAGAGTGTGCGAATAGTAGGGGTTGGAATTCTGGTAGATGAGGAAGTTCTGAAGGTGGTTGGGATGGTGTGGTGTTTAAGGCATTTGAAGGTGGAACGGTCATGATATTCAGGTTGTTTTATGCCTTCTTTGATATTATTACGTTATATACCCCATCTCACGCTTTTTTTGGGGGGATACTGTCATGGCTGCATACATGTATTACTTAGATAGGAAAAGTGACGAGCTTAGCTACAGTCGAACCTCTCTTACTGCATGATGTCCGTCAGAGCACTTTTGATGCAGTAAGAAAGGTTTATGCGGTACCGGCGAAAATGAGAAAAAGAGCTGATATTAAACTAAATACATGACACACTGACTAAATACATGATATCCCGACTAATCCATGATATCCCGACCCGTTCCCACCCACTTTAATCGGATCTAAGCCATTTATCGAGGTGTGATTGCTGCTTGCGTTCATAGAGTAGTAATAGACTCAATTAAGGCTGAATTTATTTGCTAAATGGTAGCGATAGAGCTGTGCACGCTCACCGTCTGTTGGATCGGAAGTTGGTATATAGGTACAGATGCCATTGTGCGCTGCCTATGTGAAGAGAAGAAAGTAAAAGATAAGATCTGGGACTTCTGCTCTTTAAGCCATAACACTGAATCCGAATACCTGCTGTTGACCAGGGTAGAATATCCGACGTTTTCGGCTGAACTCATACCCTGCTATCAACCAGACTACCCTGCTATGCGATCTCGGAGTGCCTGTACACACTAATCTGAATTTTGGGAAGGCGCCAACAAGTATGCATGCAATGTTACAGTTATGCGGTTTTTAGCCCCTTAGTGTGTCATTTTTACTGACAAAAAAACTCGTCAGGAGCTTGGTATGCGTTATCAGAGGATATGCGCTTATATAGGATGCAAAGTCATAGGTTCGACTGTAGATATGTCGGGCTTGGCCGACGGTTGGCATGACCATATAAGGTCATCGTCTGGCTCGTTAAATACATTGCTTCTTTAACACACATCACATCGTCCCAAAATTAGTCTCGATCAGACCCTCGTAGAGGCCAAAATAAGCATACCTCTCACGGTCCTTACATACAAAAAGGTCGCCAGACTAACAAAAAGGTACTTTTAAGCATAAATTCACCCATTCGATTATTCATGCCATTTTTTGGCTTAGTCACATACATTTGCTTATATCGAATTGGCGCTCGCAGGGGGAAAGATGTGGAGAAGCAACATCACTACTTGACGCAAACAGTGCAATACGTTCATAACAGATCTAGAACATACGATGACTTCATCTCGTCCTCTTCCATTGGTATGGGTATTTTTTAAATAAAAAGAAGAAAAAAGTACAATTGATATTGAGAATCAGCCATTTTTATAAATTCAATATCTGCGGCCCCGGTTCAAGACTATATTAGGGATGGAAGAAAACACAAAAGTAATTATGTGGGCTTACTACCAAACACGTGTCTAGAATGGCACTTGATATTCTAGCAATCCCAGCCATGAGATGAGGGGTAGAGCGTCTGTTTATTAGTACAGGATTGACTGCGGAAGTGCTGAAGGAGGATGTTATTGAGGCAATCGAGTGTATGAAGTCATGGCGTACTGACCGGTGAATTGCCACATTCAAGGAGACAGAGCTATTACAAGCTATGTTGGATGAACTAGAAGCAAAATTTATTCGTGATAAATATATCGAGACAATTAACAGCTCTCGCAAGCGGCACGCCAGCCAGGCCATGAATTAGACCGGGAATATTTTGTTCTCGTAGCACACTAAAGTTTCGACCTGGATGCGGTCTCTAAGATCTGGCTGTTGGCTCATAGGAGCTGCCCTTAATCGACATCCAGCTGGCCACATTAACGAACAGCAGTTCATGGTAGCTACCGTCATGAGATTCTACATGAGCCATGGTGGAGGAAAAAAAAAAACACGCCTCAAGGATAGATATATTACAGTCTACATGATACATAATCATTGGATGATAAGGTTATTCCTTTATTTCTTCAGCGAAATACACCGCTACATACATTGTGAAGTTCTTAGACCCATTGTAGGGTGCCTGCGCACCAACGGCAAGGTGATACTTGCGAGAGGGTTTTTTGTTCGGGGCCCCTCGGATTCATCCAGCACTGCTGGTTAATGACAGCAGGGGAGTACCCCATTCATCGTTTTGTGTTTTTATCCGCGTCCACTCGGCAGATTAACTTGCCCTGTCCTGAATTCACCCGGGTTTCCAGGTGGCTCCTCATGGCCCCCTGACTGGGCCGCATAGGAGTATTTATTAAAAAAAAAAAAAAGTCAAGGTGATGAACATCATAGTGCAGGTTCCTTTCTATTTCCCCATTCCCATACGACACCCCTTTCCATTAAACTTCAGTTACGCGTGTTTGTTGGCCCTTTCCAGCTCAACTTGAATGTCAGTCTCAAGCGAGATAGTTTGAATAGAATATTCACTGATTAGAAAAACAAAGTAGTTAAATTAGTTGGAAGTCCCCTTATTGGGACCGCATATGAGTGTTGAGTTTTAAATTAAAAATAAAAAGAGTAGTTGGAACAGAGATTTGGTTGATGGGAGTTAAGATAGTTGGATTCGAGTTTAGTAGTCAGGTGCCAATGAGTTGCCAGCACTCCCAATTCCGCGTACATATTTGTTTGCCTTTTTTCTGGCCCTAACTTAAACTTCAGCTTTAATTCGAATAGACTATGGGGCTCCAGGCCCCTGTTTGAAGACAGACGCAGATGGGAGGAAAGAGGGCTTCTTATAGGATTTCTGGAACTCTGCCAAGACTTGGGTCGTTCGTGAGGGAGGGGACTTGGCTCAGCGTCGGCGCCTCGGTGGGCAGGCATTCTGGTGCCGTACAGTTCGCATGGCACCGCTCGTTGTGCACAATCGTTCTGTGGACAGTGCCCTTTATGGAGAATGGAGACCAGACTACTATGTAGCATTTTCTAGTCTGGTTTACGAGGGTCGGGGCACGAGTTCTAAGTCGGGTTGGCATTTTCCACTCTCTTCGCGGTAGGTAGGTAGGCCTCATCGGGCATATATACAATCCATTCTCCCTTCACTGTCGACGTACCTATCATTCACTGAACTTGCGACTGCTGTAACCATCATGTATTAGGCTAACCCTAATGACCTTAACACGAGTGCACCCACCACAACCGCCAATCTGTTAGAGTACAAAGGCAGCTCTGAATCCGTGCTCTACTTCCTTTCTAGTTTGATATATATTGTTCCTGCGAATAGTAGTCCTACCTAAGGATTACAAGATGGGACAATACTATCCAAAGCCCTATTCAGCTTGACGCCGCAACATCGAAATCATACCCCCAAAGAGAATCACATGCAGCAACAGGTAACTTAGAGGACCAGGTTGCAAGTTGATGTGTTAGGCATATTTGTATCAATATCCGGACTGTGACCATGATGATTCCTACGGGTTACTTTCTCTTTCTTTTTAACACAGTCATGACTCCATTTGCTTTTAGCAAACTGTTTCCTATACTCTCTGGGAAAAAACCTAATACCCTGGTGTCATTCATCATTTCAGGATACCACGCTATATTACACGAGTTAGGTGGAGGCGGGAGGTACCCGAATCCCGTATTAGAGACCCACACGGCGTCAGAGTTTTTGGGCGTTCTGGGGATATGTTGGATAAGTTGAGGGACTACTCATATCTGTGACAGTTTTGCGGATGCCATTCTCACACACAATGCTCTTGGAAGCACTACCTTTCTCGCTGGTCAGGAGAATTAGGCATGTTCCGGCGCAGGTGAGAGAAATGTTTGAACAACTGCCCCTCACAGACTATTTGGGTCCCGTGGTTACAAAGACTAGGTATTCCCAGATACTCACGTGGTGCAAGTCTTCTTTGTACACAACACATTGTGCGAAGGGCGGGAAGGAGATAAGGTTTCGTGTGACCGGAGGTACTTCAATTAACATGTTGGGGAATGGAATTAGGGGACATCTCGTATTTCAGTCTTACATTTCTTAAAAACTTTATGCAACCTTACCTTGCTCTCCACTACGTGTAACCAAATGGTTGCACGATCAGTAATTGCCAGCGGTCGAATACGAAGGGAACACAATCACTCCAAGCAAAGCAATGCAATCACAAAATGATTACTCTTGATTAGGACAGTCCAATAAATTTGGAATGTAGACCATTGTTACCGGCATAATGCTCCTCATGTTAAATTTATATACAAATCATTTTTTTAATAACTTTCCCCCCCTCACTGGGATCGAATAAGAGTAGGTAAGGAGTATTTAAAATAAAAAATAAAAAATAAAAAATAAAAAATAAAAAAACGCTGTGGCAAAGCTCGGACAATATATATAACTTGATTGATTGATTCACTTGACTGGCGAATTCCATCACAACCGGCATTCACCTCGTAACGGAAGGCGCTCAAGCAGAACACGCTAATACTTTCTCTATCCTATAAAGGAAAAGTCGTAACTTAGATATCTAGCTGTTTTGAGAGGAAGCAAGGGGCTCGTCATGACGAGCTTATCATTCTCAAACATAACAATGTTACTGTACGACGCGAGCACGCATATCAACGCAAACATCAGTGCGAATACCACACCTACATCAACGCGGATGGCATTCCAAATCTACTGATGTTCTCTACACCACTACAGAGTACTACGCTATACCATTCAACCTTATATCTGTTTCCTATGTTCCCATACTCATAACTAGGAAAACACTCGTGCTTGACTGATCATTATAGGGGTTGTAGAAGGGTGTGCAATTCGGTATCATAATGAGTCTATCTGGCACTCTACGTATCGCTTATAAACGAAAATCTTGAAAACGATGAAAGATATCTCTTATCCTAAACTGTATGAAAACCCCAACAAGACTTTGAAATCGAACAATCGAGTAAAGAAGCGGGACCTGGTTTGGTTGAGCGAGACTCTGCTTCGCCTGGCTTCTTAACCCAGTCGCCAGATAGCTGATTGATATAATAGACTCGTGTAGGCTCAGCTAGTAGAGCTGTTACGAGTATTTCCCATTCAGTGACTTAAATTTTGCGAAAATATGAAGAGTAATATATTGCTAAATCTTCATTGCTTCAGAGAGCGTGCCAGAAGATTCCCCAAAGATTGCTTCTTTATTCTTCGCGTAATAATTGCTGTTCCTTCTTAACAATAACGATAACCTTTTATGGTGAACAACGGCACCCGCGTTTTCCTTGACTAGTAGGATTACCTTCTTAATTCCAACGCACCCATACACAATAAAACAAGCATCCAAGGCCCTATTCCTCCGGTACTGCAATGATGATAGAAGAGTGTGGTATGAAGGTTTAGGTTGAGATTGAGCGAATTCTCGTGCACTTCGGTCGTGAGAACTATGGAGCGATTTCAGCAAAAAAGTAAATGTTATAGAAGTGGTGGATCGGGTCGGCGTGAATTAAACTACTCATATGGGAGGTTAGAGCAAACATTAATGGATGTTTTCGAAAGGGTGTGGTTTTGGGAAGTTGTAATAGTAGGTAACTCGTCATGACGAACCCCTTTCTGCATTCCAGACACTACTTTTCCCTTTGCAGGATAGTGAGACTTTTAGCGTGTTCTGCTTGAGCGCCTTCCCCTCGTAACTGTACCTAGGGTTGAAGTTTCAGCTGCAAGTGATGGAAAATAGATCTTGTAGTTTGATATGCGTGTTCGTGATTCTTTCGGTTTGTCTGTGTTTTAAGTTTCCACGGCTATGTACTCCTAAAGGATCCTTGACTCCGTACTGGGCGGAGACTGTTGCTACCGCTCGCGTTCGTGAACAATGGGGAAAACCAGTTTGTTAAAATTATTTTATTTTCCCCAAACTCCATCTATCACATTGGTGATGCCACAACATAAAGCTTGGTGGAATTCTTCTTAAACAACGTACGTACGTCATAGAACCCGTTGAGACTGTTCGGCAACCCCAGGAGGAGCGGAAGAGCTTGAGGTCTATACTCAATTTAGAAGTAATACCTAGCCCTATTGTAAATATCCCGCGGAACTTTCATCGCTTGGTTGAACGCTACAGGACATCAATTGTTGAAAAGCCGGAAGGTATAGGTAGCCATGCCCCAGACAGTCTTGTGTAGCATTACTACAGATATTTTTCACGATGTCATGAAGTTTTCTCGATGGTAGGTAGACGAAGATCTCTGGATATGGAATCTGTATTCCCATTGATACAGAAAAAACTGCATGGTGTCTGGGCAATTAGCCAACTGTGAAGGATAAGTCACACCCATCGTGTAACACATGGAGAGCTCGCTACGATCCTCCTGAAATGCGGACTCAAACACAAATGGTGAACTAGTCCGTTGGAAGGTCTACCAAGCTCGCCGGTCCATTCGAATAGGCATGCAAACACACACATGACTTCTGCTGGCAATCACAAATGATACCGCTATTCTTCCATGCATTCATCGTAGATTGCTAACGAACCGTTTGGATTTCGAAAGAATCAAAGTTTTGTCTTTCTAGATGTTTGTCGAAAGTGACGTTGATCCGCAGCATTCCATACGGAAGATTCGATTACACAAATAGCGAATAATGATTGCAGTTGAATACGAGGGGAACACAACTACTGTATGTGGCACAGCATAGCGGTGTAACTATATATAATGAGCGCATGGAATCAAGTGCTCAAAACCTTTTCCTTACGGAGTCCCAACTCTGCGGTATGCATCGATTTCTGCACACTTGACAATTCCACGGTGCGGTGGTCCCCCATGGAAGCTCATTCAGCTGGCGGTGGTTGCCTAGGTCAGAATATATATATATATAAAAGGGGATTCAGGGCTTGGGCTGCAATCAAACCAACCACTTTGATCGCACGCTGGCCTCAACTTCCACTTCCAGACTCAAAGAAACAGGGTTTCAGGGTCGATACATGAGAGAAGTCAGAAACACCCACGACCACATAATGACGGGCTCTTCAGTCTGGAACTGGATTTGGATCCCTGTGATTCTAGGCGTTTGCACCGTTGTGGGTTTCGCGTAAGTTTCCAGTCCTTTTCAGAATGAGGCCTTGGGAGATTTGTTGATTATGTCTAGTTTTGCGGTCCTCCACCTACTTAGGCGGCTTCATATCTGGACTTGGCAAAGGCCACGCAACATCCCATCCAACGACAACGACCCACCCACATTTGCACTCACGCATGGTCCGTACGTGGGCCATGACGAGGAGGAAGCTCCAAAAGATTTGGATCTGTGGGGTACGCTCCACTACCGCCGGGATGCTCTCGCTGCGTCGGTGGAAAACCGACAGCACAATACTGTCGGAGAATTTCCGGAGAGTAACACCTCGATAGCTTTGCCGGGCAAGGCGGCCTGGAATCCCAGCACGTCGGGGGCTGGTGGCGCGTTCAAGAGGAGACCGTTGCCTGATATCCCGGGGCTTTCCCCCGGGCCGAGCAGGGTGCAGGCGGTAAGGGAGGAGGGTGCAAACGACCTGCGGAGGCCGCGGCGGGGCCCGTCTACGCCGGCGGGGGAGTGGCTGTCCGGCGACAGGGCAAAAGGGAAAGGGAAGGGTAAAGAGCGAGCAGTGTCACCGCTGGAAGATGATGTGAATGAGGAGGGGTAGGATAGTGATCGCGAGCATGGAGACCGTGGAGGTTGGGAATCAGATCAATGGACAAATATTTCACTGTTGCGTTTTTCGTTCTCAGTCGTGAAAACTTGGTCGTAAGCAAGAGTGAAAATAATACATGTGGAGGGCTAGCTAGATTAGATGTAGTATAGTGCAACATACCTAACCACGGGTGCATTGTATACCTAGCTAGCATTTCTCGTTGGGTGACAGTAAATAATTGAACTTGAAATGTTGTTTTTTCTCCGGCCCAATGACTCGGTATGGTACATACGATCCCGTAGTGGTGAAATGGCCGCCCGGCCGGTTTGAGTGTTTTCGTGCGCGCTGCATTGAAGCAGTAACCTAGTTCCCGTGATGTAAAAGTATCTGTTATTTGTCTTTTCTCCCGCAGAAGGTTAACTGCCGTTCTGATCTCAATTCAAAAGGTGGCGAGTGGTAGTCTGGATATTGGGATCATACGATCGATTAGAATTTGCGTCACCCGAGCCATTTGTTTCCAACGGTGATCCCATATAATGTGCATGTGTACGGCAAAGGGTTGCGGTATAACTTTGGGAGCAAATTTAGGCATTCTCCACTACTATCGCTATCCACCGCATCACATTCGAGTTGCCTTTCACTCAATCTCTAGCGGTTTCATGTGTCAGATAATCCCCATGCGCGTCTATCGGAACCACAAAGCGAAAAATTGCGCCCTACAGATATCGCCTGTACCACTGAACATTATCCTAAAACACCAATCGTGGGGCCACAGGGTGTTAAAGTTCACTACGGAACCCACCGCTGCGTTCCCAGGATATATTGGACCGGCAGAGTGCATCTCCATGTTACGCACGATGGCTGGGGTGTGTAGCGACCTTCGGTGTACTAAAATGAATGATTGAGTCGCAACGTTAGTGCAGCATTCCCGGCTTGTAGTAATACAAAGTGTTGTACAGGAAAACCTCTTTTGTATATTATCCGGGGTATTTGCACTGCTGTTCATTCCCCCCCTTCGTCGAGTCAACAAATCTTTCCGTGACCCTCTGGCAAGCATATTTTCGGATAATTAATTCCCGATACGATTATCCCCTGATGGTTTCCACGGATGAGCAGTTGGCTCTCAACTTGATTATCGTAGTTCCCGTCTCAATTGTATTCACCGCTGGGATTGTGTGAGTATCCAACTTCCTTACCTGGTTCTCACTCCTCCTAGTTACTTATTCACGATCGGTAGATTTTGCGTTGTGGGGCGAGCCCTACGTTCGCGACATCAGCAACAACATTATCAAAGATGGCTTCGACATACAACCTACCATCCTCAATCAGCAGTAATCAATGGAAATGATATCGCCCTGCAGCCTGTACCATACCCACAATACTCACAGAGAGAGTATAGGTCGGAGAGCTATTTTGGTCGAGGGCAGGATGATATCGAACGAGACGAGGGTAGACGGCAAAGGTCGAGGGATGAATCGCTTGCGATTCTAGAGGGTGCCCATCTCAGGCCTGTGGGGGAGGACCCCGCATGTTGGTTTGATGCATTCGTGAGCATATCACGGGCTCCCGAAGACCCGAGAGTTCGATCTCCACGACCCTCGTTAAACGGATGGACAATGCCAAAATACAATGAAGGCTCTGAGGATTTGGGTTCAAGAAGAACGAGAAACAGCATCATTGAGACAACGAAGACATACGACGAGGCCTAGGTTATTCAACATAAGAAATATTACCGCATTGAATTCCATGTGGCTGGCGTGAGGAGGGACACCTCCAGCGCGTAGGTAGTGTGCCTGTATGACTGGCTGGAGCTAGCAGCGCACTCCAACCTTATGTCCCATCACGGAGCTGACTAGGCTAGCCTAGGGTTACAAACTGATGCAAAGCCAGACCGGATACTGTATCCAGGTACCGAAGCAGCGGCATATTCAATTCCTCGGTACATGTACCCTTGACAGCGCACTTTGCACCTTCAACCATCACATATATGCTGATCCCCCCACCAATGGCATGGAGGGCAGTCGTGCAAGCCTTTATTGTCGGATCGTGAAATACCACATTTCCATGATGGACGCAACCACAATGGGAACGTCCGTGAATGGAACATCCCTCTCTCCCAAAGCAAGCCATAATTCTCCAAGGTCCTGAAGGTCCGTGGATATCAACAGAGAATACAGGACGCACCATCAATTCGAGGTTTTTCGGTCAGGAGAAGGCGATGGGGTATTGGGACTGTAGCCTTTCAGCAAAAAGATGAAATATTCCGACTCCAATTGCGCTTAACTGCTCCCACTGTGATTAGAATACAGGAACTCCTCATTACGAGTGAGATAATTCACCTCAAAGGAAAAATAGATGTTCGTGCTCTGCCCGTTCCGCTCTGTAAAGTGCTGTTTTCTCCGACGATGGAAACCCTCTGGTTGTTGAGATCGAACAAGTGGGCTCATCTACACGGTGTTGTCGAGTACCGACTACAACCCCCGTAGCGCCGCCAAGATTTTGCACATGATGATTGACATACTTGTAATATGATCTCGCTGACCGCACAACCAACACTTCCCGAACACGCACACCAGAATTCCAAATGACCACCCAGCACTCCTTCCCGATCAGCTTTGCTCCATCCGCTGCGTCCTCTGCCTCATGAACTTCACGTAGCACTCACACAGCGACCTCGGCAGAGACGATGCTGTGAGGTAACCCGCGGCTTTCTTGCAGCTCTTAATCAAATTCTTCTCTACGCCGCTCCAACGATGAACAGCAGCAGATTATGGCCTAGTTGAGGGAACAATCAGAGAGCGATCTGGCACAGCGAGCCCAGACTTTCACAGCCGCTATGGGGCAATGTATTGTTGACTCACCAGCTACCACATGTGAGACGGGCAACTGACCAGAAATCTGTGTGCGTATCTCTAGGACTAGGTGCTGGCAGTTGAACTGCTGTGAGAATACAAGCAGAGACCAACCCTGCATCACGATCAACGACGACTATTGGAGAACTAGTAAGTATTCTGGTGGTAAAGGTTGGGCGTCCCTAACATTCCACTGGTAGGCATCAGCGCGAGATAACAACTCATTCGTGCTGACCTGCCGAATTCTCCCACGAGTTACTCATATTGTGCCATTCTCTGTAGGAGAGTTAGGAGGCCAATCGCAGCAAACAATGCCCAACATCGAAGTCTTCCTAAGGGTATTCGCAGGCCTATCAGTGGTGCGCAATTTGGAACAATACTGCTGCAGGGTCATAGTTCACGCAATCAAATCGATCGCGTCGAGAACTTGTTATGCCTAGATGCAGATGCCCACTACTATTTCGGGTCGGGATACATTGTGCTGGAACCTGTTGGGGACCCCTTGGCTGGGATTCAATGGTCCACCGATGTACGACGTGCGGTTCTCCTGGCTCACAGGTAGTCGGCCAGGAGCGGGCGTAAGGGATGGCAACGACTTACAAGAAGATGCTTGGGATCTGATGCAAGGCTAGATCCGGGTATTCCCATCTTGAAGGACTCGGACCCTGACGTCTCAGGCTTATACCTCACCAGATGCACGCGACGGCACTCCAGGAGGCATCGCCTCCCTCGTACCCAATTGCTGGAAACGGGGTTCATATTACCCTAACCACGAATAACCCAGTTTACCATCCCCTTCCTCACCCCGACCTACGTGTCCTCCAAGCTGCCGTAATGCGCGTGTGGACCGCGGAAATGTCGGAACCGCAGGATGACGAAGAGTGGGATTATCCAGAAGAGGTGGACCTGCAGTCTACGATTCAAGAACAGTTGCCCCCGGGGGACCCTCAGAGTTTTTCCCGAAGCACACCGGGCAAAGGCAAAGTCATGTGGCCGAACAGACCTCCTGTTGGTAACGTGGGGCTATTGGATATAATTAAATTGTTTAGGAATTCATATAGATTTGTATTAATGAATCACTAGCACTAAATGCCCGCAAACAGTATACCGGTACCTGGCAGTTTAAACGCTATCAACATGGGAAGGAGCAACCACGCCATTTTAGTACGGCGGTCAGGTATCACTATTACACTTTCTTTGTAGGAGTTTTGAGTCAGATTAGACACTTTTGTTTTGTTAGCTCTACCATACTTTCCTTTACCTGTCCTCTTGCTGATTTAGTTTGTTACTCATTATTTTGCGGTATAATTTTTGTTGCTCGTTATTTGGCGGTATATAGGCGCGGACCTGGCAAATTAACTTGCCTTCGTTGTGCGCAGGGTTTAGGTATGTGTGATACATATATGGAGATCGTATTGCTTGCTTGTATGTCTAGCTTGTCTGTCTTCTCTCTATACGTGGGGAAATAGAATGTATATATACATGATATCCTCTCCTTCACATGAATACTCACATGGATACACATGAATTTGTTGAATAGCACATGTATGAGCTTATGTTTACCGAGTATATCAAACAGTCCTGAATCCACCTGGACTTCCGGGTGGCTCCTCATGGTCCCCTTACTGGGAGAGTAAGGAGTATTTTTAAAAAATAAAAAAAACGCTATCAACAAACCCAGCCCACCACCATTCTTAACGGGAACGTGCATCCACACTGTTTGGACCTCCTCCCAGGTCCTGAGGTCGGTGGCGATGCACCCATGGTTGATTAGACGGTCCAGTACAGTAACCGCCTCTGGGCGTGGTTGTGGTGTACGTACACTGCTTCCTGGTCTGTGCCTACACTCGGCAAGGGTGGGATATACATGTATGCACGCAGTTGCTTCGCCTTCGGGCATGTGGGCCAGGAAATGATATAATATCTAGGGTGATGTAGCAGTTAGATATGTACAGTTTATCCTCGTGAGACGACATTGATATACAGAGGTCTTTCGATACAAGCATACCGGATATAAGCATATATTGGTTACAAGCATACATTCGCCGGTCCCACATAGTAAATAAGCATATTTTCATGGCCCTCCTAATGGGGCCGCATAGGAGTAACAAGTATTTAAAAAAAATAAAAATAAAAAAAAGCATATTTTGGATACAAGAATATTCTTATTTTTTTCGCTTAGTCACCATACATATGCTGGTGTCGAGAGAAGCGCTACCTAAACCACAAATAGGTTCTTATCGATAAGAAATTACCCCGTAGAATTGCATCTCCTGAGAACAATCTTAATGCGATAACAACTGAATCCTATGATCGAGGGCCGCTCAATCTGGAACGAATATTTTCGGCTTAGAACGTCGATTAAGTACAATTTTCAATTTAATCGCTTGATTATTTTAAGATTGAATACCCCTATTCGTACTTATTGACTTACGAGAAATTTCAAGAGATGCTATGGTTTCGGGATTTGGGGAATATCGGCATTGGGATGGGAGTACCATTACAATCATCGTGGTGGACATATGTAGACAAAACGGAAGTCAAAAAAATCTACAACACCAGGGATTCCCGCATGGTCACCCACTGCAGTACTAGCCTGGCGATCTGAAGCTTAGATATGGCAGAGCGGACGGGATGCCTCGTTTTCTTCAGTCTATGGTCGTAGATGTCAAATGATGATGCACTCTCGATTTCATATCACCTGTTCACTGTCAAATTAGCTTACTTGGTTTTGTATCAGACCGAGTGATCCGATGATGTATACATACTGACTGTGAAAACAATGGCCCCTTCTTCCAAATCTTCGGTTGTCCAACAGCATCAGGCATGGACGGAGCTTGACCAAAACACCTCAGGGTAGCGCCCGCGCATATTGAAGGATTACTCCCCTTTTCTCTTCAAGCTGAACCTACAGCCAATATCAGGGACCTACAAGATGTTCTACAGCGTGAGGAGAAAAATTATTGAGACTCTAGAAATTCAATGCAGGCGACTGCATGTTCAGCGCAGGATTACTGAGCTTTCTGGTGCCTCCTCTCCTTGACATTCCCGCTTCCACACCTACTACTCTCGTTTGGATATTTCTTGTTTATATGCTCTGCTTGGATTCATAAGCCTATTCCACAACATTTCCTAGCGCTAGTTAACCTCATTTTATAGTTACCTATTTTCTCTTGCTATAAGCATATATTGGTTACAAGCATACTTCTCCCGGTCCGAACGATATGATTGTATCGAGAGTCCTCTGTAGTATCATTACCTTGTCCATTTTCGTTTCTTGCCGCAAGAATCCGAAAGTTCTGTAGCTGCGGTGTTGTGGCCCTAGTATTTTCCATAGTCCGTGCTACACGTGGTCCCTACGTCTTCGTAGATTGTGCTGTAGTAAAATGGCTCAGGTGAACAGTAAAAAGCCTGAAACAAATATTCGGTGGGTTACTCAGTAAGGTTTTTGAGTTTACTTTGAGTTGACAATGGAAGTCGATCATGAATCCTGTGAGACAGCTGATGTACCTGGGTGAGTCTGGAGTACATGCGGTAGGATCTGCAGGGTTAGGTAACAAAAATTCGAAAAGGAGCGAAATGAGGTGATATATATAGGTATAACGAGGGGACGTAGTATGGTGCCAGTGCCACTTTATTTTCAAGTAATAACTTGTAGAGCGAATAAGAGAGTGGTAGGACGACAGTTACTTTATAGATCCAACTGACAACTGGCTGTCGGAGGCATATCATTGCGGAAGCCTTGCTTGTTAGAAAATGCAACTTGGCGATCTATATAACAAAACTATGAAAAATATTAAAGGCGTTCAGGGGTTGAAGGGAACGAGAATGCTAATAGGAAGGCGACAGTGGCAGCATGGATCGGGAGGCGGATGCCACGACCTGATGTCGCAGCTCCGGCCGGGATTCGTCAAGCCTTCAAGGCCTACATATCTAGAATGGAGCAACCGGGTGGTTTAAAGCCTCTCAATATCACAATGCATAGAGGTCCGCAGAGAGCGTGGCTGCATGTAATTGGGAGAGCGAAGGACCCAGAATGTAGTCCGTACCTTAGAGTGTGCGTGGTGGATTGGGCATGGGGCCGGAAGGTGCAGAAGTGGTTCAGGAGTGGTGTGAGTAGGCGTAGAGGCTTCCAGCCTGGAAGAAATCCTGGACCCGTAGCCAATACGCAGCTCTAATAACACTCTCTGGGTGAATTTTATAGATCTGTCTCACATGCGGTTTCGAGACATTCAGTTAGAATACCACATATTGCCGCACTCGGTTTCACTTGCCCTCCAGGTCTAAATCAGTAAAACTCTGGCATTGTCATACCCCCTTTAAATCTCTCATATCTAAATTTTGGTCCTGTTCCCTTTTGCCTAGTGATTGTATAGTACAGTCTGGCTGAGGGTTACCTAAATACCCCTTCAATGTACCAAGAGGCAGATAGTTATAGTAACTCCTTGCATCATGATTAGTTAACTCGTTTTGGAGGTATGTGATATGATAGCTTACAGAGGTGCACAAGCTTTGCCAGGCCGTGTTGAAGGAGATGCCAACCAGACTATGGAAGAAGTATACTGCGGAGCGCCCCCCCTCCCCAAATGGATCGTTATATTCCACATCTGGCATGTATCTAATGAGTTATGATGTCAGATATCTGCAACGCTTCCCTGACGAGGCTTGCGGTTCCAAAATGTAGACGCATAATTGCCAAGGAGAGAGAATCGTGGTAGTGCAACAAAGAAGGATCCCATAATCATGGATAAAATCGCTCAGGCACTCATTTCAACAACAAAAGTGCAAAAGCCTCCCTGATGCAGTTCAGTCGAATTTATCCTTGATTATTGTCTATCTAACCTACGAACATATAAATCAGTCTGGGTGAGAACACGGGAACCTTCAAAAAAATATATATTTTTCTGTGCAGTGCGCAACTGTTCAACCCCGCCACAATAAATACATGTAGATAAGAAGGAAAATAATTAGAGATGTAAAAAAGGGGAAGAAAAAAAAGGGGATAAATGTATTGCCTAGTGACACATGGTTATATGATAATCCCCCCAATGGTGAGGATATATTTCGATGAAAGGGTTCCTTTTTTCCTATTTTTTTATAAACATAATTCATTATTTGCAAGCGATGAGCAGGATCTCTGCGAGTGTGCATAAGTGAAGTTGAGCAAGGATGCAGAGTAAGAATTACAGCTTGAGATGTAAATACCTACCTACTATGATGTGCAGTCCATTGGACCACCTGTTACAGTGCGTGAGTGATGGTGTCCACACACCCGTTAATATTATGTTCAAAGTGCAATGTTAGGTGTGACTTGAAGAGTTGCATTTTTATTCCTAATTTAAATGTCAACCTTTTGAGGAAGAGATAGCTTAGTTATTGAGCGATCTCCTTTAATGATACAGTAAGACCACTCGATCAATCTCATCTGTGATTTTTGTAGGTCGACTACTTCGAATAGCATTTTTGGGATGTTTATCTCGCTCAATATTTGATGCATTGCATATATTTATGCCCACAATGACCCCTTAGTAAAAACATAAGCCTCTCCCTTTAACCACCCTTGAGACCTACCGGTAAGTGCAGCTGTGTCTGGAGGTGTACCAGATGTCAACGCCACAGGTTTGTGGGAACACTTCCCCCAACGCACTGTAGATATAAGAATGTATTCGATAACCCCCCAATATAAAATAAGAACATCTCTTATAGTGGCAATATTCTTAACATTTTAGCCTTAGTTGCAATTTATATCTATATGGTAATGAAGGAACATCATCCTTTGGCACCTCACCGTGTGAGCTCTTTATGTAGTTGTACTTTCCTAGTGATCTTATCGACAGGGACGCCCTGTCGGCATAAATATATTACATATAAACATGTTACGCACCAGTTCAATGACGTTCATGTGTCAAGAGCCTAACGTCTCATGCTGCGATATTGATTATCAACGTCTAAGGGCTAAGATCGAATTGTGGCCATCTTTTGTGGTTTTAACTCAGTGCACATCACATCAGTCAAGGAAAAGGTGACAGATTTTTTTAGTCATCTTGTTCAAATGTCATTGCAGTTGCTATGTAAAACGTTGTCATCCATGGCTTATAAACCATAACAACTTCGCAACAGCGCAAGCAATATTGTGAATTTATCGAAGAAAGAAATGAAAGAAAGTAAAATCCCTATTCCCAGTATAACTAACCCACCAGCTGCAGGTAAAGTCTTAGCCCACCATGCGACATTCAGTACTAATGAGAAGATATTGGACGTATGCCAGCAACTAATCACCACTATCGCGCCGAGCATAACCCTATCCACGGAATGACCATTGACGGAACATTTCGGAGGCAGGATTCCCCGCTTCCATCAGGCTGACCAAATACCCACACGTATAGTTATTAACACTATAGACAGAGTACTCTGCCAGTAGCTTTAAAAGATCCAATCTTGTAGCCATGCTCAAATCCCAACCAGCCCCAGCATTCACCTCGACTTCCATTCCTGGACCCTGAGGTGGGAATACTTCCAACCATCGACGTTGCTGGAAAAGGGCGGGCACCATGGCGAGTCTAGCGCAGAGTAATTGGGTCACCCGGTTTAGATAGAGTTGCATATCGAACCTATCCACTCCATCGGTTCGAAAAACATGGTACCATGAAAGAACGTACTCCGAAGCTATGAATGTTGATGCATAGCGTAGAAGTAAGGTCCTGCAGAGCCGGGCAGAAGGGTTGGAGCAGTGATTCGTAAGAGCCGTTTCAGTGTCATGCAAGATATTGAGGACTAAGGCGCAAAGCCTGAAATCCTGATAAATAGCTAGGTGAGCCAGATTTGCTCCTGGAGCTGGACAAACTGGTTGCTGACCGGGAGGGGAGGCAAACACACGGAAGGTTTCTGCAACTAGTCGGCGGGTTGTTCCCAGTGAAGTATTGAAATCCTGCAGAAGGAACCTGACCTTGTTGACGCATATCTGAGGAATATCCTGCATAACGTTGGGCGCCGCAGGCATAGACAGCTTGTCCAGTTGGAGAAATCCCTGCCGAAACCCCATGTCCATGATATGCTGTATTTGGGGATCCCAAGCGGGGCAGACCAGTTGCAGCTGGGCATTCCGGTCATTGGAGACTGGAGGACTGCCCACTTGCGGGCCGGGTGCTACGTAATGCGCATGTATATGAGGCTGGATATTGGACATAGGCTGGATAGAAACGGCTATTGGGCCCGTGATGTTCAGGTTCTCAGTTCTCTGTTGGCCTTGGCCCTCATTTGGTTGAAAGTCTGCGGCATTCGAACTCCCAGTTCCCCGTTGACCTTGGAGCTCATTTACTCGAGAATATCCTACAACCCAGGTGGCTGGTAGAGTGTGAGCATCGGAACTCCTTGCGAACTTCTTCCTTTTGCTTGGTTGTTGGGACATGGTATTCTCGCCTTAAAGACGAAAGCTCCAAGGCCAATTCTCCACTGTTTTCTCAACGGTGTTAGCAATCTGTGGACAAGGTTATAGGATGGAATGAAGCCTAGGTACCTTCTCTTATCGTGCAGTCGTAGTCTTTGTATGTTTTGGTTTCTCGTTACTTAAATGCACCAGAGAGAGGAAGCCGCAGTAGGGTAACCACCCCTCTTTTTATATCCTCTACAGCCCGAATATTATGACTCGCCATCGTAAAACAACTGTAGGTGATTCAAATAAAGTTGAGACCGTTGACCTTCGCCAAGGTCGTAACACGATCTGATTCACTGTACAATGAGAGTCAAATGCAACCTGAAATGCACCACGGTTGTGTTTTGATTAGCCTGGTTGGTACTATTTTGACAACCAGACTACCGGTAGTGTTTTGATGAGGAAAGAATTTTGGTGAGCAAAGGTGAACGACGTAGTCAGCTCGACAAGTCATCTAGAGTGACTACTCTCGTTCTGTCAGTGATGATCACTAAAAACTTTTGGGCAACCGGAAGCTTCTGGGGAAGTAATCTGGTTCTCGGGAAGCAATCAGCCAGACATGGTCCAGTCATCCTCGCCATTGATTTGCCACCAATCTAGTCTGGTTCCACCAATCAATCTTCTAGAGGACCCGGGTTAGCTAGACCCACGAAATGTACCCCCCCGTTAAGGGCCCTCTTTACCCAGCCTACTTGTTCCATTCATTGAAGCTTTCACCATATCCAAAGCATGTAGGCGGGTAGTCTGGTTTAGTAGGCGGGGTGTAACCAATCAGTAGAAGGTTTCCAGTCAGTAGAGTAGTCCGGTTATCAGTAGAGAACCCTAATAGACGGAACTTTATCCAGGGTTCCGCTAATCATCTCCTGACATTGGTAACTCGCTCGAAGTTAACCCTTGGGACATAGGTCACGATTCATCCACAGAGGGCACCCCAACCTTGTCTTCAAAGGATATTCCGAGCCTAACCGTTTACCCCGGCTTCAGGAGAATCAATAGAGCTGGAACTGGCGTCAGGAGCGCCAGTGAGCTCCGCCGTGCATGCTTGAACCTTGTCTGGTTGTTTAAACCTGTCTCCGTATGTAGTCGGGTTTTTTGTTTAGAAATTCTAATAACTGGCGACCATCCTAAGGCTATGACCTGAATGTGGGGATCATGTCGAGCAGTTCAAAGTAGTGTTCAAAGCATCTGTTGTCCGGTTGACCGGATGATAACAACCCTGCCCATGTGTTATCAGAACGCTCAAACGGATAGGTAATACATGATAACTGTCACGTCAACGTAGCCTCGTACAAATCAGTCTGTTGACTATGGGGGGAGTTGCGAGTCACGAACACTACAAAAATATTAACCTGGGTACGAGGCTAACGTCAACAGGCCTTCAGCTCATGCCAACAATTTAGGGGGGGTTGTGCCAACCAGACCACAAAAATTGAGCCTTTTCTCTCCATATAGTCAATATGATGTTAACACAGCAGACTTCGAATGCTGTTTTTTGATGTTTCGAAACAATCCCCTTGTAATTAGTCTTGGCAGAAGTTCCCAGACTTTGGTCCCAAGCTTCCCCCCTCACCAGTCTGGGGAAGCATTGACTATGGTGTTCCTATTTGAGGAGACTTTATTGCAGCTGATTGGGTAGTTTGTGGGTACCTCGATGTATGATGTGGGGGTTGAAACCTTAACCCTGCCACAATCAAATACTGATTGTCCAGTTGTGAGTCAATTCCATATCCTTGACTGATAAACCTCCTATCAAAATTAGGGGCCACTGATGGTTGCGTTCGAGTGTCAAGACAGATACTCGTCACAGGCAAGATACCTTGAATACGAGGCTGAGTTATCCCCCCAAAAAAGAGACAGTTTTATAAGCCTTTACTACCACAGCCCAATGGTTCAGTGGAGCGTCCACAGAAGATAACTGCAGAATATTGCAATTGGCCCCACCCCCCATTGGCTAGAGGCATTCCAACAGGGTTTTTACTCTTCATCCTTTATCGTGCAAAAGGAATGAGAGCGCGTATCATCCACAACCCAGCATTCTCCTATACCCTGAAGTCTTTTTGCAATATTTATGTTTCAAAACTGTTTCAGAACCTCACACAGGGGGGACAACTGCTTTCCTGAAGGCCATCGTAGTGGAGTCCACATATTTTCGTTGGGGTGGGCACTTCCTTACGATTGATGCCCCTCACCTACCAAGTTTTTGGCTGGACACCCGAGGATTTAAAATTTCGCCGCTGGACCTTGGTTGGAATTACCCAAACCATATGAATGAAAAAGGTCAAAGGGACTCATATAGGCTGCCCATTCATGGGCTCCAATTGGACAATACTGGCTATTGCCAATTCAAGCATCGGGAAGTACCGGTTGGTGAATCACCTTGACGGCGGTCGGAAGGCCTGGTGGATCTTTGAGAAATCAATTAAGATATCTCTAATTATCTTAGGGCCATCCGTAACTGGACCGTCCCTAATGATGGGTATAAAAAAAAAGAGAATACTTCACGATGATCAGTGATGGTTCACCGCCGCCTACAGTGTAACTATGGTGTTCTTTCTATCCACCTGTATATCTCCCTTCCCACATGAATTGGCTGTGCACAGCCGGGAGAAAACGGGAAGCTGCATTGCGCAATGGCGTTAGATCCCGCGAAGAACTCTACCCGAGGAAGGGAGCTTTAAAGAGCATCGCTTTAGGGAGCGCCGGGGCAGGTTGCTGCTTTTGATCGGTCGTACCCGGCTGAAGGTCAAAGATCAGTTCTCACCAGTTTCTTATGGTGGTCCCGGGACTTATGACCACCATAACGGCATTAGTACTACCCTAAAGTCCTTGGAAGTAGAGGGGGTCTGGCAGGTATTTACAGTCCTCGCCCAAAAGTCAGTAAGATAGCCGCTTCAGTCGCGCATCAGTCCCGCATATATGCAACAGATAGGGGACATAGCGTACCTTCACAACTTCATCGGTGTACTGATCGCTCACATAGACTACATACATGGTCTATGTGTACAGTATGTACGCCGCATCCTTCGCCGCTTGTTCTTGTGTGGCTAGATCACCATGGCTTTTGGGCGTACGTAGGCTGGAGCGGTGCCTGCACAGCTCTGATCAAGATCGACTTCGCCACATGAGCTACACCCCTTCTTTCCTTGACTAGATAAAATGATGGAGCCTCGTAGGCTCCAACTGCCTCATGCTCAGCTCACTGAGAAGAACAGGAATAAATTTGATTTGACGGTGTGTTTCAAAAGGTTTTTGCCTGGTCCCAAGAGAGAGTTAAATGAACACAGGCATGTATTCTTCGATTCCGCCGAACATGGTTCTGGGTAGTCTCAGGGGAATCGGTGTAAGAAGGACGTTCAGTTTGGGGCTACCCACAAAGCAAAGAGAGATGGGGAAATGAAAAAATTTGTATGGCCTACCATTTTCTCTAGGTTTCTCGCTTGAGAGCAACTAGAATAACTTCCAATATGAGGGACATGCCTTCTGAGAAGAGGGAACGCCCTCTTACCGAACATAAATAATAGCGATTTGAGACACTGACCTGTTGACCTTCAATTCAGAAAAGTATTAGAAAGCAACCCTGAATATCAGAGATATAGATGCTGGGACAGGAAGAAAGGTCTCACTTTAGTACACTCGAAGAGCCCTCCTACGACTACACGTAAAAAGCTCCGATACTCTCACATTGGGGTCAAGAAGGATGAAAAGGGAAGAGCCTCCGTTCCCATAGGCAAGGGAAGAAAAGTTAAGTTATTAGCCCCCTTTTTTTGCTAGAAAGCCTCAGCGAAACCTCTCAATTTTCTTATTGCCAGTTAGGGCGAAAAAAGATTCTTCCACCAGAACCAAAAACTATAAACGGCGAGGGGTGAGTCTGTCTCTCACCCTAAAGGGACACTCTCTCCCCTATGTCTTAAGGGTTGGGAGGAATTTCAGAGCAATAGATGAACAGCGTACCCTCCACTTTATATTGACAGGGATTGAAATAATAGCCCCTATGTATTAGGGTGGAGACTGGAAAGAACTTACTGCTAAGATGGGAGAGTACTCGCTGTCCCGTCCCTAGTCTGGTTCCCCGTCCCTCCTTTGACATCCGAAATGCCTTGAGTACTTCAGAAGATACCCTAGTCTGGTTGGCGCAAGATACCCACCGAGAAAAATACAGCTCTTCGAGCTTGGTATGGGATGTCGATTAAAAACCCGTTTGTTGGAGGCTTTAACCACGGCACCAGAAGATGTGTTTGAGTCTGTTGATCGCTAGGGGAAGTGCGGAAGAAGATGATACCATTACCAACGGACGCGTGATATCCGGGTGATTTTCGGGTGAGTTTTGGCCCCAGAGTAGATCTCTGACTCTAAAGATAGTTATTAACTTACGAAAACAACATTGGGGCTGTAATTCCGCCCATTACCCCACCAATTACAATTTTAAGCGAAGCCGTACGAATATCCACGGAGAACTTGGGAGCTATTTATAACTTTTAGGTGGAAGAGTGAGGGGGGAACCTTTCAACTAGTTGAAAAGGGAGGAAAGTGAGAGGAAGTCAGTTTCAGATTATTCAAAATTGCCAGGCTAGTCGTGAGAAAAATCCTACAGGGAATGCTAGTGGAAAAAGACTAATCGGGTAAAAGACCTACAAAAAGAGTGAGTCGTTTGTACTTGCCTAAGTACCACCCCACTCCTGAACTCTAGTCTACGACATTAAAGACCTCAACAAAGACCACCACGAGACCGAGACAGCAAGTCCAGACGTTTCTCGAATGCCCAAGGATAAAGTCAAGTTAACTCCAGAGAGTGGGACTCACTCGCCTCCAGTTCTTCTAGGTACTGTATTCATACTAGCACGGTAGCTGACTGGAAATGGAGCTCCAGGTTTGGGGGTAAATCAGGAGCTTACACCATACTACAAGCGACTATGGGCCAAATACAAAGTTCACCACCGAAAACCAATTCCCGTTCACAGTCAACCCCGGTTTCAAGAAGTGGAGTGCTTTTGCACCCTAGAGACGATACCGAGAACTGGGTTATCCTCGAGAAGTGTCCTTGTGGCGAGACGCGTTGTGTCACCTCAGACACTACACCCCCTAGGCGAGAGTCCAAGGATGTCGATGTCACCCCCACTACGGAACAACAGAACTATTTTCTTCCTACAGAGGTTCCACAGTCTCTGGTTCCTGTTGGGTACAATCTGACTGCTGAGGACCCCGTTTGCCCAGGTGACGAGAATCCAGCACAACCTAGGAATGAAGAGAATGATGGAATCACCATGGATGGCCGCGTAATCGGAAATTGGCTCTTTCAAGGAGCGACATGGAGCTACCTCGGAGTCAGATGGATAATACCGCCAGTTCCGGGAGTCGTGGAAGATATGATTGCAACCTTACAGAGTGGAATGGGTATGTGATAGGATATTATTAGGTACAAGGTTTCAACCTAGGATATTACCAGAGTGGAATTATGAAGATTCGGAATATGGGATGCTTAGAATACAGCCGGCATTCTTACGGTCCCGACTTACTCTCCGGAGTTGGAGCACGGAACATTGCAAATGAAGAATCGAGTAAGTAGGCTCAACCCGTACAACCTGCATTATCACCCACACGGGGTTCCATCTCCTTCCACATCGATACACTAACATCTGACCTTTAGTTTCATCTACTGAGCCCCAAGGACTGAGCCTTACTTAGCGTGAGTTACACCAGATCATCTTCTCGATATACAGGTTGTCAAACTAAGGGTGATATTCAGCGGGTGTCATGTTTTTCCGTACGACAATGCACAGAGTTTCTCCATATATTCAACCGCTGACAGCGCACAAACAGGCTAGGGCAGGAGTGCTTATTATCTTTATTTTCATTTTTATTGAATTCGGTTTCAAGATGCAAAGAGTGGAGTGGTGCATACGGCCAAAGCTTTACCAAAAATAACAGGTGTCATAGCTTGAAGCAACGCGTATTGTGCCCTTCGAGAACTCCGTCTTCATGACTACCAAACCTACTCCGAGATCATTGGTTACCCCAGATGTCGAGGTGTTTGGCATTATAACCTCAGCCATGTGCTTCCAGGCAGATTTCTCAGAAAACCCCATGACCGAGCCCTCGATTATTCAAGTACAGGTGCAGGGGCTGTTGATCCTTCCGAAGCATTTGTATAAGACCTTTTATACCGTAGAAACTAGCGGACAAGACTGCAGTGTTTTTTTTACAGTACAGCGGTTTTGCCAAAAGCTATCTACACATCTTATTCACGGTTAGTTACTTTCTAATGTATGGTATTCCATTACAGTTATATATATTCTTTTTAAAACACTGGCAGGTGATTACAATCTCCACTAGGCCGGCCGCCCTTTTAAATAATCTCTTCACCCAACTGAATGTGAGGCGGAAGTCTTACTGGCTCAGGTTCCGCATCAGATTCGCCTTCTGTACTGTCTGAATCATCAGAGTCAGAGCTCTCGGATTCCGCAGCTCCGACCGAACTAAGCTGGGGATTTTGTATACAAACATTGATGTTCTATGCGTTTGTGCTAGAACATACTACCGTCCAATACCGTTGTTATTCATGATACAACCCCCAAGTAAAAATCTGCCCCGGCACTTCTCAGCGTCTTATTCAAGGTTACTTTCATATACATTGTTCCTCGTCCGCGAGTTTCTACGGTACTCCGTTGGGTGAGAGAAACAACCCCAACATAAGCTTCTTAGGTACAGCACACAGACTGTTTTCTGATCACAAATGCCCCGTCATGAGTAACTTCTAAATCAAAGTTCTGGTGCTATTTATGGTAGGACTGGTGAGATTGTCTGGATATTCTCCTTGAGGGGCCTTGTTCAGCTTCAAGCAACCTACCTGCAACAGGTTTGGAAATTTCATCTACATTCGGAGCTAGACTGACATGCATTATCGATGATAAATTAATCCATTTTTAAAAATAAAACAAAGAGATTTGCACCAGTTACTTTACAACGGTCATTTAGAATCGTGAATTCATTTGCTTTACTAATATCACGCCTTGACTTGGCAACAACTAATTCAACATCGCAATTGACAATCCAGACCGGCATCTAAATGAAGCCATGTTAGTCTGGTTACAGCCATGTGGTACTCGTGCCAACCAGACTGGTGGTACTCATTGCAAACCACACCGGAACTAGTGGGATGGTTATGGTGAGAGGCAATGATCCCTCGTACAAGGACGTTAGGCGCATGCTGCATTCTCAATTGTATTGTCATTGTGAGAATCTTTCTGGCACCGGGATTGTTTATAGTCTGGTTGGCACAAGCCAGTCGCAAGAGGGATTATTTATGGCATGCTTGTTAGATGCGGCCGGATTTACGTTATGGCGTGAACCAAAAAAGAAAAAATATACATGACGAGAGTGGGACTTGAACCCACGCAGGTTTCCCTACCAGGATATATATTGCTAAGGATGCTCCTTAACCTGGCGCCATAACCAACTCGGCCATCTCGCCTGATGATGGTATTATACTCGTCATAGACAAGATTAATGACCTTTACAAGGAGCTTGTGGTTAGACTTGAATATTTCCAATTCAGTAACCCGATTACATAGATTGGTGGGGGGGCTTGTGCCAAACAGACGACTCAAGCGAGATCTAGCGGTATTGTGGCAAGAACTAATACAGTCTGGCCGCACCTACCATCCATCACGGGTTAGTGCATTATCACGTGCCTGTGCATCAGCCCCCACGCGATCCCTGCTTTGAGATAGTGGGGGCCCCTGCGGGGTAATATCAACCCAGATCGCACCAACGCTATACGTATTATGTCAAATACGCACCGGAGAAAGCAATAGAATAGGCGGTAAGCCAAATCGGAGTGCTAAATATTGAGTTTTATGCTAATAAAGTGATGGAGTTAGTAATGGGCAAGCTTAAGCATCGACGAGTTCAGATAGCTAAGGAGGAAGCTGACCGAGAGAAAGCAATAAAGAGTGCTTGCGAGGGGGTACAACAAGGATGGTTCAAATCTATGCGAAAGGCTGCAGAAGCTTACGGCGTTCATTATTCCACTGTACGCAGGCGTTTAAAAGGCGCAAAATCTCGGCAATTAGCGAATACACATCGACAGCTTTTGACACCCGCAGAAGAGAGAGCAATAGTCAGATGGATTGTTCGACTAGAGGAATTTGGATTTCCACCTCGAGTGCGTCATGTGAAGGAAGCAATTGTACTATTGAAGCATCCAGAGCTTGGTCTGGAGGAAGAGGTGATTGAAGGATATTTTGAAAAGAAGATCGGAAAAAATTATTTAACTCACTTCTTGAATCGCCACCCTGAGCTAGTTTCAAAGCTAAGCAGTAACTTTGATAAACGGCACATAAAACAAAGTGATCCTCAGCTTATCCAGCGTCATTTTGCGAAAGTTCAGCAGGTGCGGAGGAAATATTCTATTACCGATGCAAATACCTACAATATAGATGAGAAGGGGTTTCGACAAGGAATTTCCGATTGGGTAAAGGTAATATGTCAGCGAAGAGAAAGAGGTATGACTGGGAAGATGGCAACTGATGGTACACGGGAATTAATTACGGTGGTTGAGATAATATCTGGAGATGGCCAGGTATTACTTCCATTAGTAATTTATAAGGGGGTAGCACATTATATAGGTTGGTATCAGCATCTGGGCTCCTTAATCGATACATGCAAGGATTGGAAGTTTACGTATAGTAAAACAGGATGGAATAATAGCTTCTTGAGTATTGCATAGTTAAAGCATTTTGACAATATCACCAAAGGACGCTTGACTTCACTACAACAATATCGATTTTTAATACTCGATGGTTGTGAAATACATATTCATATTGAGTTTGTTGAATATTGTATTTCACATCGTATTGTTGCCTATTGCCTTCCATCACACACAACACATCTTCTTCAGCCTTTAGATGTTGGACTCTTTTCACCTTTGCAGAAAGCATATGGTAAGGAGGTTGATCGCCTAACCCGCTTTGGGAATGTGGCTATCAACAAAGGAAATTTCCTACCATTATTGGTTAAGGCTCGAGCTCAAACCTATACGAAGGAGAATATTCTTGGAGCCTGGCGAGGCAGTGGCCTAATTCCATCAAATCCACGGAAAGTTTTAATTAAGCTACCAACCTACCAAGACCCCGAAAAACCAAAATCGATATCTCCACCACCTATCCCTCCTACACCTCGCAACTCAACTGCGCTGCTACATAAAGCTAGACAGGCTAAGCTATTGCTCCAACGTAAGGATCAAGATCTTAATCGAGCGGAATTGGTTGAGTTGATTGATTCTTTGGAGCGGTTTGCTATCAACACAGATAAGGATCTACAACTGGAACGAGACACTCTAAAAAAGTGGCAAAACGCACAAAAATTGGCCGCACCAGTCAATAGAAAGGAGCTTAGTACTGAAGAAGGTACTGTCCTAGATGGCACTGTACTTCAGAAGCTTTATGAACAACGCGATCGTGCTGAGAAGAAGAAGGAAGCTGCACGAGAGGCCCGTGCACAGAGGATGTCTCAGACAGTGTCTCGGAAGAATAAAGGCAAAGCACCTCAGCGGCGGAAGGTATCTGTCCACTTTGAAGAATCTCCAGAATCTAGTATCACCGAGCTATCATCTAGTGGATCTGGATGTGAGATGGAGGATTGGGAATCTGATTTTGAAGCTCCAGTGGATCCCGACTCCTCGCTTGAGTCAGTTATTATGGTGTCTACCCCCCTGCCTAGGCGACGGCAACCTCCCTCCCTACCCCAAACTCCTCTCAGACCTCGTCCTGTATCTCCTATTATTGTTGGAAGAAGCACTGGATCTCCTGTGTATCGTGTAACTAGGTCTCGGGCTGCTAGAAGTTGATCGTGTGAATTGATGCATTTGCCGGTGATGGTGCATAGGCCCGTGATGTATGGTACTTATCTTCAGTGTACCAAATAGTGTACGTGCCAACCAGACTACTAGAGAGACTTCAGTGTACACATGTAATGTTCAGTATGTAGTAGCGAGGATCATACCTTTAGAGTATGGGGATATGAATACTACTAAGTATATCAGCAAACTTGTGCTACCGGTACTTCTGGTATAGGTCTGGGTGTATGGATATGTGCATAAGTACAATGCACAACGGGTCTGTGATTAAGTTTCTACAAGCCAGCACAAGTACATAAGTAGGCCACACCATGCAGATGCAAGAGAGTATTGTGCATAAAAATAACTCCTGCAACTTCGAACCATCCAACCAGACTATCGAACCATATACACCACAAACCAGACTATACACCACATGTATCTAGATGTGGCAGCTATCTGTATAGTCGATTGCTCCCATATGTAAAGTAGTCTGGTTGCATATAACGTTCATTTTAGGGTATACAGTAGCGGTGGACCAGACTAGGTTGTTCCACAATGGAATGGTCTAAGAATTTTCGCTGAGCTGAGGTATTATAAATATTTTCGTGACTGCTGGTAACATCCTAAACTTTCCCCCTACCCAATATTGGTTTTTTTTTAAAATACTCATTACTCCTATAAACCCCAACTCGTGAACCAGACAACTCCCACAAAATCTTGTTCTCGTGCCTACGCAAGTCGGAAGGGAATATATGATCATTGGGTCAATGTGAGTTTTTTTAACGGGCAAACCCTTATGCTTATAACTTTCCTCTACAGGGGATCATCTATCGGGACATTGTAATTAATTCCTGCGGAATCTAGAAACAACGAAACCATACGCATAATCAACTATGTGCCACTTCAAGGAGTATTTTTCGGGCCCTGTCATTGAGGACCCAATATACAATTCGAATGCCAAGCCCGGATGTGGGCATATTTTCCTCATGATACGTGAGAAACAATGTCGACAGTGGAGTGCATCCAAAACCAATCGCAACATTTGCAAGATCACCTTTGAAGACGATCTCACGAGAATATGGGAACCGCTCTCCTGTGGGCAATACGCGGATGCTAAGGTAACGACGGAGTCAAAGTGTTGGGTGCCAGGGTGTTGGAATGCAAACCCTATGACACTCGACCCACAGGCGAGATGGTACACATGGGGAGTCGGTCCGGGTTTCAGCTGGATGGAAGTCATGAGTGAGGGGAGGTATCAAGGGCCTCCTCCCCCAGGTGCAACCAACACTTCTGCCAGAATCTGGAGTGGAATAGAATCGAGATGGATGCAACGGTTGTGCTATATGAGGTACCAGCTAGGGAAGAAGTTGATATTGGAGCAAGACACGCCCATCCTACCTGAAAACCCGCAGAACTACGAATTGGCACTCACTTGGCAAACCGAGATTCTAGGCGCCGTCACACGAGGACAGCCGCCACTGACCGCTTTACGTCCCCTGCACGAGTCTTGGGTTATGCAAATTGCGGCTGAGAGAGCTTCAGCACTATCGTCATGTCCATATATTTGCCAGATCAGCGTTTTTCCGAGACATGCGGAACCATACTGCCCAGGAGCATATGGACTTGATCCTCATTGTCCATGCAACAATCACGGAAGGATTCTCGAAGAGTAATATGGTGAAGGTAACCATGGGCGGAAATCTACTGACCAAACGCTAAACCCTACATATCCGGAAGCTTGAAACTTAGCAATGGCTCGAGGATGCAGGGACAAGCGTCTTTTTTTGCGCTTTGCATTCACTGGAGGGTGCCCTCCCGGAAAGAAACATTTTTTTGCTACATTTTCGTCGTTTGATTATCTCTTTATCATTGGTTATGCTAAGTGGTTGGAACTTTCCGCTCTCTGGATTGGGAGCTAATGACATGGGTTTTCATTTTCATTTGATAGCTTTCTGTGCGGGGTCTATAATTTAGCTTTCCTATTGGGCCACTTTGCTCTTTGTCTTCAAATGTGCTTTTTAGCAGTAGAGGGCAGAAACGTTACATTCCTGCGATGGGTGATTACTGTTTTCGTTTGACCTTTTAGGGGAAAACTTAAAGTGTAAACGCTTGAGGATAATTGTAAGTTTCTGCATTTATATAGCAGTTCCAGGTTATAATAAACCCTCCTCAAGCAAAAACTCCTATGCATTAGGAAGTGAGTTTGCTGTAGATGTTTCCATGTGTTGCCGTGAGGAAGTTCTCGCTTCAGGGTAATGCTGCCCGAAATTCAAACTTCAGGATAGCAGTCATAATAAGCGAAAGCCTCCCTACGGAATGCGGAGATATAATACAAAGAGAGATGAGAAGGTAAATGCCCATTGAACAAACGAGACTACATTGAACATTGTTTTATAGTTTGTATTTGTGGTTAGTCCGGGCCATGATGTTACTACCGGGTGCATGCAAAGTGGAAGCCGATCCGATAATGCATAGTACTGGTTGGCTTACGGCACCAAAAGTAGCTGATCAGAACCAGACTAGATCAGTCACGTTTGAAAGAGTGATACGTGTTAGCCGGCAAACCGTCAGACCAACCAGACTACCGCCAGACTACAAACGACGGTGCCAGCCAACCGGTGGACAAACAGATGGCTAGCGCGAAAGCACTGCGGATATAAACAAGCATAAAAATCGAAAACCATAGAATCTGCCTAAGAAGATCAAGCCCCACGCTCGTGCACCGTTTACCTTGGCCCCTCCGGAAAACGAAATGCAATACAAGTTAACACGCTAACGCAATTAGACTACTTATTTTCAACTACAAGCTCTCTGGGTGCTAACATCACGCCATATTCCCACTGGGGGAATGGGGGCGATTAAGTTCCATGATGGAATATCCTCCTTGAAATATCGACTATTCGGCTATGCATTAAGACAGGTCCTACTGTAAAGCTATTGTACTATTGACGATTTAGATCTTTCGCAATGAGTTTCCAGGATTCCCAATTATCATCAGATATTCAAAAGAAATTAATTTCGTGGGTTTCCCAGGCAGAATGCACAATGAGAATTCTCAAGAGTCTAACTGATGCTAGTTGAAGCCTACGAAAATGTTTGATTTGTCGTCTCAAGTTATCATCGACTCCGATTGTCCATAACGAGGAATAACTATTCATGTTGGAGTTAAAGGTTAAGGCTATGTCGAAAGGATATTTACGGTTGACCTAATACACCATCCGAATTGTAAGTTTTTGCTTGATACCCAGGCATTGAGGTGAATAGGAGTGGTAATCACAATAAAATCCTACAGGAATTGTGCCTACAACTGCTGTGGCATTTGGTACAATATCCTGTTTGGTATTCTGGCGTGGTACTCCATTTGCTATTTCTATTCAATTACTGACAGGCCACATACTTCGGTAGTCTGAAGCAGATTTTACAAACCTTGAGTGCACGGAGAGTAATTATAGCCAATGAAGTCCTCGTGAATTACGGAATGAAAAAGGCTTGTTTATTTTTCCGAGAACATGGGAACCCAGTACCACTTATCAATGACGGATAGGGTTTTAGAGCTACGTTCGGAATCCTTGAGTTCTCACAAAGGGTTGGGTCCGGAGTGTGTTCTGAGAGCGATCCGGAGCGGTGTATTGTGTCACTTGTGGTAGGTTCTGATGGGCAGCATGCTGCTGCATTTTAGAGTACCAGTGATGAATCCCAATTCTACAAGATCCATAAATTATTTTCGGAACAAAGCACAAGGGAGATTATTGAGGCTACGTTTTATAATGTTGAACTATCCGCTGAATAACAGGCTTCTTCCCACTCACGCCTAGATATAAAAGGCTTGTTGGTACCTCTTTTGGAGTTCCATCCCCGACCCACAGGCTCAACCAAGCACACTCAGCAATATCTCCTCACATCCTACGCTGCAGCATATCTACTTAACCTCTTGTCTCCTGTGAATATTCACAAAGGAGTTTCACGACAGGCACGACGAATATGTGTCTCTGGAAAGACCATATCCATCCCGACTGTGGTCACCACACTCGTATTGAGCTGGGTCCTGGTGTCAGAGCGGAGGTAGCTCTCGCAAAACGATGTCAGATATATAAACAATGTCAGGGCGACCCTCACAGAGAAAAATGTAGTATACGTTTCGAATACGACCAGGTCCGAGCTATACAGGGGCTACCATGGGCGCATCCCGATTTCTATGCCACGCAATTGCAAGATGGTTATTCTTGTTACAATTTCTCGTGCCGGGGAATCAACAATATTCCGCTGCAAGTGGTCGATGGTTGGTCAACAGCTTCCACCTTCACACGGGCGAGGTGGGCACAGCAACCACGGTTTACTGTGCCTCGAGCGGGTCATTCGAGAGGGCAGATGGAGAGGTGGATGTGGACGGAAATCATTCATTGCCAAAGAATCAATTACTTCGCCTGCCGTTACGCCCAGGAAGAAATTGCCTTGTGCATAGGTCGCCAAGACCTACTGGACATACAGTCGAAGCGAGACCAGTATCGCATTATATACGGTCCTCAGATGGAACTGCGGAGGAAATACGAGAGGAAGTATAATGAGCGGAATGAAGAGTTGGGAAGGATTTTCGCAGACCAACAACTCATCTTGCACTGGATAAGGGGAATGAGGCAAAAAAGGGTTCGGGACCTCGATGGCTCTCCTTATGTGTGTGTGGACGAACAAGGCCAATATGGCCTGTGCCCTGGAGCAATACAGCTGGATCGAAACTGTCCGTGCAACTTTCCACCCCTTTCACACTAAACCCTGGCTCCAACTGATTACGGATCTGCCCAGAAATCGGTATTCCTAGTTGGGCTGGCCTCTACAGTAAGTGGCCCAATACAAGGATGGTGGCCAGCCGAGGTAGGCTCGCCACAGGATACGTATGTGCGTCGCCACTCCAATGCGGGTATGCCAGCCAGTCAGCTAAACATACTGTGAGAGTGGCAGCCGCTCAACCGAATATTTGGATATCTGCGACGGGATTTGTAACTTTTACCTGTTATTATTATGGCTATAAATTCTCAGGCATATTGGAGTATCAAATTAATATTAGTTGCATATTGACTTACACTCAGGGACACCTTCACACTATATGAGGTTGTCTTTAAGCAGAAAATATATAGTACACCTACGGAGCAGAGGAGCAAGTGAGGGCGGTTGATTACGGAGGGGGGTACCTATTAGACAAGCCTGGAATAAGAAGAGGCAGGCGAGCTGGAGGGTAGTAGGACAGGAATGCGGAGGGTTCTACGGTGGAACGAGAAGGCTCATGTTAATTATACACAGTGGAGGAACGGAAAGGGAAAAGTGCAAGTTGGAGTTATGTACTGGACACAGTGGACCCCGAATGAAAGTTTTGTGAAGAGGAAGTGCCGGAAGCAGGGGAGCATGTGGCTCTTGTCCTGTATTGCCAGGGAGTGGATAGGGCGGAGGTGGAGCTTATGGGAGCAGGTGGACGATAGGGAGCGGTGGTTGCGGAAGAGAAAAGACAGAGATAAGGAAGTCCTCGAGGATCTGGTTGAGTCTATCTTTTCTAACTTCAATCCCACATAAGGGGACGGTTTCTGGCGGTGGAGGTGTATAACGGTTGTTTATCTTTGTTGTGGTTTTCTTTTGTTATTTCTTGAGCTTGGGAAGCTGGACCCGCTTCTTGTACCGAAAGCATAGACTGAACCTTCAAAGGGGAGGCTTCGGGACCCTGTAGGTCGATCACGGGTATAGACGTTAAAAAAAAATTAAAAAAAAAAACTTACACCACGTGCTATACTTGATGGTGTATGACCATCATTGTACAGGAACGGCTAGTTTATATTCATGCAAATACTCCTTCTTCTCAATCATATTTCTCATTTTGAACTACAAACTCATATTTTTGTTCGATAAGTTTAAACTATAGGTCTAGCCTCTTCCCGTCATTATTATGATTATTTTTGTTTTAATACTCATTACTCCTATGTGGCGTTAAGCCATGAAATCCAATCTCATCATTCCTTATATAATAGGACACAGTCTAGCTACAACTAGGTGCTACCAGACTGTGGAGACCTGCGTTTTGTGTTAACAAATCCACTACTAAAACTCCGGACAATGTAGTGAAGTGGCATGTCTTTGCTACTAGTGATATTTTCAGAGTACCCAGCCCTCGACAAGATAGACATAGTACTGATGACCGACAACTACTACATATGGCTTATTAGATCGGCATTATCCCACTCGTGAGCTTCTATGCATTCTAGACTTATTACATGCACCCAATATTCCAAATCCACTACAATATATGTTCTGGGCCGCTCGTGGGCATCGGCCGCCCGCGGGCAGCATACCCTCTGTGCCGGTCGCGGGCAATTAATATAATTCCCTCAATTTGGTAATGTGAATCCAACAAAACATTCTGCTACACTCAAAAAACACCCTATGAAGTCATTTTTGACCACCCCTTCCACATCACATACCCTTCCTGTTGATTAGTGGGAGATGGCAGACAGTGAACAAGGGGAGATTTCCAGAAAATTATCTCAAGCCCTTCAAATATGAAGTACATGCTTGTGTAGTTTACAACTCATCACCTTCATCTCGTTTATTGCTACTATAGAAATCTGCAACATTTCCAATGTAAAAGGTATTTGAGAATTAGGTTCTTATAGATGGGACCTTATAGTTCAGGCTATATAGACTATCTTATACTGAATATCGATATACTATATGGAATTCAGTAAAGTTTTGGAGCATCATAAGTATAATATTTTTTTATAAATATTTTGTTGCATGATCTTTTTACTCTAGAAAAATTCCAGCTATTTCTTACATATAGGATCTAGGTAAAGTACAAAATAGTACTTTCTTAATTACAGGTACCTATTTATATACAGATTACTAAGTACTTCAATTCCTCAAATTTATACTAAAATGAAGTAGACACCTAGAATTATATACTAGGTAGGTAGATACTGTTTTATAGTATTCTAATGATGTATGAGAAGGTCTATGGGGAAAAAAAAAAATCTACAATACCAAGAATTCCTGCAGGATCTTATACTGCAGTAAATTACTACTACCGCGGTAATTCGAAATCAAGAACCGGTTCTTAATTTCGAATGTGGGCTGGGGTCTGCATATACCAGTCTCGCAACGGCCAGCACGACAACAATCAGAACCGACATCTATCAGTACTGCTGATGGTTTAGTCTCAATATCACCTAGAGTATATATGAACCCCAACTAGCCTCTAATACCTGTATGTACATTAAACCTATTCTAGGGGGGTTCTTAATTTCGAATTACCGCGGTAAACTTACTAGTATAGTTACTATCTCTTATAATTTAGTGCTAACTCGTGCCTAACAGGGGTTCCCCTTGAGCTTCGTTTTCACTCCGCCGCCAGCACTCGCTCTCTGCGAGTGCCAGACAGCGAAACCACAGAATTTTCAACGTTCACACCTGAGATGCAGTTTGATAACCCCCCCATGAATTTTGTTCAATCAGTACTAATATATCTCGATAGTGCACCTTTTAGACCACTTACCCTAAGTGTCTGCCAGTCGATATCACATTGTGGTAGGGTGTGGGTGAAGTTGTCGGTCGGCCATCACTGGCTATGAGAAGGACTTTACCACTACAATTCTACATTATCTCAACAACTACTGGACCAATTTGAATAATTCTTGAACTATTGGAATCACCTGTTTCTGCTCTATTGAATGGTACTACCTGCTTACACTCTCTGTGTTGTTTGATCATTGGTGGAAGTGTAGAACCATCAGCTGATTTTTTTCACAGACAGTAATAAGATCTCGATTAGTCGAACTTCCAATTGTCATAGGTTTTGCACGATCAAGCTCCCTTGTAACAATCCATTGATTCTTGCCAATACCAATTCAGAATCCTGTTCGTCATAGTTGTATTGATCATGTGGTTCAATACCCTTTTCCATACATATTCTTTGGTAGTCTTCAAGAAATTCTGTAATGGTCTCTGGTATTTGTGCATTTTTCCGTGCAGCCTCAAGAGATACTTGTTTACGAGTACAGTACTCTGGATATCGCTTTAAAAAACGCCGGACCCAATGTCCCCCTACTATCGGTGCCGCTGGTGTGATTCCGCCTTAAAATAGAATTTGCGCACTCAGCAATCATAGGAAGGCGAGCAGAAAGTCTCATTTTATCAAGGCGATCAATTACTTGCAAACTGCAAGCTCTTCTGCTTCAGTAAGCTTTTTGTTGTGTGGTAGTCGTTCATTTACTGATGGAATTCAGTTATAGCGGTCTCGAAGCCTTCCCTCTGGTACAAAAAATTCTCGCGCACAGCAGCAATATTTGGTCTTTCTAAGGTGGAGAGATGCTCAATAGCCTGCTGTATCCGAGCCTCAACAATTTTGTATGGCTCTATAACCTTGCGAGGTGTGGGGGTTGTCGACATTGTGAACTTCTGCCAGGAGGTTGAAGATTCTGTGGTTTCGGCACGAGTATAAGTAGATATGTACATGAAAGATGAGCATAGCCAATCCCACACGGCATACCTTCTCTCACTGGTGGAAAAGATTTTAGCCCCTACGGGAAAGAATGCCCCTGTGGGCTGCAACTTCATCTACACGGGATGAATTGGCTCCCTACAAGAGCAATGTACAGCTAGTCCCAAAAAGGTACCGTAGTGACTACCCTAGTAGGCCTAGTGCCATTAGACTGCAACTTGTGACCACGCGAGAAATTTGCCAAGCTCGAGGGTCGGGTGCCGAGACTACGAGAAAGTCTCCCACCCGTAGCACGCAATAGGTATTTAGAATTTTTGACTTCTTGTGTCCGGGCCTGGTCCAGCGAAACACAAACAAAACGCTAAACCGCTACGTAGAGCCAGAGGCAAACGATATCAGCGCCAGCGGGTACTGTTTGATCAAAGTATTGACTCCACCTCGATATTAGGTGTTGTAGTGTTAACGAGTTCTATAGCTTTCTAGACTCTTATGGATTTGACTTGTTACTAATATTAGATGTATAAGATCCTAATCTTACAGTTACTTTGCGGGCAGCTTTGTCATTACCTATTATGGTTGTCAATGAACAGTGGGGAGAAGATTGTGCAGGCTGGTAGAGGAGTGTAAGGACTGCGGATGGTATGGTGAGATCGAGCCTTTTGACCTTAATAGGGTTCACCGGGCTAGGTAACTTTGCCAAGTTTGAGGTTTCGGGAACAGAGGGCTGTAGTGAAGGAGGTCAGAGCCGAGATGACCTTCGTTTGGGCACTACGGATATTGCTATTCAATAATATTGAGGAACCCTCTTTCGACTTCTTGCGGCTCTTACACTTCGTTGTGGGCCGCTGTTTTGTGCGTGATACAAACAACCCTTGATACAAAATAGTTGCATCTTTGCAAGTAGTCTGGTTGGCACAAGCACTTCAAGTAACGTTTGCTCTACTTACTACATAGTGAACTAGTATTAGAATTGTTGGAAATGTACAGGGAGAACGAGAGCATATACAGAAGCAGTAGACTGACAATTGGATTGGACTGGATTGCACTGCACCGAATTGTACTGATCTGGATTGCTTGTATCTATCTAATACAGACAGGATTTTTGAGCTGTTTATATAACCACTGTAACAAGAGAGAATTCGTCAGAAGCAATAGCAGTTGATGCAACGTAAGTATCCTCGTGTAAAAGCATATGAACTTCAACAAAGCATATATATATCAACAAAGCATAACTTCCAACAAGAATTTGTGTTATTAACTTGCACGGCGCCGCTAAGTGATTGTCTATCCCTGTGGTACGTAGTACCACATGGCGGCATTGTATTCCGGTACCTAGATAGGTATATAGTCGGGCTTGGCAGAAGGCTTGGCTCAGACCATAAGGTTGCCTTCTAGTTAGACTTAGGAATATATGCTCCTTTACATCTATCACATCGTCCTACATCCCTTGGCGGTATGTACTATGCAAACGGTTATCATGACTCTAGAATTCTATAAACTTCTGAACATTGACTTCAACTTCAATTTCGGACTTCACTTGAGTCTATTGTCGAGGTGATCTTCCGCCTTTTTTTTCCCACTTCCCACTTCCCACTTCCCCGATCTCCCCTACTTTTCACCTCTGGTAGTCCTTATAACACCATCCACTTTGATTTACCCCCTCAAGCACCTGGGCCCTTCACAACTTTATACTTGTGTTTTCTCCTCTGTGTTGCGTGATCGAGAGCCTGATAGTAGGGAATACGGTGTTTCTAAGGCTTCGTTTCAGACCGCAGCTGACTGAGCTGAGAAAGAGAGCTTGGGCTAAGGAGAAACAGAAATATCAGGCCCCAGCTTCCAGTCCCACGCACGCCACCCTCTGAAACAGCAATGTCTGATGCTTCAGATACCCTCACGATCGAGGAGTTCGATTTGCTGATTCGCTCCGCTTCTACTTTCCTCTCTATTGTACAACAGCAGATCGAACCCCCTTTTCGCCGTTCTGAACACCATCCGCATTATGAGGTTTTGATGGCATCAGACCGTGTGGCGACCTTGCTCACCTGCCGGGAAAAGTCGGATGTTACCGCTGTACTTGTTGTTCAAGGACGCGATTCCACCACCATATTCACAACAGTTTCCGAAAATGCAGTGATACCAATCCAAGGCCTATATAGTATGAAAAACTCAACCAGGACTGCCGCAGCGAAGTCCTCTTACATTCCTGTGCCCAAAGTATCCACACTCCGCCAAATAAGAGGTTCGGCGATAACTGGAAAACGGTGTTTCTCAAAAGGTGAGTCTTATATAACTATGGTGCCAAGTTGATGCTCCTAATTGACTATAATTTCAGTGGGCCTTTCGATCCTGCTGGCCATGCGAGGCAGCTTGAATCGTTTACCGAAAAATTATACGAAGTCAGAATAGGATCCAATACTTCTGATATCAAGGCAATAAGACTGGAGCTTGAGCAGTTCACATATGCCCAATGCTTGAATAAGATTAAACAACGGTTCAACAGCCCGTTACATCCGTATTCCAGTCAACGATTCTACACCGTTTTCCTTAGCGCACCTGACCTCGAGACAATGCTAAGTGCTGGACAACAGCTTCCACCTGATAAACGATTGTTGAACCTCCCAAAAAGTCTCCTTAAACTAAAGGAACACAGACTCCTCAATATCGCAAAGAAAATTCTTCCTGACCATGACTTCAGTCTCGATAATGACGGTCACATAAAGTTGGACCAAGTCTCTGTTTACCCATACTATAAACTTGTCCAGAAGACCTTTCGGGAAACATTGACGAGTATAGATCACGTAGCAGACGCCCGAACCGGAGGAAACAATATTTCAATGGATGATTTTACTGATCATCTAACGAATTTGACTCGAGATTTTCGTCTACTAGAGCTACTAGTCAATGGTTGCGTTTCTTTTCAAGTTTTCCTAAACCACCCGGCAATTAAAAACTGGATTGTTACTATGGCGCTGAAGGATGAGCTGGAAGCCAGTGGTCTCCTAAAACAGGTAACTCCCCCTTTGAGACTTGAGTTCATGCTTTACGAGGCTTCAGACTTACCTGATAGCCACTCAGGAAGATAGAATCCTCCTTGAGGATGAAGATGTCCTACTCTCCAAGGAACTAGTAACTAGCGATCCGATTGGATGTCTCATCAAGTGGTTACAATTAACTGTACAATGGAGCTCAGGGGTACTTTCTTTCACAAAACGTGTTCGAAGGCCTGTCAATATCACAACTCTCAAACAAGAGACTTACAAAATGTCTCAACAAGCGTCACTGGATACTTTAATTGACCACACCCTCCAAGACTTGCCAGTGGAACAGAGGGAGCTTTGTAAAAAGAAGCTAAAGGCAAAAGCTAAAGCTCAGGTTACTCGCGAAATGAGAGAACCCTCTGAAAATTGGGAGTTAGTAGAACGTTGGGACGGTTGGGAAACAGCATTTACTGGCAAGCACCATACTGAAGCGTCCCTCGGGTGCATGAAACACTGTGACGTAAGACTTCTCCACAATTTGCTGCCTCCGGGAAAGAGGGCAAAGTTTTCGTCGCTTATTGGAGAAGTACAGGTATTACCAGGCATTTACTATACCCTCGCTGTGAAGCTGTACTGACATGAGTACAGCGATGTTCCAACATAGTTGGTGTCTCAAAAGCATGTTGCTTCCTGTGCCGCTTATACCTTGATATAGCATGCCCTGGCCTCGTTTATCGTGGTTCTAGTGGGAAGGTATTCCCATGGGCAATTCCTCCATTTGAGCGCAATGTGGATATTTACGACAGGATATGGGAAACACTTAAGGGCGAAGTTTGGAAGGCTCTTTTAGCAATTGGAGTACTACAATGCGAACGAAGGACAAGCTGCCAAGATGGTGGTGGGAATTTGCTGTCACCTGCTGAAGAGAAGGGCCATGACGAATTATGGTAGCCATCCGGAACTTTGAGTCTGGCTCTGAAGATGGCTGGAACTGGATACAGGAGTGATATTAGTAATTTAGAAAATGAGTGATACGTCACGTATGTACAGTGGCGTTAAATGAATTTGTACCGGGCAGTTACGTTAAGTGTAGATTGCAAAAATACGTAGCCGTGATTATATTCTTCAGACCATGGTACTGAAACTTACCTTTAAAAATGACGAAGTTACAAAAATATGGACGACGAGTCCGAGTAATTGAACATCACGTATTTCACTTATCCTGAACGATTGCCGAACTGACTGGTGAGTCTGAGAGTAGAGTCAGACGAGTCGTACTACGATCGATTGAAGAAAAACCGCAAAATAACTGACCAAGTCATACAAAATATATTCGAAGATAATGTAGAAAAAACTCTTGAGCATGTTAAGAATACATAATATTAGCAGATATTACTAATAATTCAAAACTAAATCATTGAATAGTTCTGAAAGATGTTGAAGAATAAAGTTTATTAGAGATATTCTGGTCCGTTCCTGGATTCAGTCCATCGGTATGGAACTGGATATCGCAACGGACCAGGCCGTTACGGGTTTAAATTCAATGCCACAGATGGCAACAGGGAATTACCGCAACACCACAGCGGCCACAGCGACGTTATAATTACTAAATAGGGACTTATTCAATAATGAAGGTTATTTTGTAGCAACATTTGGTCAAAGAACATCGGAGATAACATATGCGACGTATCAAAAGAAATACTCAGTACCTAGAGGTATACCACGAGAACAGAGGTATACCAGAAATGAATGTTATGTGGATCAAAGAACAAGAGGATGTAGCGGCATGCATGTGCCAACTAGACTAGTAGCACATGCAATAGTAGCTTTTAAAATGTAATAAATAGTAGCTCAAAAGATCCCGATAACTCCTTTGCAACAAACACGAGAATTTTAGCCAGGGCTTTGCTTAATCAAATCCTTACCACAATATTACCAACGACTTGCTCAAGCAATGTCTGTTATAGAAGATTATGATCTCAACCAGTTTCACAGTATGGCAAAAATTAACTTGAAGGCCCCAGCAGGCGATTTTCCAGCAATCAATCTGCGATGGAAGGCATGAAATGAAAATATGATCCGCAAGGACATATTGTACTTTGATTGTTGGCAAAAATAATGATATGAAACGAGTGGTTTTGGAGCATGATGTAACATGTTCATGATACTTTGCTACATGCAGTAAAGAACAAGACCTATAGTACTATTAACAAGAGGTATCATGAAATTACTCGTAGTGAAAAAATATGATAGACTCGGTTTCCAGTCACATATATGCCATCCCGGAACGGCCCGGAAATCTCGCAACGGCCCGGTCCATACTGGTATGGACTGAATCCCGGAATGGACCAGAACATATATTAATGTCTTGTTATTCATTGCTGACCTTGCTTGTCCTACAGTGGTGTCGTGTTATAAGAAACTGCTCGGGACCACTACAAGGTTTTTTATAACACAAGATTTCTTATAACAAGATATACACAAAAAATAAGGAAATGTCCAAGGAGGGAGTAAAATACCCTGAGGATTTTGAAGACGAAAGAGACCAAGAAGTTCAAGGGCTTCCATTGCAGCTTTTCAGGAAATAACAGGGACATGTGGAATATTGTCCACATCAGAACCAGACTCATAAATAGGAGCAGGCTCAGGTATCTAAAATGCGCTGCTCCCCCTCTTCTACCGAATCCTCCACCACCCCTCATCTACAGAATTAATAAACTCAGGAAGGCTAGCTCGAGGAAAATCAGGATGCGCAACAAGGATACAATCATATATCTCCTCCTTAACTTCCGCAATATCATTGCTTGGAGCAGTTGCTGTACCATATACCTTTACTTGAAAACACGTTGCGACATGGACCAACTGCAACTTCGTTATAAGAAACTACTAAGCGAAGAGTTAAGAAACAAAGAGTTTCTTATTTTTCCATACAAATTTTGATGGGACCGGGGCACAGTTTCTTATAACGCGACACCACTGTATTCAGCTTGTTCTATTCAGCGTATTCTATTGATCTTGTTCTATTGACCTTTACCTTGTTCTTGTCAGCCTTAGCAGCCATCCTTAGCGATCGAGTTCTTTCTGTATATCCCAAGAGCGTTAATATTTTTTTCTTAGAGGTTTATTTTCGAATCTGGATCGAGGTAAATAGTGAATATTACGTTTGTCCTTAGTTCAAATTATTGATAACTTGCGCTGATTGCAAATTTTTCTATCATTGTTATAATTTCCTGAAATCATTGCTCGCTCTAGTTAATTACTTGGCTGGAATTGATAGCTGCAGTGGATAGATGATCTTATGGAGGTTTTATATGACTTTGTATTTACAGGAATGGTACCCTTTTACGTATATCTCCAATGGAATTGAAACGAACACCTGAGTTCTAATTTTTGGTTGGAAGAGTGAGTGAAGCGTCTTATCGACCATCTGGGATGGGTGGGTCTGCAAATTACGGGTCATTGTTGTGCACAAGAGAAGCCATATTGACAAAAATATTTAGGACTGCGCTAGCACAATTGGTAGCATGATCTGTGGAAACACTGGGAGGAAGTGCGTCCTGAAATGTATTATTACATAGCATGGGAGGTTGAGGCTTGGGGTTCTACTTTGTTGTATATTGACGCCGGACCTGGCAGATTAACTTGCCTTGTCCTGAACCCAACCGGATTTCCGGGTGGCTCCTCATGGTCCCCTTACTATGGGACTGAATAGGAGTAAGGAGTTTTTTTTTTTTTTTAAAAAAAAAAAGAAAGGAGGTTGATGCTATGTATTTTTGGTTGTTTTGGAATCGTTGTGATTGAGGTTGGATGAGTGGTTAATACCTTGCTTGCTGGAAAGTTTGATGTATGTATCATAAATTGCTACCTAGTCCAATATCTGGACTCAGGGAACTTCATCTCACTTGCTAATCAGAATCCTTCCCTTTATCCAATAAGTAAAATAATATTCAAACACTAGAAGTTCTAGTTGAATATTCTGGGTTGGAATATTGAATGGGAGGATTGATATGCAAGAGGTCATTTGTGAATGTAGAAGCCTTAGAGGCTCGGGATAGAGAGGTTGAGATGCTGGGTCGGGTATGAGGTTATGGGGAGATGAAATTGAGAGAGAATTATTTATTACATGACCATGGGGAGGTTATTTTTTGCTGTACTACCTTGGTCTCTCCTCTGAGGTAACTGGACATATTCTCTATAGCGCAGAAAACTAATGCAGAAGTGTAGCAAAGCCGGGGAGGTGCGTTTATAGAGCAGAACGTCATTCATCACGAGTTGCACGGCGCAGTAAAGCACCAATTATCCTTAAAATCAACTGAAAATTCAGAGCTGCTAAAATATATATCCTCTGAACTCCCATTTCACATTGCAGACTGGTTGTACAACACCACCGTCGCTTCCCCATCAACTCCTTTCATGCAAACCCCTAACCACTACCTTCCTCTATCTGACACCCACTATGAGTTGTTTATGTTGTTCGTGATTGGTGGGGGGTGTAGTTGCGGAGGATGGAGAATTCCTGGCACCAAGCATAGATTGTCTCCCGCCAAAACTCCCAGACAAATAAATACCTTCCAACAATGTCACAAACGTTATACGTCGAATACATTTCACCCTCAGTCCTCGGACAGGGGAAAATGGAAAATCGAGGATGGAATATTTACCTTTACGGCTCCAGAGCTAATTCAAACGTCACCTGACATGCCCCAAGGCACATAGCTGCTAATTCTCCGTGGATGTTGAACTAACGGTACTCCGGCTGGTGTTTGAGATAGGGAGTATTAGGGTCTGGAGATTCATTGGTTTATGCTTCGGTTCCAGGCTTGCTGGAATTATGTCCGGCGTCTGATGGGATGTTCTGAGGCAAAATGAGAGGTGATGTTAGATTGTCTCTTATTAAGGATGTTAGGGATATGGCAGGCATATGGAGCGTAGTGAAAGATACCCAGGAGCACAAGCCTGAATGGGAGGAGCGTGTAAGCGGGGACCCAACCACGCAGTCGATACCTCAAAAAAATTGAATCTACACATAGTACCTACATAGACCAGTAGACGAATAGCTGCGGGGATGGAACAAAGAAAAGGTCAAAAATCCAAATGCATCTTTGTCTGGAAAGCATCAAAAAGTTTATGGCCCCGCTGGGATTCGAACCCAGATCACCGGCCTCATACCGTAGTGCCAGACATGCTGGACATATAGTCTTGTCTAGCCGGCGTCTTTCCACTTAGACCACTGGGCCGTTTTGTTGAAAAGATATAGCAAGATGCCATCTTCAACAACCATACTACTTCTAACCAGTCTTCGGCTGCCGTCCCGCCTGACCCTTTACACATCCTACTGCAACCCCATTCCACTGCAATCGACATCGAACATTGACATGCACCGCAAATATTCCTAGCAGACAAAACCAAGTACAACCTGATCTATCTACGGCAAGGTTCACCATTCCAGTCGACCAATTCACATTGCATGCCAGCTCGCTTCCCGTATACTCAAAAATTCCAAAATATAACATCATGCGTACTATCTCAAAGCTCCCGCTTTTCACGTGTTGCGTGCATGTCAACAAGGGTACGCCTTCTCCCGAGGCCATAAGCACGGAATATTATGTCCCAGCGGAAATTCCTAAGTTTCTACAGCTTCTGGAAACCATTCGGGTTGGGAAGGCCTGCCTTACTTCCGTGGGTAGAAATACATTGCTTTATTCCTGGAAACAGTCCGTAATATTAGTTTATACTGCCGGCATCATCAAACAAACGAATCCATCTCGATACTGTTGATTCTAGCTTAGCTATATAAGAGCGGATAATCTTTTTTCTTAGTGCTCCATGACGGAGAAACTCTTGCCACCACCAGGAACGAAGGGAGATTCGGATTATTGCAGTCTGGTACTGTCGTGCGGCACACCTTTGAAGGATTTGAGATATGTGATGGATTAATTGTGTGAGTCTGTATCCTACCTAAGTATACCCCCTTGACGCGCGGCTAATGCCCCACGCATCTAGGAAGTCATACTACCGGTTTGCGGTATCAGACCAATCCCATATCAACTCCCTCCCAAATAGCACTCATTACACTAATACATGTTTTTTTTTTTGCCTGATTTTTAAGTTTTTTTGAAAGAAAGAAATGTCCCTTATAACAACCCAGCATAGTGTTTTCCGTTTTCTCAATTCCCATCCCTTGACACAAACACAAACAAGTTGTCCAGATCCCCCGTACGCGTTTGTACCCCCGATTCACTTACTCCTCAGGGTTCGGGTTAGACAACGCTGCGCTCCGCCTACGGCTGAGCAGCCAGCCACGTAGCATACACTTGCGCGGGAGTATAACGTTCATCATTACCCATATCCCGAGGCAATTCAACAGTACGGCCTGCTGCAAAGTCACGGAGGTGGTACGTTCGACTATATGGATAATCCAATTAGCAAAAAGAGTTTTTAACGGGAGGCTTTATTGGACTAACACACGGTTCGCTGGTGCAGGAGTCCTTCTTGCCCGAATCGCAGCCAGCCTCGCCCGAATGGCAGCCAGACTCGCCCGAACGCATTTCCACAAAAGGTACCCCAATCCACCCAAAACAAAGCAACCGGCCAAAGCGACAATATATGCCCAAAATGGGATTGATTCTCTCACTGGAGTGGGATTGTATGATGGATGCTTCCCCGAAGTAGGTCCTTCCAATTGAGTGTTGTTTTGAGTTGGAGTAGGGACCGATGTTGTCCAGGTCAGGAATGTTTGGGTATATTCTCCCACGTTGGTGTGCAAAGGAGTCGGCGTGGTAGTGGTCGGATTGGCAATCATTGTGTGCTCGGGATCGAGTTTTGGTGAGGACATGTTGTCGAGCACCCTTGTGAGGAGAGCGAGACTGGGGAAAGAAATTTTCAAAAGGAATACTATGCAAAAGAGTCGGACTGTACGTGGGATTGTAGGAATCTCAACCAACGAGCAATTTGGTCGAGGATTAGGAATGAGGAGGAGTGATTGGAGAAGTGGAATTTGATGTGGGTTAAATGTGGGTAGAATTCCAGTGGTCTCGGCCCGAGCCCCAGGACGTTCAGCTTCATGGAACAAGGACTAACCCTAACATTATCGATAAAGAATTCATGTCTCGGCCAAATCTCCAGGACCTTCGGCTTCGTGGAAGAAGGACTAACCCTAATATTATCAATAAAAAATGCACGAAAAGAAAGTATGGGTAGTGTTCTAGTAGTCTCAGCCCGAGTTCCAGTATCTTTGGCTTAAACAAGGACCAACCCTAATATTATCAATAAAATATTCACGAAAAAGTACCACAGGGCACAACTCGAATGACATCAACAGAGGAAAAAATGAGAATGTGTCACAACCAGAATTATGAGATTAAAAGGTTGAATTCTTTCTACCAAATGCGGTCAATGGAGATGGTATGTAGTCGAATCGAAAAGCCCTTGTTGACTTCTCGGAAGTTTGCACGCAAACATTATAAAATTCTGGTGATTCTCATTGCTGTATTTGTAAGAGGTCATATCCTGTTTGAAGAAACCATATTCAAATTCTAACCTTCTAGGAACCCTTCAAGTAGGTAAACGACACATACCAAGGACATAAGGGAGGACTGGCGCACAGTCCCACGAACTAGTTGACATGACACAGCCGAGGAAAGTTTTCCACAAAAGTCTCCAGGCGTGCCCAGGCGTACTGGAGGTAGATAGGGCCCGCTACGGGTAGACTGAAAGATCCGAAGGCTCCGGCGGCGGTATTGATACATATCATGGCAGGGGAGGCTACTGGTGAATATGCAATTGGGTGAGGCCGAGCTTCAACTGTTCTGGAATTCATTGGGTGAAGGGAAGCCTCTGAAGGACACATGACAGTACTGTAGTCCTCAGGAGATATTGGACTAACGTGACTCTAGATCTTGCCTGTCGAATGTTGAATGAGGAGCGAGTGACACTGCCTGAGACTGACTAGTAAGGACCTTATGGATCGGTTCAAAATGGTGTGGATAAAGGCTAACCGTCTACAAAGGCAAGGATGTTGTTCTTTTGAGGAATTCGCAGATTGTATGCGGTGCTCCCTGGGTTTCAGATTTTGGCTTTTGGAAAGGGAGGGTAAGTTCTGGGTGTTGGATTCAATGGGCGCATCCTGGTGGCTTGTCATAGCTAGTATCCTTACCTGTATTAACGCAAGAAACAAGTTAGATACAAGGAGGAAGTAGTAAGTTGGGAAGTAAAGTTATCGGGAGGTTAAGCGATTTCACCAAGAGATGCATCTTCTCCGTGTACCTACTACATCACATTAGAAGTCTGCCACTACACCTCGTCTATATCCATTAGCTGCTGAGTACCTACACCTCCCTAACTCACTACCTTCATAAGGAATCTCGCACACCAGTCCCCTCAACTATCATTCAGTGCCCGCATCCCTGCTCCTCCTGGACCCAATTCCAAGTCTTTTTCAATGCCCTACCCCAAATCCCCTTGCCAACTTATGCTTAAATCCAGGTCTGTCCACAGGGTAGGTGCTACATTGCCCTGTGATATTATAATGCCTTCCTCTAGGTTGCTTCAGTGGTGAGATAGCCACCAGGATTTGACAGGGGTTGCCTATGCTTGAGGTTCGTACATATCGGGATAATTGAAGAATGGCAAGGGGATTTCACTGGTGATTGTTAGATTTGGTCACACAGATGTGTCGAATTCGATTCTAATGCCAGAAACAACGCCTTTGTCAGTAACATGAAGTAATGTGCAGTCCGAGGTAGTTGATGTACAGCAGTGGGGGGGGGGTCTTTTATACCCCTGCAGTTTCGACTGAGAGCAAGCGGTCTGGGTATAAATGATCATCAGCCAGTTCCCTTCCGTACCTACATCTAACTGGTACGGGTTTCCTCGTGCCATCGAGCCTTTCCTTGGTTGATTCCATGTGCGGAGGGCATGGGAGTATATATCGACCACCAGTAGCTGCTGAAAATCCCGTCATAGTCTTGGGTACCAGCGAGACTGCCCAGACTGTTAGCCATTGGTAATGGCGTATGTTCCTGCCGGGCTTGGCATAATGCATGTAACAAGTACTGACTCTGCACTACAGCTCTTGCGATGATCCTATCGATAAGGAGGCCCCCTGCGATATTTGGTATATATTATATTGGATATCAGGTTATTACCCAGTTAGTCTGCTTATTACCCGGCACCCAATGGGCATGCTTCTAGGAAAATCTATGGCAGTGCAAGGAATTTAATATTAACAATAATAATCGTTCATTTTCTTTACCGACTCCTCTGTGCTCTTTGCGACATTTCCTTCGCTCTTCTCATCATTTCGGAGCAAATGAATATTATATTCTGGAGGCCCTTGTTATCGCGCTTACTGGATCAGGCCCCGGTTGCGATATATCGTCCACCATTGGACATCTCAACCCTCCCACTTCTATATTTATCTGCGGTGTCGTAAAGGGTTTTGTTAATTAGATAATATCTGTCATTGACAGAGTTATGCAAGGCGGTATTGAATGAGCGGGGTTCGTCGATATCTACTGTAGACCAGCCAGTCTCTCAAGAACTTAAATCCGTTCCACAACACCGTGGAACCAGACTATCGCGACCATTCTTATCTGTACATACTGTATATAATCCAAATCTAATATGCCTTCGAAGCGCTCTCTGCCGCCCAACTTTCTTCCGACATCTTACATTAAATAGCGACGTCCATGTAGCCCTGGCTAATTATCACAACTATGAAGTACTTCAACTCACGGACCCGTCCTCATTCAACCTGACGATTATATATAAAGCCGTGTGATATCCACCTCTACACGGCCTAAGGTCTTTAAACACCACAGCTTTGAGAGTACTGCAATCTCCACATTTCAGGGTTGTTGCACACCTGCTACGTTCAAGCGTTCCTCTCCATCGAAACCACATAAATGACGCCATCATTTAGGAATTTGTGGACACGGATGAAGCAGAAGTATGTGTAACCCATCTCTGTGTACTCCAAATCCCTACCCTCAGCATGCTGACCAACGTGTCTAGATGCCGGAAATGGTTTGCCAAAGAGGGCAAACAGTCAAAGTCAACCCGACGTACGAAGAAGCACGCAACCACACCTGACACGAACCTACGGGTAAGGGACGAGCCCTTCCCAACACTTGGGGAGGCGAGCACAGGTCCTTTAATTATACCCGTTGGTACCCCGAACACTCTCGAGATCCAGGATTGGGCCAATGAGCAGCTTGAAAAGACTGCACAAGAGAGTCCTAGGATTCTTACTCGGCGTAGAACAACAAATCCTGCAATCAACTATTAGAGAACATGCAGTTGTATCTTCTTCCTGGCGTTCTACATCTTTGGTTGCATTGGCTGTTGGGTCTTTGGTTGCATTGGCGGTTGGGAATGGCATCTTTAATTTGCGGTTAATTATGAGGGTGTTGTGGATATATATTTATCTCTTTGAATTCCTTTGTATTTTGTAATTCTTATGGCAGCACTCTTTCCTTGTTTCAGTCACAAGCGCAAACAATACCAGTCAGAGGGAGTTGTCTCGCTGGTCATCATCCTTCGTGCCTCTCTATTCCAGCCGACCATTCTACAAGGTTGACCGGCTTTACTCTAACATACACTATCTATAAAAACCCTTCCGCTAGTGTGTCGCAATCTTGACTCTGCATGTTCTTTCTTTTTTTTTAATATACCATTTATTTCTCTTGTTCTCATTTCCAGGCACTGTAAACACAGGAAATTATCCCCAAGTCAAGACTTGGCTCCTCCCCAGATGTCATCCAATTACATAGACCAGTTGGCGATGCATATACATGCCAGCGCGGCAATGCTACACAGGAACCATTATAAATTAACAGCGATACACATACGCATTTACAGGCAAACAACCATCCTATCGCTTCACTGTTTGATCGCAGACCTTCGAATTTTGCAATAGTATCCATCTTCCATTGACCAGCCCGATCGTCAGTTCGCTTCTCTATCAATTTCAAGTATGCGTATCCCTCGAGTCAACGTCCTGACGTCTATCATAAAGAAGTACGTATCTCTCATATAAGATTTCGAGTTTAAAATGTTGGGCTTTTTTTTTTTTTTCGGTATCATCATCTGGTGACTGACCTTCCTCCGCGTATCGCTTCAGGTGCCGACAATGGGTTTCCAGGTGGAAGCAGCGCAAGCAGACACGCCGCAACGATGCTATGGGCGACAGGATAGAACCCAACCAACCAGTCGCAACCGTGAGGGAGGCTACTCGATTGATTCACGCAATTACGAGTCACGACATACTAGAAATTGAAGATATCGTACGCCGATACTCAACGCCGGGGGAAATAATACAGGGAAGCCTAAGAACTGTAGACAGCAAACGAGTTTTGGTTCACGAAATTCCAAATGGGCCATTTTACGGGGAGGCCCAGAGGGCTGAACTATTCGGTTGATGTCAGATCATTTGTATGGCTATAAGTTCTCCACCAGTCGCCGGGAGTCGGACAAAGGCTGCTACAATCCGACGTCATCAGGGAATATGGTATCTGTGAGCTCGGGTTGAGGTCCATATAATGGAACATTTACATCTATGCGGCATGGATTGGGAAGGCTCAAGTTGGGAATGAGAAGGGAGGATAAACGGGAGGGTGGGGTGGGGAATGGGGATCGGGATGGAAGGTTCAGCATGGTGTGAGAGGCGGTGGTGAGTGGGATAATAGGACCCTCTTTTCCTTTTCCAGAAGCCCTATTCAGCCGCAGAGCCAGTACCAGGAGTGTTTGGGTTCAGAGGAGGTTTTCTGGCTGGAAGAGAAACTCAGGGAATAGCTATAAATACCTCATTATTCACTGATTGAAGAAAAAGTCTCGACTTTGGTTAAAAAAACAGATCTGGAACTCATTAGGCAACTATGTGAAGGGGGTCAAAATGGGATTCTAACAAAGCATCCTATTCAACAGGCATTCTTTGAAATACTACTTAGAAGAGCTGTAATTCTGGAGAGCTGTGGTTGGCAGAAATTACTGTCCTCGGTTGGTATTTGGGGTTTGGGTGGATCACATCTACAAAATATTGCCGTGGGAGAACACAGGCCCTGGGTCCGTTTTGTGAAGGTGGAGGCAGGCTGAGGTATTTTTTGGAATATCCTTTTTAAAGAAGGTCCCATTAACGCGCCCAGGAGCTTGCATCTTTGCTTACATGAAGGCATTCATTAATGTTCTCGCAGGGTATATCTGGACATCCTCTGGTGGATATATCCTGGGATCTATTCGTTTTTGCCTAGACGACAGTTCAGGGTAACCAGTTCAATATTCCATAGAATGAAAAGATTCCTATATACCTTTGAGCGCTATTGTACACTTTGTCTGGAGCTCCCTGTCAAAATATTTCTCACGTTCAGCCTCCTCTGGGAGCCCTAACGGAGATGATCTCACTCAGTTTTTACCGGATTTTCTATTTGATGTATCTTCATGTATCCAGTCTCCAAAATTCACAGAAATTCATCCGAACGAAAAAGGAAACAACATTGGTAAAGCCATTCCAAGACATACTTCTCCCGAAGGCTAAAGTACCGAATCTTTTTGAGAAAAGAATCTAGGCTTACCTCAATATAGTATACATTGTATTTGCTTAGACTTCAACTACCAGGTGATGGAAAAAATAATTCCCGTTATCCTTGAGTCCCCCCAGACAATCTCCCTGAACTTTTTTTCCCAAAATAACCTCCTCATCCAACCATCTTTCCTTCTCAAGTTAGTCCCAGTGGCAATTCCTTTAATTTCATACATACGTATATAATATCTCTCACTCAAATTTTTGCCTAATGGGCCTAGTGGTAATTGAGTTATGCTGCTTCGTTGGTTACCCAATGCATGTGATGAACGATTTCCGGAGAAACACGACTTCTCTTTCAAGATATCAGACCTAAGCCCAAGATTATTTTTATTTGGATGCACACAAATCCAGATCGACTCGTCCCTCAATAATATTCGGCCTGGGCATGGGCCTACACGTAATTTTGCAAAGGTGGCTTGGGATGCCTTCCCTTTGAAGGTTCAGCCTATGCTTTCCGTACAAGAAGCGGGTCCAGCCTCCCAAGCTTAAGAAATAACAAAAGAAACCCGCAACAAAGATAACTACAAAATCCCGCGCCAGTATGTGAGTTTGAAGTTGGAAAAGAAATTCTCAACCAGGTCCTCGAAGACTTCCTTTCCTCCTCCGCAACCACCGATCCCTATGGTCCGCCTGCTCCCATGAGCTCTACCTCCGTCTAATCTACTCTCCGGCAATACAGGACAAAAGCCACATACTTCCCTGCTTCCCGCACTTCCTCTTCACAAAACCTTCATTCGGGGTCCACTGTGGGGTCCAGTACATAACTCCAACTTCCACTTTTCCCTTTCCGTTCCTCCACTGTGTATAATTAACACGAGCCTTCTCGTTCCACTGCAGAACCCTCCCCATTCCCGTTCCTACTACCCTCCGGCTTGCCTGCTTCTTCTTATTCCAGGCTTGCCTAATTTCCTCCTCCGTAATCACACCCCTCACTTGCTCCTCTGCTCCGTGCTGTAGGTAAAGGCGTACTATATATTTTTTTGCTTAAAGACAACCTCATATAGCGGTCTCGTCATATAGTGTGAAGGTGAACTGGAGTAAAAGTCAATATGAAACTAATATTTAATTTTATGTTCTACAATGCCTGGGAATTTATAGCCATAATATTAACAGGTAAACCACATCTCCCAAATTACAAACAAATCCGTCTCAGCTATCCAAATGTTCGGTTGAGTGGCTAACGGCGGCATGCCTACTTGAAAAATCACACAATGCTCAAATTGTGTGAAGAGTGCTTGAATTCCCAAGATACACGTATGTAGACTGACTATAACATCACAAAAAGAAGGCGAAAAGAGTGGGCCTTATATACCCGAAAAAGCTTACAGATCATCCCCCTCACGCTCATATTCAGTATTCCGAAATCATATCTACAACCTTTTAAGCTTCCATTCCCGTCTTAATTCTTCCAAAATCGTCTGCAACTTGTCCTTTCCCGTATCCAGTCTTGCTAAGCCGTTTCCCATCCCTACCATGCATCCTTGAACTGTCGCGTGGGCTGGCGTTGATTACCGCATTCAAGATCAGATATGTTTAGCTGACTGGCTGGCATACATTCATTGAGTGGTGACCCTCATACGTAGGTATCCTGTGGCGAGCCTACCTCAGCTGGCCACCATCTTGTATTGGGCCAATTGCCAATTACTGTAGAGGCCAGCCCAACTAGGAATACCTATTCCTGCGCAGCTCCGTGATCGGTGGGTTTAGTGCGAAAGGTAGCTGGGTGCTACCTATTGCTGGAGTGGAGGGTTGCACGGACAGTTTCGATCCAGCTGCAGTGCTCCAGGGCACAGGCCATATTTGCCTTGTTCGTGTCCACACACGTAAGGAGAGCCATCGAGGTCCCGAACCCTTTCTTGCCTCATTCCCTTACCCAGTGCAAGATGAGTTTTTGGTCTGCGAAAATCCTTCCCAGCTCTTCATTCCGCTCATTATACTTCCTCTCGTATTCATCACCCTGGAGGCCTGGTCGATGAGTTCTTCCAGGGCCTTGACATCCGGGGAGGAAACCAAGGCCTGTTGGATCTCGTCGCTGAGTCCTTCCTGGAATTGCTCCAGTTTTGCCTGATCGTTCCATAATACTTCCGCGGCCAGCCTGGAGAATTCTGCCACGTAGGTGGACAGATCGGTGTTCCGTTGTCTCAGGGCTCGGAGGGCCCGGCTAGCCGTACCTACTGCATCAGGGTCGCCAAAGGTCCAAAGGCCCGGTCTAGGATGGCAAAAAGAGCCGGGTTGTCAAGCTTGATTCCTGTGTCCTGGACGTATGGTTGTATCTGGTCCGTGGCTTCCCCTCAGGCAGGGCAAAGACATAGGCCAGCCGGTGTTGGTTTGACGGGAACCTGGAGGCATCCTCGTTCAGTTTGAAGTTGACCGAGTTTTTCCATGCCCGGAGGCGGGCCCTGTCCCCATTGAATTTGGGGGGGGGTAGGGATGCTTTCGGTTTTAGGTACCGCCGTAGTCGTTGTTGGGGTCACCGCTGCGAGGGTCGCGAGGACACGACTAAGGTTCTGGACCGTGGTTCGCTCATTAGCCAGTGCCGTATTCGCTTCGTCGAGGTCCTTCTGGAGGACATTGATTTCCTCATCGGCCAATGTTAGACTGTTAGTCGGCGTTGAGTGTCCAGGAGGGTTTATTGGGCTAGGGCCAGGCTGTTGCCGAGTTCTGCCCCAATGAGGTCTGTGGCTTCGAATATGTCGAGTATCTCTCGACGGTATGTGTTAAGTTCGTTGGGGTTGGTGGGGATGGTGCGGGCCCTCCAGGTCCGGAATCTGGCGCCTGGCGGTGAGAGAGCTTCTGCTTCCATGATCGACGTACCAGTTGGTCAGAATGATGCAACGTAGACTCGGGGGGCGTGGCGACCAAGTGGTACGCCTAGACAAAGGGGGAAGACTGGGCAGGGGAATGGGCAGACAAAGGGGGAAGACTGGGCAGGGGAATGGGCAGACTGGGGAAGACTGTCACGGACACCGCCACGGATTCACGGACGTCACGGAGATTGTCACGGAGGATGGGACACACGCGTAAGTCTACTTACTTGTGTGATAGATGTTCTATGAGATGGCAGCAAGGCTGCAGAGACTGTTTGGACGAGACAAGACACGGGGGTGCACAAGGAAGGTGCGCCGGCGTGGAGAGACAAGGGGAAGCAAGGTCTGTATTCTCGATACAAGACGTTGGATAGGGATCCAACGAGAGAGCGAGGACAAGTTGATATATATACAATGTGGCTCGGAAAGCCAAGACCGACAATGAGATAAGCTTCCCGAGATTGGGAACCTCGAGAGTCGTGCCGGAACCGCAGTTCTATTTGAGGACCATATATAATGCGATACTCGTCTCGCTTCGACTGTATGTCCAGTAGGTCTTGACGACCTATGCACAAGGCAATTTTTTCCTGGGCGTAACGGCAGGCGAAGTAGGTGATTCTTTGGCAATGAATGATTTCCGTCCACATCTCTCCATCTGCCCTCTCGAATGACCCGCTCGCACAGTAAACCATGGTTGCTGTGCCCACCTCGCCCGTTTGAAGGTGGAAGCTGTTGACCAACCATCGACACTTGCAGCGGAATATTGTTGATTCCCCGGCACGAGAAATTGTAACAAGAATAACCCTCTTGCAAATTGCGTGGCATAGAAATTGGATGCGCCCATGGTAGCCCCTGTACAGCTTGGACCTGGTCGTATTCGAAATTTATACTCCATTGTTCCCCCAGTCCTGTTTATAAATCTGACATCGTTTTGCGAGAGCTACCTCCGCTTTGACACCAGGACCCAGCTCAATACCATTTTCTTCATCAACCCTTCGGCCCAATGAATGCTGCCTCAATGAACATCCATTGGCGTTAACTAGCTTGAAGTCGTGGACAACCCTGCAGAAGGCTGGGTCGTTGCGATCCTTGTCATATTTTGCAGTCTTCACGATTGTAAGCTGAGCAATCCACACAGTCCGGCGGAGCTAGGGTATATATCCCAAGCATTATAAGGGGGTCGTTTTTGGCGTGGATAATAGCGTCATTTTGAGAGGTATATAGATGCCGCCGAGAAGGTGATACTGCTGGAGACGGATCAGTCCTAATAACCTTATGGGGTAGTACCTCAATCTTCCCCAAGTCGAACTGATTCCAGCTAAAAGCCGCGGCGAATTCGATGATATCTTCGAAGACACCATGCATTGTTTCTTCTGGCACATTCTCCTCGATGGATGGGTATCAACCGCAGACTCCCGATTCAACACTGCCTCTAGCGCAAACTTGGCCTTTTTTTGGTACCTTCCTTAAGGAAGGGAAAAGAATAAAGACAAAATTCGGTAAACTCGGAACAACAAACACACAGATGCAGACCGAACTAACATTAGAGGAGAAGATATGCAAAATCCAAGGAAAAACAAACAATGAACATTTTTCTTTTTTTTAAATTCTCATACTCACATGTGATCCCAGTAGAGGGACCATGATGAGCCACCCGGAAACCCGAGTGGATTCAGGACTGGGGCAAATTAATCTGCCGGTCCGGCGGCTATTACAATAAGAGCAAACTCGCATATGAAGACAACTGAATAAACTCGCATGAAGGTGAGAAGTGAGGCCGGGATGTGATAGTAACAGAAAACTCGCATCTGGAGGCAACTAATAAGCTCGCATAGTACTCCGTATATATATATAAAAATGAAAAAAATGCTTGCATAACGAAGCATGAAATTCTCGCCTGTGAGTGAAGAGCATATATATAAATGTGGAAGCTCGCATAAAGGAACGAAAGACCCCGCATGAAAGGAGCAAACAATGGCACAAAGGGGTTTGCCTCATAAAACAATTCTTCGGAACACCACGAAAAATATGTATTACTTCTGCTGCCGTTTCATCAGGTGATATAACTGGGTGTAATACACTACCAGTCTACTCCGAGTATCTTCCGTCAGCACAGTAGGATCAATTTTTGCAACTTCCGTTTCTGCAGCTCGTCGTAAAAATGACAGTCTGTCTGGCTCTAGACCTGTTGGCTCCTTAATATGTTGCCCTCTTGCTAACATATCCTTTTCTCGTTTTTCCTGCCATATCAAAAGTTAGCAACCCGAATCCGAAAGTCAAAGCAAGAAATCTCTTAATACTTACCAGTGCACGGCCAGGACCCACTGGGATTGTAGTGGCAACGAGGGGTGTAGCAGCGGCGGGAGCTGTAACTGTAACAGCGGGGGGAGCTGTGGCAGCGGCGGGGGCTGTAATTGTAACAGCGGGGGGAGCTGTGGCAGCGGCGGGGGCTGTAACTGTAACAACGGGGGGAGCTGTGGCAGCGGCGGGGGCTGTAACTGTAACAACGGGGGAGTGCCGGGCTGTAACTGTAATAGCGGGGGCAGTTCTGGCAGCAGTGTGAGCTGTAATAGTAACAGCGGTGGAAGCTTTAACTGTGGTGGCGCTGGGAGCTTTAACTGTAGCAGCGGCGGGAGCTGTAACAGCCGCAGGGACAGTCACGACCCCAAGGGTAGGCAGTTGCAGCGTAGCGCATACTGGAGCAGCTATTGGCTTCCCTGGTTTTGACACCGGCGTTGGCAGCACAATGGGTGGGGCAGCGAGAGTTACCACTGCTGCTGGTCCGCCACTGGTTTGCGCAGCCACGTCAGTTGACACCACTGTTGGCACCAAGTGTTCGAGGGGCGCGGCCGTCAGTGACACTGCACCAGTTGATACTGCTACCGGTCTGAGAGAGGTTGCGGGGAAGGTAACAAGGCTGCTGGAGACATCTGCCGGAGGGGCCGGAGTTTGGACTGTTGGTAGCATCTTGGAAGCTGGCAGTGTAGAGTTTGGCGCAGCTACCGGGATTGGAGTTGGAGCTTGTTGTGCTAACGCCTTGAGAACAGCAACAGTCTTGCCATTGTCCTGCCAAACAGCTCTATGGATGGTGCTAGCTTTCTGCCCATTCATTGCGTTGCTCACCTTTGGTTTTGTGGGTGCGGCAACAGCCTTTCCCTTGTCCTGCCTGATAGGTCTATGGAGGGTGCTAGCTTTCGGCACAATCGTTGTGCTGCTCGCCTTTGGTTCTGAGGGAGGGGGAACAGCCTTACCCTTGTCCAAGTTAATAGGACTATGGAGGGTGCTGGCTCCCTGCCCACCCGTTGTCTTGCTTGCCGTTGGCTTTAAGGGAAATGCAACAGCCTTATCCGTGTCCTGCCTAATAGATCCGTGGAGGGTGCTCACTTTCTGCTCATTTACTGGCTTGCTCGTGTTGTTGTAGGGTGTGCTGGAAGGAGAGGTTGGGATTGATTTTGGAAGCCTTGGTACCATGGTGGGTGCTGCCACTGGTGTTGGTGCACTCGCTGATCCCTCTCCAGCAGCTACCAATTTCGACAGGGCTGCCAAGGTTCCCTCCACCATCAGATCTAGCGTAGGGGGACACGAGGGTTCCCAGTCCATCATTTCCGGCTCTGGCTGTTTCTGCGATAAGACATGCCCAGATGTTTCACTGTCTCCAACGTCCAGATCCATGGCCTGTGCCAAGCAGGGCATCTGGGTGTCTATGTTAGCGCTCCCTTGCTGCTCTCCCGGGACCCTATGCTTTCGGGAGACGAGATTGCACATCTTTCGTTTCTCTACCCTATGAAGGGAGGGCGAGCGACTCTTCCCGAAACTCATGGTAAGATAGTTAGACCCAATGTCCATTTTTCGCTTAGGCTGGAACTTCACCATTGGCGTGACTGGGACCGCGACTGGTAAAGGATCCACCGCTAGCGCATACAATGGTCCGATGTCCGTGACCGCGCTCTCGCTCGTCGTAACATCAATACTACCAGATTGGTGCCCGGTCTCTAACGTAAGGGGCTGCGTAACAGTGGAGCTGTTGCTCAAGTCCCTTGCCCTCACCCACAGCCTATGGGTATTGTGTACACTCACCTCATTTGTTAACCTGCATGTGTTGTCTTCATAGAAAACAGGTCTGTTGGCGATATATTTCAGAATGGAGTGGTAGAAATCGCCTCGATTAAGTGTTTTCCGGTTTGAGGCCAGGGTTTCCGATACCCTGGGTGCCACCGAGCGGAGGGCGATTTGCCTCGTTTCTGGGATTGCCTGGGTGAGTATTTCGGGGTCTGAAATCGCAGCAGCTTGCAGATCAGGGGTCCTGGTATCGACCTGAATGACTAATGCAGGTTGGGCACCTGCGGTTGAGAGTAGTTGATGCGCAAAGGCCAGCACTCCACAGACTATGTCTCGGCACTGAGGATACCAGTCGTTATAGGCGCGCCTCAACCACCTGATTGTTAAGATTGGGTTCCAGACACGACTTGTGTGTTCATAAGAATGTGTATTAGAGGGTTTTGCTCGGCGACGCGGGGGCAGTGGTTTTCCATCGACCCAGGCAAGGAATCCAGAAAATCTTCCGTCGAACAGACAATTGCAAACTTTAAGAGCGGCGTACGTGGCCATCGAGACCCAGATAACATGGATTGAAGCCACGAAACAGTGGTTGAGGAGGAGGACGAGTGTGGTGAGCTTCAACCCAGAGGCTGGGAGACAGCACCAGATGACTAGAATGAAAAGGGTGGCAAGCATCTGGGTAGGGGAAAGGTTTGGTACCCTAAGGTACTTTCGCAAGGTTCCAAAATTCTGTACCAAGGAGAATAGGTTGATCTGTGTCATCTTTGAGATTTCCTATCAGATGGCATTAGCTTAGAAATATTGGGGTCTACTGATATTGGGGTAGTTACCTTTTCTTCCTCGATTGGGAATTTAAGGATTCGGAGTTCCTTTTTTCTTTTTTTTAAAGCCTATACGTCTGTAGAGCCTAAGGCTATGAGACAGAATGATTCGGAGTGATGCTTGCGGTATCGAATCCGAGCCTGTTCATCCGGAAGGAGATATATGTCAGTTGGTTCTATTTGCCATTCTAGCAAACAAGTAACAGATCTAGTTTTTAGATGTTTGATAGTACGAGTAGATTACTTTGCCAAGTGATATAGCCCCCCAGGTTTTCCCTCAAGTGAGAAAAAACTACTATCCAGGGTCAATGGGATTTGTGGCTCCTGTGAACTTCCTCTTACTGAACCCCAAATAAAAGTTCAGAGCGGGAAGTCTGTGGGCTCACAAAGTAATCAAACTCAAGGCCCCAACTGAAATCCTCACTCACGTCACCTGAAGACGCGACTGAGTAGGCTCTGGGTATAGTAATGGGGTTTCTTCGAGCTCACCTTAACAGTAGATATTTCTAGAAGGCGTCCGATTTTCAATTCAGTCTATCCGACTGGTCAGTCCCTGCATTCGCACACGAGGAAAGCAGGTAAACTTACAAACACGTAAAAGCTGTACAGATGTTTGATACAAGGATGTTTGAAGAGAGACGTAGAAGGTAGACTAGGTTTTGAAAAGAGATAGGTAGGTAGAAAGAGTTCTTGAGGGGTGTAAAAGACGACCACGCTTCAATCCAATTACTTGAAATCTTTCTGGTGGGGAGGAAAGGAGGGGAGAGCAAGCGGCAAGGGCAGCGTGGTTGCCAAGATTGCCAAATCCACTACTCAAGTAGGTAGTCTCTGAGGAATGCCGAGATCGGTCACGATTTCGATAGCAACGTGGTTACCCTGAAATTCCTGCGCAATCTGATTGCCCCTGTCTATAGATACTGTCAGTTGCGTTTATTTCTCAACCTACAAAGCCTTTTGTGCGTACCGCAAAGCCCACGTGTCGAGAAGTCTTGCGAGGGGATCTATTTTAACCTACAATTTCAGCGATTAGAACAATTTGTTTGGTCACAGCAAGGGGTACATACAATCTGCACTGACCTTCTAACGGCCGTCGTACTGACGTACTCTCGTACTAGGATATCGCCTATCTTTCAGGCGGGAAACAGGGCAAGGTATTCAAGTTGTCAAAAAAGCTCTAGACTGACAAAGCCTGCGCCGGTGCTGCTACTGTTTTTTTTTGGACGGTAATTACCGGTACGCCACACAACAATCCAACCGACCGCAAACAAACCAGTACACCGCACCTATCCCTCCTAGAGGATTGCATATATACCGATCAGGTATTGTCAACAAAGGCCCACGATGTTGCAGAGTCGCTGAAGGAGTTTATGGAAAGAGATAGTTGAAGGAAGTTAAAGAGAGCAGCACAGGTCCAGGAGATTTCTTTCTACAGGTGGTAACCTACATTTTGAGCTATCCTCACGATGATCAATGGAACAGCCGACCGGAGAATTCTTTGTCACACAACACATTTTGGCACATCCGGTCATGCAGTGTAGCTGCACTTCAATACTTAGTGTGACATTCCACAAACCCAAAGGGCCAATTAGAAAAATCATTCGAAGAAGGGGGCAGCAAACTGACTGAGATATGGATACATTGAAGGGTGGAATTCGAAGACTTCCTAACGGATTCGGAAGGAGCACGGTTACACTGGTACTGTACAACTACTCCCTTCAAATTATTTTGCGATATATATCCAAACTACGTGACACTGTTTATCCGCCAGAGCTGTCAAAAAAAGCACCGGAGCAAATCCCGTCGTATGCACGATTTCAAGTGTATAATTAAAATATGTAGTCTGGCAGTGCTACAGAGAGTATAATATATATTCTGCTTTCATGGGTACTAGCAGAATGTAAAATTAGACGATTTCCTATGCTTTTTCGTGTCTACACTTTTTTTATACATTCAAAGTATATTCACAGACAAAATCTTACCCGCCGGTTGATTAAAGGATTATAGAAGGTTGATAGGGCTTTTCTTTGCGATTGTCGAACCTATGTGAATGCTTCCCTTATAATCGCATTATTCTATACAAGTCCTTGTAAGTTGATTTAATACTAACGCGAGAAAATTAAACTCGCGAGAGGACCGGGCCTCTCGCGAATATTGAGTTCTCGCGGCTGGCCCGGAACACTTATACTCAAGTTCAAGTATAATTCCACAAAAGATTGACTCATAGCTGGACAAATAATGCATAAAGCGGATGGTGCTGCTTCTGAAACCCTTGATGATTATAATGAACTTTCCTTCTACAGTGCCGTGTGCGGGCTCTGTACCCTAGGCAAAATTAAGGCAGACGAGATGTACCCCCAAGTTAGTACTCATTTTGTTTTAATAACCTCATGGCTTCCTGCACAACTAATCCAAGGATCACCGACTCACCCACCGTTGTCCAGCAATGCTGGTTCTACTGATGTCAATTAATGAAGCAGTATCAATGATTGTATCATCACATCCGGGAAATACTGAGGATGTTTGTATATATGTTCTGGGCCGCCCGCGGGCAGCACATGCCTCTCGCGGGCAATTTATATAATTACACATTTAGTATATAACGTACTTGAATTAATTCAAATATACCTAAATAGAGCTATATATTAAATACATACAAGTAGGCTATTAGTTGTCCTTCGGGTCGGTGGAGTCATCCTCCACATCAATTAGGCTATTCTCCAGCAATCCAATTTGTGTCCGTTCAGCTAGATCTGGGAGGTTACCTACTGCAGTCATGGTCTGCTAACACTTTGGTATGAAAAAGAGTGAGCGTTTCAACTCGTTTATAAAGCATCGGCAGCGCGACTTTTCGTAAATACATGAGACAGAAACCGAGTTGGTAGATGCCTGCCGAGAAGCATTACCTTAAGTGATTATGGATTGTCGAGCAGCTAGAGTTCATTCCCCAAGCCCATAAGATCAGTTGCTGGCTCGAGATCTTTGGTCGGATAAAGGCGGTATTTAGGCTATAATTTTATGCATATTACCTTTGATTGACGAGATTGTTCAACTCTATTGGCTTGTTCAACGAGTCCTTGGACTTGAGGTTTTCCATGTTTAGTTTTAATACTTCAAGCTCATAATAAATGCTCCCTTAAATCCCCCACATTATCAGACCATAAAATTTCAGATGGCCTATAAAGCTGAATCCATAATGACATACAGATTTAACAAACTCTGACTAATAATATTAGTGTCATATTACTTATATAAATGAGTTTAAGTTACCACTTTAGCTTCTAACAGAGCAAGATAACACCACCTACCATAATAGTCTTTCATATAACGATCCATTTATATTGTTATAAATTCAAGTGCATTATGTACCAAGTGCAGTAATTAAATAAATTGCCTGCGAGTGGCCCAGAACATATATACATGTTGAAGCTTAGAACGCTTGTCGATGCTTTACTAATTTCTAGGTCTGGTCCTGGCGTTACTTAGTGTTTTTTCAGGGCCAAATGTGAAAAATGAAGCACAAGAATTCGACACATCAACGATAATACTCTGGGCTTATACTCCAGGTTAAGTACAATGGAATCCACTCTATACCTGGAGCAATCTTAGGCGTTTGGCCCTTTTGACGTTGCTTTTTGTTATTTTATTTTCCTTTCTTTTCATTTCGAGATAGAGTTCACCTCCTTAAAACTTCCTTCCGTCACTTTATCCTCGAGTGTTTATAGCTTGCAGGAGGGCTGGCGGATTAAGTTGCCTCACCCTTCAATTCACTAGGGATTTGTTCCGGGTACATAGTCACACCACCCCCAAGGGAGAAGCGCACGAATCTTGAGTATATAAAAAAGAAATAATACTGTTGAGTTCAGGGTAATTGGATTTATCGGAGGAGTTTCCTTTTTTTTTTTAGAAAAAAAAAAAATACTCATTTACTCCTATTGGGTCCCAGTAAAGGGACTATCGGAGGAGTTGGCGTTAACAAACCGAGGCTTTTTCTAGGTCCTGGATGTTGTATTTTATACTACGAGAAGGACTTGTGGAATGCCATAGTATATTGCAAATGAGACAAGATCCGGAATTACGCTAAAATACATAATTTAGTCTAGAATTTCCTTGTTGGATTCCTGTGTTGCTCGAAGAGGCACTGTTATTGGAAACAAGAATTGTGGACAGTAAATCCGTAATTGAGGGAGTAATATAGAGTTGGCTCAATTGCGGACATGGATTGCAACAAGTGGCCCATGCAACCCTAGGGATTAACCAGGGGTTAAAGATATTCCTCCAGTTCTACTTAACCCGACATGATGTTCCGGTGGGTGTCGCGTCATACTCATTCCCTAAATTACCGTCAATTCTGAACTCAATTTCATTACCATTATACTCCCCGTGTCTCTTTACAAAAACATATTTTCCTTGAATGTCCTGTCCGTCTGGAGAATAACTTTTCGATCTGAGGCTACGTTACAAATTCCAGTCTCAGTGGTTAGACCTGGGGCTTTAAATCATCCCAACAAGCTGTTCGAGCTGTGGCAAACAGAAATGGTAAATCCAGAGACAATGCATCAGAATCATCGTTAGCAAGTGGCAACTCTATGGGAGCAGAACTAGAGTCCCTCCGAGGATTGGTCTCATCTTTGAACCCGGAGTGTGTGCAAAACATGGCCCGGCATACAGGGGAAGCTTTTGGAATTGTGCCATGGCTGTGGGATCATTGCCGGAAGGAATGACCAAAAAAACATCGCCATAGGGTCGAATATGATCTGTCCCACTGATGACTTGGGGGAGTGCAAGGGTAACATCCACAATGCTTTTGGTGGTTTTCGTTGCTAGGTTCGTCTCCCAGATCTAAAGCGGGTTTTGTTCTGGGGTATGACGACGCCGATACGAAATGGGATCGGCATAATAGACATGTATAACAAGAATAGAATCATGGCACGGCGTGTAGAGAAGTTAATCGGAGCATGTGTCCGTAATATTGATACTACGGCTGGTAAAGCTCAATCAATAATCTGGAAATTGGAGGCCGGGGTTAGAGAGAAGGATTGTCTTACAAGTAACAAAGCGAGATTAGCCCACCTAAGCAACTAGCAACCGCAATCTTGAACTAAAGTATCTACTAGTACGAAGAGGTTGTCATTAATCAGGGCAACTACGTGCCAACCAGACTAGGTAACTACACTCCGATTTATAACCACCGAACCGATTAGGTCGCCTGGTTTATCTCAACAGCATACACAAATGCAATGCTTGCTTACTCCATATATCAATAGTGAATGCAGAGCTATTTTAGCATATGGGATTTATTTCAACCAATACCGGGATTGAGTAATTTACCTGAATTCCAGTCAACTCGGATAAAAAAATACAATGTTAATTGAAAGAAACAATTACAAGGTTTCGAGTGTACCCGTACCTGGCTTCTAGTGGCGAGGAGCTTAGAGTTACGTAAAAACGGAAAACAAAACCAAAAAAAAATTCTACTTCATCAATATATCAATTTGGTTCAATGATAATGTAGCCTATACCGCGAGATACGTATTTATCCCCCTCGGTAGACATGGAATATTGAGGCTACCAATCTTGTTTTCCTGTAATCCCCGTTACTCCTATATTTATATTTATCATACGAAAGCTCTGATCAATAGGTACGTACCAGGATAGTGCCTGTGGGATTAACTGGAGTTCCTTCGTGAAGCTAAACCTTTGGGACTTCTGTGTAGTCAACTGTACTCCAAAGATCCGCGAAAACCTGCTTTGCAGGCTTAGCCTGTTTCCCTTCACTGTCGTTACGAACGAACTGGGAATATTCCAGGCCAGTGACTTTACCCACGATACCATCAAGAATCTTCTTGAGCCGGGTAAGGGGAAGACAGTGTTCAGCGTGATTAATATCGGGTCCCGTCGGGGCCTGGTATGGATTTTGACAATTTGCGCAAGTGGAATCTTGTTTGACCACACAGGGAGGAGAGGTCGCCGTGGTTGTATTCACAGTTCGCCCAAACAGGTTCCTGGTCGGAGCCTTGGTTGTATTCGTACCCCCCCCAAAGAAACTGGTGGGTGGACTCGTGGTAGTACTTGCAGTTCGCCCAAATAGATTGCTGGTCGGAGCAGTGGTTGTATTCGTACCCCCCCCAAAGAAACTGGTGGGTGGACTCGTGGTAGTACTTGCAGTTCGCCCAAATAGATTGCTGGTCGGAGCCTTGGTTGTATTCGTATCGCCCCCAAAGATACTGGTGGGTGGACTCGCCGTGGTAGTACTCACAGGTCGCCCAAATAGATTGCTGGTCGGAGCAGTGGTTGTATTCGTACCCCCCCAAAGACACTGGTGGGTGGACTCGCGGTGGTAGTACTCACAGGTCGCCCAAATAGATTGCTGGTCGGAGCAGTGGTTGTACTCGTACCCCCCGGGTTTGTGGCGAAAGTTGAGTCTCTGCTCTCCACACTGCAGGCCGCCTGGTTGGCGTTAGAGGTGTCCCCAAAAAGTCCAAATACCTGAGTGGTCCTGATTTGCTGTGGTTTTTGACAACAACCAGTAGGCTTATTTATGGGTATAAATTTCGGAAATTGGATCATCTTGAGAATGAATTTGACCTCCTCCACCGACTTTTTCGTGATAACTGATGCCTCTGGGTAAATTTGTATTTCGCGGAATTTGCGGAATAGTAGCCCCAAGATCATTGCATCACAGGACGGCTCGTCGAATTTGCAGTGGGTTTTCTGGGGGTTGCTATATCGCTCTATTACGTTGTGCACAGCGTCAACAATGGCTTCCATAGCCTGTTGGCGTTTCGCCGAGATCCCATCTGGTGTGATGAATTAGTTGAAGTCAAACATAAGTCAATTGAGTATTGCTTGTTGAAAAAAATGAAAAATGAGAAATAAACGACTTACCGATGATGGATTGTGGTAAATAGAATGTATCCAACACGTCATGCTTGGGGGAAAGTAGGGAAAGCTTCCCAGAGCTTCTCACATGGCAACGTAAAATCAGTTCCTTAGATACCGAATGGAACACACTCTCGTACCCAAATGCATAAGCAATAAACAGCCATCTGGTCCCTGTTTTTGTCGACACTGCGATATTTTTAAAGTTCAGCGTCTTGAAATATGGCGCAGTCCATAATTTAAGCCAGTACAGAAGCACGTGCCTCATGTCATATTTATCGCATATAATAGCCATTTCATGGAGTTTATATTGTTCTTCATCATTCCCCAATGGAGCCATTGCAGGTGGTATGTTGTCAAAGTCCAGATGTAGTATGCGGAGAATCACAGCAAACGCGTCAGGATTGTCGTCAGTAAGCGGCATCTCCATCGGAGTTGAAATAGAACCAGAACTCTGCGGACCACCTGCGACAGCCGCCAGTTTAAGATTGATACCCTCTCTGAACCGGGAATCAGGGCCCAACATTGCCCGGAATACGGGGGAAGCCAGGCACAGGACAACGGAGTTCACTTGGAATCGTGCCACGGCAGAAGGATCTCTGCCGGAGGGAATGACAAGAATAACATCGCCATGGGGGTCGAACGTGATCTTTCCGACCTTTGACGGGAGGGAGGGAATGAGGGAAGTTACATCTTCAGTAACCTCCGGTGAGGGGGGGTTTTGTGGTTCCGCCGTGCTAGGTTGGTCACCTTGGTCTGCAGAGTGCGTTGCGGGGGTTGTTTGGGATGGCGCTGACAGTGATGAAAATATTGAGGATAGGGAGTTTCTTCCTGTAGTATCTACAGGTGAAGAGGTAGTAGTCATAACTTTGAACAATCGAGTGGTGTATGAATATTGTGGCTGGGTGAAGTTGTGTTGTTCTCGGGATTAAGGGTAAGTCTGGCGAACGCAGCTAAAATTAGCACTACCTAGGTGCATTAAGTATTTGATGGGCGAAAAGAGTCTGGCGAACTTTTGATATGTATCCGTATATTTCTAGTCATAACAAGGCTACACTACCACGACTACACGAAATCCTCAACTGGCACTGTATAGTGGCAGGTATTGACCCTCATGCTCCAATCTTTCCTCTGCTACGGAGTAGTACATATAACCGTTATGAGATTGCTTGGTTCCGCTGCCATGCCAAGTCCGACTTCGCCAGAGTACTATATTTAGATTTAGGCCTAGTTGCAGGCTCACGTGAGGAGCATGCATGTCAGCGGAAATAAGTCAAGTTTGACACAATTGAATCATGACTGAATTGGGTGGGAACTGACTTCCACCGAATTGTAAACTAACATGGCTCCCTAAAATAGATACCGGTAGTGGTCGCAGGTACATATCTCTTGCTGCTGTTGCTCACTCTTGCGGAGCTATTTCGTTCCGTACCGTAGGGGGGAAATATTTTTCAAAAAAAAAAAAATAAAGTAATTTATCTCGTGTGGTTTGTACTAATACAGATTTATTTGACGATACTATAGCCTATCTTACCGTCGACATTAAAATTTTCTATAATCTCCAGTGAAAATGTTCTCTCGATAAAGAAATCAGGGAGATAATTTCATTGAGAAATGAACTTAGTGAGTTCAAAGGCAAGTGTCCCTCGTTGGGTTCTTGTTTGAACCTTCAATTTGGTCTCCTGAAGATTAGAAAACAATGGAGTTTTGCCACCAGTTTGTTCTCTGATCAAAAGCGGAAGGGCCCAGAGTCTTACCCCTGGTGTGACAAAAATTTATCTCGTTCCCCCGTACTCCATATCTGCACCAATCATAGGGATCTCCCAACCAACAGCTACATATCCTAAAAGTGCCTGTGGGATCACACCAAGTTGCTCTGTAAAGCCAAACCTTTGGCACCTTGAGTACTCGAAAGATCCTCGACAACTGGGACCCAACGCCAAACCTGTTCTGCTTCAATACCTTTGTGAACGAACTGGGACAGGGCCTTGTATTTGTTTTGGCTATTTTTCGTAGATAGGGTCGCCTTCTACAATGGAGTAAAAACCAATGGCCTTAAATGGGCTTTTACAAGCTTATTTGTGTGTAAAGGTTCCCCCCCCGCTTAATCAGGTTGACCTCCTCTACCGACTTTGTCATGACAACTGATGCATTTGGGTAAATCTTTATTTTGCGGAATGCGCGGATTAGTATGAAACCTTTTGCCACCTAGCTGTATATCGCTCGCAGCGAGGTGAACCTCTCTAGCTGCGGATAGTCTGATTAGCTGGGGAGGAAACGGCGGGGGACGACATACAGGTACCAGCGTGGACGACACCAGGGCATTTTACATCGAAGACATGTGTTCAGCATAGATAGAGACTGTGTAATTGGATACATAGTTGTAGATAAACATGGTAGTTTAGCGAAACATATGACTAAATACATGGTGAAGTTCTACTTAGACCCATTCTAGGGAGCCTGCGCACCAACGTCAAGGTGATGAACTTCATAGCGCAGGTTCCTTCTCTTCCTTCCTCCTTTCCCATACGAAACCCCTTTCCATTAAACTTCTGTAGCGAGCATTTGTTGCCCTATCCAGCTTCAACTTGAACGAGAGCCTCAAGCGAGAATAGTTTGAGTAGAGTAGCTCTTAATTAGAGAGGCCGGGAACTTAAGAAAGTTTCAATCCAGCATTGGTTGATTAGCAGAACAACAGAGTTTAGACGGTTTGAATATGAGTAAAGGAGTTGTAAGGTGCCAACAAGATTCAGTTGTCAGCACACCAGTTCGAGTATTTGTTGGCCTTTTTTTGGCCCTAACTTAAACGTCAGCTTCAATTCGACTAGAGTATTGGTTTATAACAAAAAGAAAGAAGGTATTGGTTGATTAACAAAAGAAAGAGTGGAGATAGTTTGAATGCGAGTATAAGAATCATTTGATGCAAACCAGACTGAATTGTCAGCACATCAACTATAGCGGGTGCTTCAGTCGGTAACTAGTGTCTGGTTGGCACGGTAACTAGGCAGTTTGTGCCTATGGGCTAAGGGTGCCAACCAGACTAGACTGCGAGGGGATTGGGGGCTTGTGCAACCAGACTAGGGGACTTAGAGGATTTTTTGGGATGCTGCCAAAAATGGGGTGGTGTGGGGGAGCGGGCTTGGCTAAGCGGGCTTGGCCATTCTTATTGTAGTCTCATGCCAAGACCCTTCCGCCTTCTTATTGTAATGGGGCTGGGCTGCAGGCGTTGCATGTCTCTGGCGAGCAACTAGGTAACGTTCACCAGGTAACGTACCTGGATAGAACCAGTTCCCTCCCGTGTTATGAGCAGAGGGGACCTTTCGGTGGGGAAAAGCAAACTGAAAAAAATAAAAACCTGCATTTCTTGCGGGGGCAGCTTTTCGGGGGGGAGAAGGGGGCAACTGTCAAAAGGGGCTTGAGAATTTTCTGAAGCGGAGGATGAGATTCTTACTAGAACAGACGATGAACTTGGGAATTCCTCACCTGTGAAGTTCTTTCTAACTGTAGAGACTATCTTGCCTTGTTCTGAATGCACCCAAGTTTGTGAAGGGCTCGTCAATGTTCCCCTTACTGGGACCGAATAAGAGTAATGAGTATTTTTTTTAAAAAAATAAATGGAGTAAGGAGTATTTAAAAGTTAAAAATAAAAAATAAACCTAACTATAGAGTGACATTCATTACCCTGAATTCAGTGATGCGAATGCCAAGACAAAATATGAGGCACCTCTTGGGAGGAACCCGACTACCTGAGGTACTTGAATTTCATCAACGAACATCGCCAATGATTAGGTTTATCACGTACACGTCCTTCAGGGTAATTACTTTAACTAAATGGTGTTGCAACATGATGCTTAGCTTGATTTCGCCATCAGTCATCCACTGTTGTTCTTCTTTGGTTCTGTTGGTAGTTTTGGCTAAGGTTGTCTCCTGCATTTGAGGGTAATGCTACTCGCTCTAGGTATTGGTCGTATTCCAGTCCCCTATGCCTTGCATAGTACCTCAAGACTGTTCTGTCTTCCCTTGGATATGGTCCAATTCAGTTGCTTGACCAAGGATCTTCTAGGTTAGGCCTGGGCACGAGACATTATGTCTCGAGACTTCTGTGAAATCTTATTATTGGCTGCGACATGTAAATATCTGTGATTTTGAATATGATTATGACTGTGTTTGGTGCTCGATGTCCAAAAGTCTCGATACCACTACCCCTGCCCGTGAGACGTCCCGAGACCAGGCTCCGTCTTATCTCGAGACGTCTCGTGCCCAGGCCTACCTTATCTTCATAATCAATTGTGGTCTGCTTGGCAGCCAGATTCACCTGACTAGATACTGACTAGTTTCTGTTGACTATAATATTAGGAATCAACCCCACTACTTCTCCTGCCGAGAACTCTTCCCTAAATATCAACAACTATCATCGTCTTCGACGTGTCTACCCAACAGCGGGCCCATTTCACCACAGTTCCAGTATGTATAGTCCCTCACATGCAGTAGTCTGGCTTGCCAGACTGCACATGCAGTCAGTTGATGTTGGTTTAAATCGAAGTACTAATATGTTGGTATTCATCATTAGACCCCGCTTGTAGGCTTGAAACAAAACAATTGTCGTACGCGTGCCACACGCCGAGAATAAAAATGCCACAGTTTATCAGGTCCACCACAAACCTTTTGTGGGGCAATGCAACTACCATAGTGCCCACCCACACCCCCACGTTCACCAAACTCATTCTAGAGCTTCCAGATGAGGCTATTGAAAAGCCCCTGCCAAACCCCCCCATTTGGACCATAGTTTTGATTACCTTGGTGATTGCAGCATGCTTGCTTGGTGTAGGTGGCATTTTTTGGGCAGCTCATAGGGCCAAGGTCAAGGCTAGGATGAATAACAAGTAGAATACCTCCTCTGCTCTAATTCAAGGATTGTAACGATTAAAGTACTGACACTCACATAGTGTTGAAGATCCAGTGGAGAGCCATGATGCGTACCAACTCCCTCCACTCAATCTCAATGGCCCAAACGGGAGAGACTCCTTCAATGCACTAGTAGAGATAGCAAACAATTCCTCTGCATCGTCGATCCCCTTTGACTCGGTGGGCCCCATCGATGCAATTCGACAGTCCCCAAGACCATCCTCCTCAGTATATTCCAGGCCCTTGACGGACTTTGCTGTGTCGTACACCTCGAACAGCCCGCACCCCACCCGCCCGGTTTCGGTTGTTTCCAACGAATCTATTAGGGCTGCCGATGAGCACACTACACACGATTTTCTCAATCCAACTCCTTTTGGATCATATCGCAGGGATGTTTAGTGGATATCTCCTAGCGCGTGAGTGACACGCACAGCTCCTAGACATACTGGTCGGAAATGGTCTAGGGGAATGCATATCGCGGTTGGGCAGATGAAATATATGGGAGGCAGGGGGGGAGGGCTGCTTGCTAGGTTAAGCATGAGAGAGGAACTGCTCAGACAGTACGGAGTTGCTAGCTGGTCTAGATTTGAACAATGCATATATGTATAGTCCGAAGTTGTACAACATCGCATAGTCAGGAGGGTAGCAATAAGGTTTCACATTTGGCTCAACCCATATGCTAATAAATTGCTGTCTAATATAATCGAGCAAGTGAATTGTGTAACGTGAGCCGTTCTCCACTGTGAAGGTCAGGCTGGTTAGAAAAGATATTATACTCGATAATCGTAAAAGAACTCGAACTAGGGTTGGTATTCATGTCCCCTTGGGCATGTAAAGTGAGAGATATCTGTTCTGGCCCGTTGCGGAATTAAGTCCATTTCGGGAAGGACTGAGTAGTTACGGAATTACAGGACCAGGCATATATGTGCACTCTGGGCAGTGTATCAAGACAAATTGAGTTGAAACCGTGTCTCTTATTTTATTCATAACAAAAGCCCAAACCTCCGCTTGCTCGGACACCCGGTGGAGAACGGAGAGCACATTACCTTCCATTGTCCACGGTTTAAACGCATGAGAGCCAGCCTCCTGAGGAGCAAGCGCAGCTGGGAAGAGCTGGACAAGCCGGAGTGGATGAAGGTGGCGGACGAATCCTTAGAGGCCGTGGAGACCTTCTTTAGTACATCCATCATGACCTCACTTAATATTTGCATTGGTCTACCCGGCTTTGCGTGGTCCACAAATTCCCTTTTTGGTAAGTCCTTAAGGTTTTTATGTCCCTTCAGGTTCGGTTTTTGGATTTATCGAGTTTTATTTAGTGACAGCTCTACGAGGGGCTTGTGCCAACCAGACTATAGTGACAGCACGGGGCTTTGATCCCATCTACGTAGTTAACGTCGGACCTGGCAGATTAACTTGCCTTGTTCCTGAATCCACTCGAGTTTCTTGGTGGCTCCTCAAGGTCCCCCTAAGGGGACCGCATTGGAGTAATAAGTATTTAAAAAAGAAATTCCGCTTGCTTAAACCTCCACTTGTTCAATCAAACGTCATACTTCACTATGGGTAATTTCATGATACCTCTAATTAATGGTACTATAGGTCTTGTTCCTTTTTGGAACATGTGCGATAAAATCAAATACATCATGCTGCAAAACCACTAGTTTCCCATTATTATTTTCGCCAACAATAAAATATAGTGCATCATTGCGTACCAGCTTATATTCATACAAATGATGTCCATCGTAGCGGGCTTAAATGTCACCTATTGGAGACTTTAGATTTAGATTTTGGAGGTTTGCTTTGATTTTGCGATACCTAGGTAGGTAGGTAGTCAATGTTAGTTACCATAGCCTTGAATTGGATTTAAGGGAATTACTTTTCGAAGCTCAACCGATATTTACTTCCTATTGTATGCAAATGCTCTTCAAAGTTGGTGCGCGCGGTAGCGGAGAATGCTTCAATTGCGTTTCGAGATGGAGCGGAACCCAGGGCGTGAAACTGATCCAAATCAATACCACCATTATCTTCTGCAACTGACAATATGGTGAGAGCGGTAAAGTCGCAGGGTGCTGATGGGGTTGAACAGTATAGTAAGTTATTCCAGGGAACGAAAAGGCGGACCGGATTGCGAGCTTCCAGTCTCATTTAGGAGAGTTCACGGGCCAAAAGTGTACGGCAACAGAAGGGGGTCTCCGTGCGTCCTCTAAAGCCATACGGAAAGAGGCGAGAACGAAAGCGGGATACGGGGCTAGAAGAGTGGAATGGGACCGTCATGCCCTCTCAGCAAGAGCTGGCTGCATCATATTGGCAAAGCAGAATCAGCGGCGTGCGTGTGCGGCCACCCTTCAGAGTCGGGTTCACACGTTGTCTTTGACTGCCCTCGCTTCAACCGCCCCCGGGGAGCTTTTCTAGGAGATAAACGCAGCTGGGAGGAGCTGGACAAACCGGAGTGGAGAAAGGAGGGAGAGGAATCCTATGAGGCCACGGAGGCCTTTTTCAAGCTATTGTTCGAGAAGTTTATTTAGTCACGATCCAGTGGAGGTTAGCGGACATTGAGAGTTCTCAGTTCCTTTAGTGCTTATTTACGAGTCCCCTTTGTCTAGCTCAGTCTGTCACGAGTTTCTTCAGGTAACCACATTTCCCAGTTCTATACTTCTCTTAGTCCAGCTCAAAGGGTGAGGCCCAGTCAGGCCTACGGGTTATTTGCCAGTCCATTAATGACAGCACGGGGCCCCCCTATTTGTATTTATTTGCGTGGGATTGGCAGATTAACTTGCCCTTCCCTTGAATCCCTTCCGGTTTCCGAGTGGCTCCTCATGGCTCCCTGACGGGGCCGCATAGGAGTCACAAGTATTTTTTTAAAAAAAAAAAAAAAAAAAGTATGGTAAGTTAGGGGAAATTTGTATAGACTAAAAGTTCTAATTCCGCAACAGACCAGAACATATCAATTGGTTCGATTATGCTCACGATTCACTCCGTCGTTGCAACCTTTCATACACGCGGCTCAATAAAAAAATGATCAAAATATCCCTATCCCTCCGTGGTGTAAGGTTACCATATTTCATCAGAAAGTTTAGTCTATCATTGCCGATTTTAGCGGACAAATCCAATTCGATGAATGCGGCGAGCGGTTCAGGGTAATTTGTTTCAATTCCACGACTGCGTATCACCAGGTGCCACGTGGAATGTGCGGACAAGAGGCGCTTGATTTCCCGCCTATGTGCGCTTACTTTCAACCTAAACAGACACCAATCTGGAATTTACTAACTATTTTCTGGATATAACATTGTCGGAAGTCCTGGCAGTTTTTCCACGCTCTGGTTAGGAATCTCGCTTTGGACGAATCATTACTGGTTTCAAGCGATGAGCCCAGACATGCAGCACATCCCCAGGCGGGCTTTGTAGATAGTTCAACTCCATGGCCACTAAGCGGATGTGTTTAGAACAGCTCAAAAATATCTATCTTTGTCAAACCATTCTATCATACCTGCATCCTTCTATTTCTCATCAACTTTTCCACTACCACGCCAGAATATATAGAATTCTATTCCATCGCGAATACTCAATATTCCTTAACTACCTCCCCACATTACCAGCGTTCGATACCCCTCCTCCATCTCAGACTACAGTATTGCAGACCACGCCACCTTGTTTGCTATGAAATTCGCGGATGTATTAGTTTATTAAATGGGAGCTATTTCGGAGTACGATCTAAAGGATCACATGGGATGTCATATTACTCTCCCAGCTTTCCCGAATTGTCACTCTTACCTCAACAGCAGGCATTTTACGCCTGCCAGTCCATCAACCAATACGAAGGGCCAGATGGAGATCATTCTGGCGATGCTTGTGTCGTCCAAATGGTTGGTGCTGGTGATTCCCGCCGTGTGCATGGGCGTGAGATCAATGGTCTAGTTACCGATTGATAAATTTGTACTGGCATGAAGGCATGAGAACCTTAAATACTGTGTGGGTCTAGGAAAGAATGCTAGGCTACCGACGGTGATGGAGTAGGCATATGTCTATAGCCTATAGCCGGGCTTGGCTATTGTGGAATTAGTAATACATCCACAAACTGAAGACAGGTCAAAATGAATTAGTTATAGATCATTTACCTCCTAATATTTACAACAGTCAAAAAAAGGCAGAATGATATTTGTTCTTTCAAGAGACCAAGAAGGAACACGAAGGTTCGAGGGGGTGTAGAGGTAGAAATTGTGAGGTGGTCGTTAACACACATTGCAGGACTTCGCCGGAAAATTGAAACCGGAAAAGAGACAATGTTTGTTGATACCGTAGCAGCGCATGTGTAAACCGATGGTGAGGACCCAAGACAGTGCTCCTAGCCCGGTTAACCTAGAATGCGGTTCTCTAGAGGAGATTGAAGTTTAGTACGATGTCATATAAGGCACGGAGATCGCCCACTGGGCGGCAATCTGCCAATTTCCGGAGTAAGTCCTGCGTTGGCCTATTGAAACTAGTTTCTGAGCTCTAAGGAGACTCTTGCATTGCCCCTATTTACTTACCTTGCTCTTACTATAAGTTAACCTTGCCACCTCTAGAACCTCTTGATGAGCTTCCCTATTCTCTGCTTCCTCGCTGACACTACATCTAGGATCGGTAGGGAATTTGCACGACGGAATGTGGACATATTGTGGAGAAGCTCCCGTGAGTGTAATGGAGGACAGCACAACAATAGACAATCCCCTTGCGTCTGTTACATCCCGGGTAAGGGAAGGGGTTGTATCCCAGATTGCTCCACTCCTCTCTGCTCCGACTCAGGTACTACGAACTCTGGCTCAGGCGGTCAGTTTTAGGCCTCAGCTTGGCCACCAAGAGGACTCGGCAGTGGCTGAGGAATTTGACAGGATATACCAGTGCACAGTCCAGTACACCGGGGATGATCATACGGCCCCACAGTTTGTACAAGCGGCAGATGTCGACCCGACATCTCAAACAAGATCAAACCCGGATCTAATCCGAGAGCTTGCAGAGGCACAAAAAGATGACCCCAGGATTTACCACCAACGCCGCCGTCCGGCCTTGGAGGCGGCCGGGGAAGACTTCGGGGAGCTTCCGGAATCGGGCTGGCAGGAGGTTCAGAAACCAGAGGATATTTACGCCTTCCACGATGGCCCAGGTGTCTATTCGTTAGACTCCAAACATGACGATACGATCCTTGACTCGCAATGGAGTGTTCTGGGGCATACTGAAAGGAAGAACGACTGTGAATGGTAAGTGCACCGGAAGTCCTTATGTGTCCTTAACTCCAAACTCTGCGGTTTCGACAAGGAATTCTTCTGTGGAAGTGCTGTAGCTAAATTTGTAAACTGTAGTGTCCCTGAGCTACGTACAATGCCGCCAGAAATAGCCCCGACCATAATACACGGCATACCTACCGACATGACTCGGGTGGTGTAGGTTGAATATGTGGCCTGTGTTCGGGAACATATTTAAATGTACTTTACGGGATTTGGGGAGTAGTAGATTCCAACTGTGTCCCTTTTTGTTATCGGCTAGTTCATTGACCACAGAACGTAGGTTTATCCGTGTTGATCTTTGTTGCATAATTATCCCCCCATCCTCACTTGCGGAACATGCGGTCAAATCTTTTTCCATCACGTCTTTTCATATACTAGGTTCCCGTTGCTTTCACTTTCCTTGCATTGAGTCGGAGGTTGGGGACCACAAGCTTGAACGCTTCAATTGTTCTTTCGCAAGTTGGCTTCATGGTCGGTTGCATATCCCCAGTCCTTCAATTGACGAAATATCCTTTCCATGTCTTCCTGTTTCCGTAAACTACACTTCGACCTTCCAACATAGTGTTCATGCGCCGTAATATTTTTCCGCCTACACTCCGACACAATTTTCGGTCAGTTTCCGCTTCAACAGGGAGGGGCAACATGTGAACTCTTGCTTAAATAATTTTGGCTGTGCCCCTCGGCTCGAGAAAGAGCTTCGCCCTTGCACAAATCTAGTGGCAGAATCACCTATGCATATTTTGGACCTATGGCTCATATAACTTTGAAGGAATCCATTCCGGAATTCCATGCAGGCATGGGTATCAAACTTCCACTTCAATTCAGTGAAAAATATCCCTTGATCGTCTGTATGGGCTGAATCTCTGTTCAATATTTGGTATCCCCCTTTCTTCAGGTGGATTCCTTAAGATAGATTGTCGGGTCTATTATGTATATCTCGAGATATATGGCCATATATCAACTCAATTGTTGGAACTCCAATATATTGATGCCTCTCTGAGTTGTAGACTCATTGAATGCCGTAAATAGAGAAATTACTTTTCCTGCTTTTCCTAGTCGATTGCAACCTGGTTAACAAATTCTTCGTGTAAAAGAATGCGGTAACTTTCCCATCCGCCATAGAATATTCTCTTGTGTTGGGTTGATTAGACGCCGAAAATATGCACCTGAACCAAATAGAGGTAGTATTTCTATGCTGACGCGAAATCAATTCATTGGGTGGTGAACCTACCAATGGAAAACACCTGCAGCTATCCGCACGCAATTTCAAATTCGGATTCCAATTTGTAGATATAGAAACACACCACTGTAGGGGATGGAAGATGGGGATTGGCTATTATCTGTTCCTTTAGTATAGCGGACTATCCACCGATGTCCGGCTAGATGAATCTTGTGGGGTGAGGGAATTCTGCTGCAAAATGGCGGTAACCGCAAGATCGGTAATCGATCTTCTATATTGTCTAAGAGTAGCAATAGTGATCGGGCCTTCCAGTTGGATCCAGTGCATCCCACGAATACTGATCATATGCTGGAATCATTATTGCTTCACTCCCAACAACGACCAGTCGTATCCCTTGGTGTGACTCTTTCGGTCCTGCGTGTGAAGAAGACTTTATGACCTAGCTGAGTCCCGCGTGGGTTACTCTAATATTTCTAAATATCAGGACGGCCATACCTCCCTTCGCAACTTCTCGCATTGCAGCGAAGCGCGGTTCATATCCCGCCACGCAAAATCCCCACAATGGCACAATGGACAAAGACCAGTCCTAGAATGTCTCAAAGATATCAGCATTGTCATGGAATCATAAGTGATGGTATGGCACGATGTCTGGAATTCTGCTCGGCAACTGGAATTAGTCGTTAGTCTTCACCAAGATGATGAATGTAGTGATACCTGCACTCGATCGCATCATAACCTCGAGAATTCCCAGGCGGAAGGCACCAGCTGGAAACCGTGGAGGAGTATATATATACCTTAGTCCATCACTTGGCTCTCTTTCATTCTCCACAATTGCTAAACCACCAAAACAAATTGATTCAGAAATCGATACCTACAATATGCAACGACGTGGTATCTCCAACCTTACCTTGGGCCTTCAGGGGGGAACTAAGCGTCCAGTACCTGCGGAGGATAATGCGTACCCTACCAATCCCGGCAACGTGAATTCAGCATCAACAGCGGAACGTCGTATCCAGGATCCCAACGCAAGTGGGCAGGAACCTTCCCATCCCCAGAACCACCTGGTTTCTCAGCCGCGGGAGCAACCTTATCCAAACCTCGAGCAATTCCCACCCCAGAACTTATCCACGCAAAGCAATTCCGTCAGTGTCGATGGCGCGCCTGAAAGTCAAGGAAGTCCCGCTATAGACAGAGAATTAACTCCAAGGCAAATACACGACCGAACCCAAGGAGTGGTGCAGGTTCCCACCTCCCGCGTTCCACCAGCCAGTAGTACTACGGAACCACCAAAGGCTACAAGACAATCAATGTTAACGGCTGTAAGCCAGAGCCGGGAGTCCACCAAGACCCTGGATCCGGCATCTGATGTTGATAGGGTGATTGCGTTGCCAAACGACATGGACCGCTCAGGACGTGAGGGTGAACTATCTGATGGTGATGTCTTTGATGGGCATTGTGGCCCATACTTGGAGAGTGAACTCCACCCCTGGCCTGATATGGATAAGGAAGAAAAAGAGGAGAGCAGTGCAGAGTATGTCAAAGCCACACCGCCCCAGGCTTACAGATGTTGCATCTCAAATGTTTCCTCTCAACGAACGCCCGCTGATATAATTTTATGTGATATTAGGCAAACTAGCTCTGTACAACCCCATGAGGCCGAGAACAAAGTGTCGTTTCCACAGCGGCCATGGTCGGAGGTAGCTGATTCTCAACAACCCGGCCCTTTCTCTGTCCAGTTAGGCTTGGTACAAAATGAAGACCTCCGTGCATATCCATTTGGCACCAGGCCACCTGGGACAGTTCCATATCCATTCCCTCGTGGAGGTGATCATACACCTGAAGCTGAGCTTAGAAAGGAATAAGCTCACTTGCAGGTTGTTCATTTACTTGCTGCGAACCCTTTTTCAGTCCTGGAGGAGTGGGGCAGGAGGCGCGGGAGGGGGACCGGCAATTATCGGTGGAGACCTAGAGCGTAGGCTTGAGATATCTGTCATTGCGAAGCATGTAATAGTGAGAGTACACTTTAATAACCTTTTTGTAATTCGTCGGAATTGGTGAATGCTGGTACCGAAAACATCATCGTACCCGTATTTAGCTAATTAAGTACCCAATTCTTTTGCTTTTCACGATTGAAGGAGTGCCCATTATGGCTTGTAAAACTCGCCTCAATGCCCTGATTTTTATCTCTGAGTACTTTGGGTAGCGCTTGAACCCAATTCCGTGAGCAAGCCTCGTTACGGATCACTTTTCTCCATGTGTGAAGGTCTGGAGATAGCATTTATAGCAGGTTTGAACCGTATTTTTTTTTGTGAGTAGCATATTTACCATGTGGAGTTTATCTGGGGAGTCTTAATCTTGTGTCAGTGGTATTCACTATGCAGATTCTGAGCTTTTCCCCATCGAAAGGGCAACCATTATAAAGGTTCTCGGTGGGGCAGCCCTCGGAACATTGAAAAACACTCAAAAATCCTGCTTCTGTGAGGAGGAAACGGGGATCGTCACAAATACTCGTGAATCTGAAGGACAATCATCTTGAGAAGTTCCGGTATGCGCACAGACAGCTCGCGTGGAACCACCAAATTGACTTTTTTTTTTCTTGCAGGGATTTGTAAAAATTCGGTATGCCCACAGACTATGTATGCGCTGTACAACTACGGTCAGTGCGAATAATAAGCGCTGTTAAGCTTCAAACCCTTGATTCACATTATACTGCTCAATCAGTAGAGTTCGATCCAGACTTGCTTTGACCAGTATATTGGCCTATTCAGATGACTGCCTGTGCCACCTAGAAGACCACCATAATGGAGTGGGATACTTCATACCTGGTTGTAACATGAGGTTCTTATACAAAATCATGATCAATGATTCCCGCAGTCAACATCGGGTCCGAGGAAACTTGTTTTAACTATTAGCAATTAGCAATAGGCGAAGCAGGGACAGGCCTTCGGGACTGCAAGGGATATTGGGGTAACCCAATAGTTTCTTCTGGAGTAGCCAGCAGTGTGACTAAGATAACCCAACATGACCGGGTATTTTGTAGTCCTCAAAAAAAGATTATGTAGGGGTATGTGATGTTTGCAAAGTCTGTTTGCTCGTTTGTCCACCACAGAGCCTGGACGGTATGGGGAATATTTTGGAAGAACACCAGGTAAATGCCAAACTTAATTAACACAACTGCAGACACTCTAAACTTACATTGTGATGGCCCAAGGGAAAGAAGAGGAATCGGTCTTCAATAGTCCCATTAAATAATCTCGAAGTAAATGTCGTGTGACGGATCCGTGACTCGGGACGAAAACTCAAAACGTATGCAATCTTGCAAAAACATCCTACTAAGAGATCCCTCTGGATGAAGACATAGAAACCATAAAGGTGGTGTGACCAGAAAAGTGCAAACTGACCAGAGTCGTACTACTCGTTGAACTACATGACTGTGATGTATCATCAGCTCTGAGCCTTTCTAATCATAGCCTGCTGTCAACCCCTCCACAGGGATGAAGGCATAATGTGATCAGACAACAGTATTATCCTTCTTTTAGAGGCTTCGACACCAAAGTAGTCTGTTGGCTATCAATTCTCCTGTCTGTTGAATGGGATTTTCCAACGCCTAAAAACTACATTTCTTCCGTTAGCAAAATTAGGGTCGTAATTCCTCAGGTTGTCGACAATATACATATCTCACCTCCCTTGAAACCTCCCTTGCTACTGTAGTCATGCGTACACGTATATCCGGAAAAGCAACGGTACGATTTTGTGCTAATCCTATTGCCTACTGGATCTATTAGCAGAAGCATTGGTGGAAGGGAGCAACTCTCGTACTTTAGCAGAGTAGACTCACTGGGGTTCAGTGAATAAGCAGCGTGAAGAGGTTGGGTGTATCAACTTAACGATATCGTATAATGTGAGTATATCACAGTGTGGAGCCACTGTCACATTGTCATATTGTCTGGTTCATGAATCTGTAGACAGTGGGAATTGCATTTAGGTGAGCGAAGCTGTCGACACTCTGGCGTGCGACTGATACCACTTCCGGTAATCCGATTCCCTACGCAGCAATACTAAATTAAAGTACGAGAGGTTGTGCCAACCAGACTAAATTAAGTGAGGATCATAGCTGGTTAGTGATACGAGAATGGGCTAGTGAATTGTTCTGATCATATTACCGAACGAAACTGAGTATGCAGGAGTAGTGAGAAAATTGGTCTTCACGTAAAACTAGATGCTGGGAATGGGAGTTTTTTTTTGAAGTCTATACGTCTGTGGAGCATAAGGCTTGAGATCGCCTCGTTCCCTCATCTTAAAAGACTCGGTACACCCACGGAGCAACGGGCTACATAGACATCCTGCCTCCCTAGCCAAAGACAAACGGAAATAAACCCTGCCTCCTCCCCCGACCATCACCTCCGTCATGAATGTAACTCCACCGCCAGATCCCGTTCCAGCCCTCCCCGTAGAGAAGGAAAACAAAAATTCCCTCCTCGCTTATACTAGATCCAGGTTTGGGAATAAAAATAATGGTGTTGGATGATAGTAATCCAACATATATAGTAGGGTACAATGATACCTAGTGTCTAAATTTTCAATGAGAATGAAAGGCAACCCACGCATAGCTGGGGTGACATTAAACGCGAAGGAAGATAAAATAAATAAAGCATGTAAGAATCTCAGATCAAATTGCCTCCAAACATGGAAAAACACGTGAACTATCTATTAAGATCAATAAGCTTCGAATTGACCAATCGTCGTGATTACTAGACGACGTAGGAGCGAAACAAAGAGAGGGAGTGGAACAGAAGAGAATGGAACAGAGCAAGATTGAAAAAGATAATCTAGAACAACTAGGCATGGATATGTGAGAACAGAGTTTTAGTAGAATATTAGTATTCCGGTATGGATGGTCAGAGTTTTCTTTGTGAAAATCAATTTTGCCATCCTTTAACACATAAAGCTATAGTAAGACTGGAACGGAGATTTGGCAATTGCAAGGACAAGAGCTCGAGGAAAATCAGAACCAACCAAGAACGCAGGATACAACTTATCAACTGTAGATATCTAAGTACCAGTATTGTTTTAGGGAAACTGGAGTCTGTCCCTTTCTGAGATTTAATAAACCCAAACAGTATCTGGTTATTGAAGTCTGTGTTGTTGCTCATTTCTTTGGTTTGTACCGTCTGGAATAGAGCTCTCTTCACACGCATTAAATCTCGGTGAAGCATCTGTTGGATTGTGAGAGGGTTAAGGTTAAAGGCGAGTGTCGTTTCTATTCTGAGGCGAGATTGCGGTACTAAAGGTCCAGGGCTGTGGTAGTCATGTTAACTGCAAAGCTCTGTCAAGTCAGACAAAACACTTACCAACCATCCTGCTCCTCCCTGGCTGAGTCTATCTCTCAACCCGGATGGAGTACATTCCACTTGGTTCCTGCACTCTCCTATGGGTTCCCGCAGCATTGTATAACATATTAGGATTTAAATTGACAAGTAAAATGGATGAAATCTCTGCGCCTTTAGCGGTGCATTCGACTGTGGAAACGAAATAGATTAGTAAAATCTTCCAGGGTTGTTTACGGGGGTGTTACCCGGAAACCGGCTCAACGAGAAAATACTGAGCACCGAGGATAGTTGTTAGGTCTATGCAAGTAGAGCAGAGAAGAGTTTTGATGAATAGGCTTACGTCTTTGTCTAGGCCAATCTGTGGAGGCCTATGATGGATGATGACACGACGTGCGAGACACGAGTGGAGACGGAAACACCGAGTCATCAAGTGTACCTAATGACATATCGAATATGAATATAGATGTCGTCTGCCGCGGCTAGAAGTAGGGTTTTGGTCTGGTTGGCCTGAAATCCCAACGAGTAATTTTTAAGAGGAAGTTAGGTACCAGGCAAGGCCTGGTCCACACAGCAGTGAAGCAATGAGGAGCAGAGGGTATAAGCGAGTATAATGAATGACCCAGGGGGATAATCTGAATTAGGCAAGTAGTCTGCTTCGTATAAGCCTCTAGTCGAGATGCAGAAAACACCAGTTATTAGTTTGGCTATAAGGGTGAGGTGAGGAAATATTTGGAAGTATAAACGGTTGGAGTGGGCACGAGACTAGTTGGAGTGTAAAGGAAGGTAGTCTTGATAAGGGCAGAGACCGGGCCTGGGGTTATGCGGTCCCTCGTCATAGGTAAGATCAACGAGTAATGAAATAATTTCTTGTTTGGATAAGAGAAAGTTTTGATGTGAGAAGTTAAAGGAGGGTGTCAGGCTGGCAATTAACTCTAGGGCTTCACCCCAACAGGATCGTGACCACTTAATCGATCTAGATTGGATGGTGGGGTGAAAACAAGATCAGAAACAGGAGACACGGAGCCAACCAGACTAGAGACACGTAGTCTCGAACCCGACCGCTCCTGGAGACACGTACTGTTTGGCCAACGAGAGAGGAAGGGTGTGCACAAGGAGTTTGACCACGCCGAAGAAACGTCAGACAAGGCGAGCGGAGCAACTACCGTATGCGGGCCAAATGGTATAAAGGGAGAGACACTTTGGTCTCTTATTTGGTCGGTCAGTTGTGTTTTGTACAATGTTGTGTGGACAGCATAGAGCAGCAGGAACTCAAATGCAGGCCCCCAATACAGTCCCTGACTCTGCAATCTCGACGAATCTACAAATAACAACCTGTAGGAGCTCGTGCTAGCCCTCAATGTCTGCTTGGAATAGACTCGAAACTGAGTCGTACCGTACTGACGTCACAATTTGTGCCTCATCTCCCTTAACGCTGAAGTTAAGGGGGAGATTATTGGAACTCCAAATACTATCTGGTAATAGCGCGGGATGGTTTTAATAATGGTCAACCAGAGCACTACCTATGCTAAGCTGTTGGGGGACTATTTAGATAAAGAGCTATGATTTTTTGAGCACTTTCTGCTTTAACAAACATAGGAAACACGAAACATAAACAACACTAGAAGAGCGGTTGGGGTGTTGGGGAAAAGACCAAGAGACATCGAAGGAACGCAAAAGTAGCCAAAAAAAAAAAATGTCACCCAAAGTATATGGAAGTAGAAGAATCATGCTACACGACCAATTATGTTAGCTGGGCACGAGCTGTAGGCAAGGGGATCCAACTGTCCACTTACTCAACCAATGAGTCCTCGCAGTCTACTCTTCCGGAATACATTCGGGTTGGGGCGGCGCCCAACCCTTGAATTTCCCGCGGAGCGGCATAATAGTGCTGAATCTCTTGCTTGACCACGGAAATGATATAAAAAGTAGCAACAAATCTTGAAACATGATCACTGTGAGGGGAGTCTTGCACTTTTGCTTATCCGTGTCAACCTCGCATTTCCACACTGCCTTTTGCCTCCGATGAAGGGCTCTCGCGGTGCACAATTGCGACATTCTAGATCGCTCACTGGCTCTTTTTCCCCAGTCCCAGTCCTTCACCTTCCCTTTCCCCATCTCCACATTTTTGCTCTGAGATTTTCTTTGCTGTAGGTGTTGGCCTTGGTCAGGGATCAACCTGCGGTAGCGAGGCAGAGGACTCCTACGCCTTCTCCTTGGGGCTTAGATTGGGGCTGAGAGTTGTTTGGAACGGCTGTAGCTCGAGAGTCGTCTCCCTGTTGTCATCTAAGTGATGGCATTTACGGCGGCACTATTGCTCTTCGTTGCATTCTGAGCGATATAGGAAGACTTTTCCATCGTAGCGGAAGTAGACTCCATGTTGTGTAGGCACAGTGTCGAGGTCTGGTTTAACATGCATTAGCAGTCCAACCATTCTCTTCCGCAGATATAAGGCACCCACATGAATAGCTATTTGTGCTGTAGCATAACGTGAAGGAAAGATATGGTCTGCTTCGCACAAGCCCAGCGTAGTGCAGCGTAAAGCACGACAGTAAAACTGAGGGTCGCAGGGGTTGGGACTTACCGATTGTGTAATCGCTTCACCCGGATTGATAGGTGAGATTGAGGTTTGGATAGTTGGACTGTGGAGGGAGACCCTCTTCCAGAGGGGCTAGTGCAAGCCAGACTAGAGGGAGACTGCCTAAAGAATAGTTACCCCTTTGGACACCAGCCTCACTAGGAGGGTACTAGTCTGGTTGGCACAAACCCCTCCTAGGAGGGTACGTGACCCAGTGCCCACCAGGAGGACCAGACTAACCTAGAAGGATAAACTAAACTTCTGAGTGCGGTCCAGCGACTACCAAGCCAGGCTTTATACCTGGGCTCACTCGGGGTCCTAGGGATAGACACATATGCCTGTACCTAGGGTATATAACAGCCCTACGCACGGGACAATCGTGGTGTTCTTGACTGCTACAGAAGCCCTGGGAGTCAAATGCGGGCGATAGAGTACGAGGCGAACCGTTTAGCCAATCGAAGCTGCCTATGTAGGCCTGCCGAGTAATCTTCGTGGTAGGAACGCTAATTGCAGTGGAAAGTTGCATAGATCACACGGGTGGTGTGCAACGAGAACAAGTATTGATCAAATTGAAACCTTAGTAGTAAAGAAAGTCCCATTTAGGTAAAAAAACAAAAGCATAGCGGAAGTGGCAGCCAATGGTCAAGTTGGGCAAAGGCCAATTCCCACCGAAACTCCCTAACGAACGTATGATATGCCGCCGGGGGGGGGGGGGAAGAAGACTGAAGAACCAGAAACCTAGAAAACATACTCCATACAGTTCAAGTAATATGACAGATATCCACCGATGTGAGCTGTAGATACACGTTCGCAGAGGCCCCTACTGCAGGCCCGAGTAGGTCCTGGATGGTTCCGGACCCAGGCCAACCATAGCACGTAAGGCAATGTGATAGTCCTTTCTCACGATTTCATTCACTAGGCCAGCTTTCAGTTAGTGTCCAAATATCCAATTAATAGTGGTGGTGTTACCTTTAATCCCATCCAAATCCCTCTCTCCACGCGCATGTGCTTCCTCAAGCAGCTCCCTGATAGTCTCTCTCTGTGTCACTGCAGCATGACTCTCGACATTTTGGACATTTTGGACATTTTGATATTTGGTTGTGACCATACCAGACCTGCTAGGCTCAGTATGTAATTAGGATTTGTATCAAAGTGAAATGCTCTGTAAAACTTGCCTTGACTTGTCGCCGTGGGTGAGAGGGGTAGGTAGAGTTTGATTGTTGGTGGACGGCATTGTCGCGTGAGGCTAGGATAACAGAGCGTTTGTGAGTCTATGGGTGTCATCTGAGGGTAGTCTCGTTCTAATCTGAGGGCTCAAGGATCGTTCTCACAATTAAGTATAACTTCAGACTGGATTTCGGCTGATGAACGACGTGTTTTAGTCTGGTTGACGTGTCTGAGTGCTTAGGAGGTTGAAAATGGTTAAGGGCGCACAGGGAGGAGGAAGGCTTGGGGAACCCAAGGGCAAAGAGGTCGGGAACTATTAGCAGTCACATTATTCTACCGTCAGCATCGGGAAAGCCCCAGTAAACGGGCTTTGTAATAATGATCCTTGATTCAGGGTAAGGTCAGCATACGTGGGGTACTTTATTCAGGAGATTTCCTCGCCTATCTTTAACCTAGTCTGGTTCTTTAACCCATTCCAGATTACACCCATTCGTGTCTAGTCCGGCCGACTTCCAATCTCGTTTCCTTCTATTGCCAAGCTCGAAGATGCACAATATCATTATCGTGATCTACAATGGCATTTACGTTAGCAGCCTCAACCACTTTGACAGAACGAGCATTGGATCACAATCGGACAACACCACGAGTTGTTCAGAACAACAGTATCTATAGTCTGGTTGGCACAAGCCTCTCGTAGAGAGCAGTATCTAACCTAACCAACCAGACTAAAAGAATAAACCAGACTTAAAACTAGTCTGATCAATCTGGGCATTTCGGACTCTTCTTTCCTACTGCTCCTAACCATTGGTCCACGACACTCCAGACCCCCAAATACTTTCGCCATTTTAGAGTAGAAGAAATTAGGCTTCGGTCTTTTTCTTGTCTCTTCGTTTCTTCTCAGTTATTCTACGGAGAGATTTATATAACTCCATACTTTACTGCTCTCAGCCCTCTTAATAGCTTGTTTTACCTCCTCCCAGGAGATAGTTCAGGTCAGGTTAGAGTTTTCTCTATTGGAAATATGCAGCTTGCTTAAGAGAGTGTCCGCTGCAGAGGGGTCGCAGAAACGGGTTTGGAATAACTGGTTCACAATGGAGTACGGTCAAATTCCGCAAATCATATAGGAACAGCGGTAAAGGAGTTCTATGAATGATATCATTCCCCGAAGGAATGCAACCCCTCTCAGCAGAGACTCTCTTAAGCATGCTGCAATTTCCAATAGAGATAACTCTAAACTGACCCAAGCTATCTCCTGGGAGAAGGTAGAAAAAGCTATTAAGAGGCTGAGAGCGGTAAAGCACCAGGTTTGGATAGATTTCCGGTGGAGTTATATAAATCTCTCCGTAGAATAACTGAAGAAACGAAGAGGCAAGGAAAATGATCGAAGCCCTAATCTCTTCTGCTATAAATTGGCGGAAGCATGTAATAGTACTTACCTGACTTCCTCAACCGTAATCAAACCCGCTAACATCTTGTGCGAAAAGGAAAATACTAAGGGAGGAACGGAAAGCGAAGCGAGCAAACGCACCAGAAGTGGTCCCGCCAGTGCCCACCATACCCTTGGAGAGCCAAGTGCCGGTGCCCGCTTTCAGTGTTAGCCACCCCTTCGACCCAGCCGTCGACTTTGGCCTCCCCAGAACCCCGCAAGGGGAAGAGAAGTTGGAGAAGAAGGAAGTGAAGGGAACAGTAGATTTGGAGGGAGACGAGACGATGGATTAAGTGAGCCAGCCCCCGTTCAAATTGGTAGACATAGAACTAACACGAGAGTAAGCATCGGAGACTAAGGGTGTGGCTATATTTAACTTTGGACTCGGAGATGAATTTGATATCCTGGCAACGTAGGCTTCTGCAGACTACACCCCTAAATAAATTAGTGAACCGAGGTATTGACGTGACTAATTTTCGTGATCTCTCGGAGTGAGCTCCAAAATTCCCCAGAGGGGTCAAGTTTTAGTAGGACTTGATCCGATCCCGGGATGATTTTTCCAACCTATAGCGACGCACGACCTTGGGAAACATTCAGAGTGGGAAGTCAAAACCGCAAGGGAAAATGGAGGGGCGTCAAACCTCTGGCGGTTTCTACCCTAGACAACAGACCAAGGTACGAAGCCCCAGATCCTATGCAATGGCCGAGCAGTACCGGCACCCAGAATGGAGTTGCCATCGATCCGAGAAGAGATCAGGGGGCATTATAATGAGGGAGGATGCTGTCACGATAGGAGAGTAGGTAAAGAGAAAGGAGTGGACTGAGAAGGAGTTGCAGGAGGTTTGGGTGTCAGAACAGACCACGGAGTTACTTCGCTGCTGGGCGGATCCACCGGTGAGGAAGAGTGAGGAGAAGGAGGGGGAAGTATGTTCTGGTTCGAATAAGGGTAATTGCTGAGCTCAAGGAAGGAAGGAGAAACTGAGAGAAGGCTTACAAGGAGATGATTGAAAATTGGAGAAGGAGGTTAGGGGGTTGAGGCTAGAATAGGAGAGCTTAGCTGAGCGAGAAGGGAAAATAGGAAACCAATTACATATTTGTGAGAAAGATTGGAAACAGTGGGCAGAGAAAGAGTCATCTAGTCAGACCATGCAGTGGTGGAGGTAGAGGGACGCAGGTGAAAGTGGCGACACAGACAGAAATGGAGAGGGAGGGGTTAAGAGATACCGGTAGTGAGGATGTGGTAATGAAGGATAGGTCGGACATGTATGAAGACCTACCCGGGTATGGGATGAGGACGATGCCCCTGGACTAGCACTTCTAGCTACCAAAAAACAGGCTGCACCATGATTGGCAGCAAAGGCTGGTGAGAAATCACGGCCAGCCAAAACAGCCCATCAATCCGTAGCGACACCGGGTCAGCAAAGGCGATTGGTGACAACCAGACTAGGCGATTCTGCTTCACGTTTCCCCTACAAGAGACACATGGCAGATATTATACAAGATGTATGACAGTAGGAGTGAGAGGGCTTATGGGAGTACCTCGACTTCGGGAAAGCCACCAGCTCCGTGGTTGTGTATTTTGGCAGGAAATTATGTAACCGTCAAGAGTCACCTAAAAATGAGAGGACACTGGCTCCCGATTGAGGCTTACGAGGAAGGAACAGAGTGGATATACGTGGTGCTTGGTAATGGTAATGGATCTCTTATGTAAGGGTTATACCATTTTCCCCCGATTGGCATTTCATGCCCCCATACGGTTTATACAGGTTGCGGGTGTTTCACAGTTATTTTGCTTTTGTCTGTTGGCTCATTGTTCCGTTAGCGTTAAGATGAGGGAACCGGGCCGTCTCATAGCCTAAGGTACAGACTTCCAAAAAAAAAAAAAAAAACCTACCGGTGAGACCCGATTAAAGGCATGCTTACGGAGTTCTTAACTTATATAAAATTGGGTTTGACACAATCCTACCTGACCTAGGTATGGGCGATTTCACTTTGACCCCACATCCTCTCGACAGAGAGCAACCCCGTCCCACAAGTACCAATGATCAAAGAGATTTTGAAAGCCTTCTATTTTTGCTAGGTAGAAAAACCACCAGCTTCGTTCATGGTTATAGACATAAGTATCCTGAGAGTAGGGAATACAGCCATTTTAAAAGAGGGACAGTTGAGGGTAAACCAGGGGGCAAGACGAGAATAGACAGAATCTATATAAGGGATGAACTATGAGCTTTCGTGCCCACTGTTCATAGCCTCTATTGAGCTTCTTGCAGCGTCCATTGGCAGAGATGAGGGAATTGATGGTATCAAAATAAATGATGATGGACATGTAAAGCTAGTACTATTTGCTCATGACCTGGCTACTATAGCAGGATCAGCGAACCGAAGGATGGAGACTGATGGTGCAACACCTTAAACTGTAAGAAGCCGCTTCTGGCGCACGAGCAAACGCTGAAACGTACACAGCAGGACCCTCCACCATCAATATTAATTCAAGGAGTGGTATATATTGGCAAATAATACGGGATAGTAAGGAAAAAGGAGCTATCGGCAGGCCTAAAGACCAGCTACCGATAAATAGAGGGGGATAAAGGGATCCGAGTAAGGTTCCAAGAGCTAGCCGCCTGAGTGTGATATCAAGGGCGATGAAGCATCCAGACCTCACTTGGGCTATACTGATGTGACTCATGTGAGAACACTGAAACTGAGTACGTGCAGGACGAAGGGATTACAGAGGAATTAGTGTGAATTTCCAAGTATTTCTGTGTCCAGGCCCATAATGGGTAACGGGAGTATTAAGAGAAACTTGGTTAGCTTGGACTCATGAGCTGGGGCGAGCAAAAGGGACTACCAGTGTAGCCTCGTACCCAGGTTAATATATTCAAATTTGTAGCGTTCGTGACGTCGCAAATCCCAAGAGACAACAGACTGGTTACTACGAGGCTACTACCAGTGCTACCCTGAAAATACAAAATTAGACCAATACCTACCTTTGGTACCATCCTGCTATTGTCAGACACCAAAATAATAGCAAAGGTGCGGGAGTGTTCTCCACCAAAAGCATGACAGAGATAGCCAAGGGACTGTATAAAGAAATAAATACATTGCAGATGCGTTCCCTCGTCTTGAGCTATATAGTTCCAATACAAGTATTGAATAATTTTTAAAACAATAATAAGATCGCTTGCACGTAACAGTGTAATGAGCCCAAATATGCTTCCACCCATAATGACGCTTCAATCGCTATCATAAAACTTCCCCCTCTTATACTCTTGCTCCCAGATCATGTTTTTTTTTTTTTCTGCGTTGATAATTCAATGTACAATCGGGTTGATTAACCAGAATATGACACTAAACACTTGCAGAGTAGAACTCAATGCGGCATTAAACTAAAGTGACTAAGCGACCGTGTCAAGGGGGTAGTCTGATACATGTCGGATATCTGAATTGTTTCACCAACCATTGGTGTGGCAGCACCTGCTATAAGCAGGCAGCTGAAGTAGCTATCTTGCCCTGAATTTCTGAGTACCCCTCAGGGCCATGTAAACTCCTTTGTTTTGATTCCGCTTGCACTTCCGTCGGTTACCCGTCTGGGTAATTAGCAAGAAGGCAACTACAAGTACATGGCCAGTACAGGGCCATGTTATATGCCGGTATAATACTACCGGGTAAGGATGTATCCTATTTTCACAATCTGTAAGCTTAAGGGCGATTAGGATATTTCTCTTCCCTCCGTAGGGTATATCCCTACCTTTCTTGAGCTGGGCCCTCACCACAACCAAACTTGTCCCTAACATGAGTAACTCCGCACTGGCATCTCGTGCGACTGCTGTCCGCAAACACATCTGGGATGGTGACCATTTCCGACCTTTGAACCCAACAGCTCCATTCCAGCCGCAACCATGCTTCGGTGAAGAGAGCTCCACAACTTTACTACTGCAATTGCAGCATAGTGCTCCTAAACTATTGCCTAGAAGAGAGGCGCAATGGATACTTACACCCACCGGAATAGCTAATGAGCGACTATTAGCACACATGAGTCGTTTAATGTTAGGTAGTTGGGAAACCTTAATCTCCTCAGTTGATGAACAAGAGGTTACAGAAATTCTGCCCAACCCATGTGCAGTTATTACACATAACCCATATCCAACTGAAGTCCCGGCATGCCACGAAGTGGAGGAGGAGCAAAACCCGAAGGACATTATTGTGAGCCTCGACCCCAAAGAGTGCCCTGTGAGTGTGAAACCAAAGGCAAAATGTGTCACAGATATTTCGCGTGATAGCCAGACATCTTCTACTCTTAGGACGGTACATGAATTACTGCAGCCAAATCGTCAGCTGGGCAGGGCGGGGCGCCTGTCGTACCTGCCGGCGGAGGAGTGTTTGCGGAAAATGTTAGTTAATGTCAGAGGGAGCAGTTGATATTTGCATAGGTTCAGTTCTTTCGATTTGTGGAATTATGATGGGGCTCGCTTAAAATTATTGCTAAATAGTCAGATTGATGGAGTTGGAGTAGGGTATTTGCTATTTCAGCGGCGCAGGGTCTAGTATATCAATTAGTTGTACTTGCTTGGATTCAAGAACCAATTTTTGGACTGAAAAAAACCTTTCCTCACATGACACATGTGAATTACATGCAAAAATCATAATGGTAGGCACAGACCTGTAGTTTTTTCCTAAAAATGAAAACTGCACATGGGGAGCCATCCGGAAATCCGGGATGGATTCAGAAAGTGACATCAAATACAAATTGGCATAAACAGCCGATGAACTCAAGTGAGGTGGCTGTCATTAAGGGGGGCGGACTGAAGCTTGCCCCGAAAGCAAAGCACTTTAGCAGACAAAACCATACCGGTAGCTCAAGTGTGGGCTGAGATGTTAGTGTAAATTCAGAAATTAATTGCCAACGTAGGCCTAGTAGATTAGACCTCGGGTTTCTGGGGAAGCGCGCGACGTAAATGGTCTGTCCCCAGTGCACCGAAAGAGGCAGTCAATTATACACCAATGAATGCCTGCAACAGAACCCAAATAACTATTATGCCGGACACTGTTAGCCCCAGTAATGTTTTCAATAGCCAGGGCTCAGGATGTTGAGTACTTTTCGCGCGGACCCAAATACGAACAAGACACTTTCCAAACACAAAGTCATTTTGTGGAGCATCTGTTCGGGAGCCGTCACCATAATCGCCCTGCGCCAGCATGGGAATCACAGTAGGATCCTGCACCATAGCTACGATATCTTGCCACTGCTCTTTCGTAAATAAGTGGGTATAGTTGATTCGAGGCTTTGTTATGTCTGTCACGATTATGATAATTACCAAGACCAGAGTGATGAGGGCGAGCCATTTTGTGTAGCGAGGGTAGAAAATTTGGAGGCTCTGGGGCACAGCTTGGTTCATGGTGTTAGGTATTGCCGGGGGCTGGTTGGTTTTGCTCTGTAAGCGGGCAGGGAAAATATGCAGGGAGCTCTAGTTGGATGAGGTGTGGTTTCTTGTTGAAACAGAATGCCTGACACCCCATCACTCTCATATTCCTTTATGGTGGGAGGGGGAAGGGGCAAGTTCGAAACCAATCACCAACGACACATGGCCAATTTTCAGTAGGGTACATTCCAGATGGCCTGATATTTTTTGTACACCATTTTGCGGACGTTTGCAATTTCCGGGGTGTACTTAGCCAAAACACTCGTAGCACAATAAAATATGCGTGTTTTTGTTTTTCTTTCTCGTGCCGATTGCCGCGAGGTCGTAAACCTGCCATATTCGACCATATTCTGGATGCTTCGAGTCCATATTCCGTTACATCACCCTAGAGTGCATTGAATTTAGCGGGTTATGGAAGACGCTTCCTGCTTCACTCGAAAGAATCCATCAATGATTGTTCCATAGATCTCTGTTCCTAGATAGCTCGAGTAAGCCCGGAGCCCCAGAACCATGAGGGATCTAGTTTCCCCTTCAGGAATACAGGTTCCTGTTGTCATCCTTGCAGTCTAGAAAGCCAATGAGAAAGGTTATACTTGGCAAGTCTTTATCCATGAGATTGTGATACGACTAATGGGACTCAGGGAATGTGGTTTCACCTTGATCGCCGCTGGTGTTGGTCGAGCTAGCGTGCGTCCACAGACGGTGCCGTTTCAGTTCCTTTGTGATATAAAAATGCCTAGATTTCCATCGAGCGGGCAATCACTTGCCTGTATTGGACTATAGTACAGGGTTGAACGGGTAAAGAAAGCATGGACTGACGTTGTAATCTGGTGATGACAGAGGGTTTGTTAGGGCCTAGCTGTTGCGTAAGGGAAACACCAATAATGGAGATTATGGTCAGCATTCGGCAGTACGGATGCTGAAGGTGGGGCCTCAGAGGATGTAAGCCCTGGGATAAAGGATGCTGGAGATGGGGACACTGGGGGGTAGAGGATAAATAGGCTAGCTGGGTCTAGGGCCTAAAGATTTACGAAGGGGGATGATGCAAAGAATGTAGCACAAAAGCATCCGGATGGTTAAGGCTGTTAGACCGCCCTCCTACCGACTGAGAGTCGGACAACCCTTCTTAAGGCCAAGGGCCCTGCTTTAAAAACCATAGTACAAACTGTTAAGTTTTTTTTTTTTTTTTTTTTTAAAATCTTTTTAAAAAGAACTCTCAAGCTTTTTTGGTGTGGGGACATGTATGTTAGTGACTAGAACTCTTGTCCAGTAGTGGCCGTGTAACCCTTGCTGGTCCAACAGAAAGGTAACCTGTACGCTCTCGAGCTCAAGTACTAGGTTATTGCGGTATATTCGGCGAAACAGGCGACCTTCCGAGTTCCCAGGCAGCCACATTGTTAAGGGTGTAGTCGCTGAGTTCTCCGCTACAATCTGCCTACAGGGTGCATTCTCGATCGTGCCTATTTTGATTCCTCCAGTCAAAAGGAACTATTTCGATGGGGTGGTGACCAGAGTACTCAGTGGGGGCTGTGAGGCTGGGATTGGAGGTTTATGGGTGTTGTCGGGATTTTCGTAATATGTTAACCCTTTGCTGGACGTGGGACAGTACCACAAATTCCGTACAGTATAAGACAGCTGGGTCTGAATGCAAGGCAGATTAGAAAGTGTGGAGGCGGCTGATTGGCATGCTCAAATGCACATTACCGTCGTCGGATGAGTTAAAAACTGGAATTTTGCATTGTAGCACCTACACAACATCGGAGATTGTAAAAGAGTACAAATGACGTGCAATAAACAGCGTGGAAGCGCACAAATGCACAAGCGAAAAGAATTTCCTTCAAACTCTAAAGCCTGCAAAATCCTCACACCTCCACGGGTTCTCAAATATCATTGGGCCAGTGGATCGTTTTACAACGTGGGTTGGGCTTTACTCGTCATCGCCAACATCATGTTCGTCATCACCGTCATGAGGGTCTTCACCCTCACCATCTTCTTGGGTATTGTTGTGATGCCCTCGCTCAATGTCGGCCATGAACCCAATCAGGATAAACAACCTGGAAGCCCATCATCTGTATTAGTCCGGGGAAAAAGAGTTGAGATTGCGTGCAGCTGGGACGCACAGAACCAACACAACCAATATTGCCCCAGCAATTCTTTTCACCCGTCTGTACACCACCTCTTTCCTGGACACCAGGAAGAGTCCCTTGATTATGCTGCCAGAACTTCGCTTAGCACAGGCAGCCCAGGGGGCCGGGGAGACATATAAAGTTTACATACCATGCGTAAAACTGTATGATAGCAACAGAGACGAGGATATGCCACAAACGGTTCCCCGGTTTTCTCTCAACTTGTGTTATGTCAACCAGACTGACCTGGTTTGATCCACCATCCTCCCCTTTGTAGAATACTGGGTTATAAAACTCCTGTTCCATTTCCCAATCCAAAAATTCAAACTGGCCAAACTTGGGTGCGCGATCATCCGCGAAAGGGTCAGGATTGGGGTTCCAGAAGGTATTGGAGGCACGAAGTGCGGCATGGCGTTGCTGGAGAGTTCGGCGCCGTGGAGAGGTTGTAGCGGGCGCATGAGTATCTGAGGTCATCTCGTTTGACGAAATTTTGTTGCTGCTGGTAGATGCCATCTTGAAAATGATTGACGAGGGGATTTCTGCCTAGAGTAAATGTTCAAAAGATATCAGGGTATGGTAGGTGTCGTGGAAAGCAGTTCAGTTGTTTATTTGTTATATCAAAGCAATAGAATTCAGACCCTGCCGGCTGGAGACACTGTTTGATATGTCAGCTCTAGCCGGCTAGCTATACAGCCAACTCATCTGAGAGGCTGTTTCGTTGTTGAGAAAGTACATGGCCTACCCATGCAACCAGACTATGGCCTACCGTAGTCTGGTTGCAGGCCTACCGTATCGTTGCATGCCTAAGGATAACCCCCTAGCAACAGGCTGCCAAGAGTGCTAAACAAATCTTTTTTGGAGATCTTGGCATATCGCTGTTTGTGATGATTAACCTGCCCGGTCAATAGTACCAACTACGACAACAGTTTACAGATTTCCCCTTGCTCGTGATTTCAGCTTATTCTTCACACTACCTATCGCATGTTTATATTTACCAATTTCACATCAACGAATCTAAGACATCCTGAGAACGCTACTGACTGACCTCTCGTCATGTCGGGCAATATATCGCCCCCAGCCAGCGAATTAGGCTACAATGAAAAAGGTCTTGGGATAATACTTATTGTGGTCTTTGTCACTGTTATTGTTGTTTGTGTTTGGTAACTACATCCTCGTCATCATTCAAATTCACGCGAACTTACAATACCTAGTATTCACTGCTTCCTCCGTCGTCAGCGTCGTCTTGCACTCGCCACCAACCAGGTCGGGGAAGGTGGCCTTGAAAGGAACGCAATTGCTGAATCTGATATCCCCCTCATCAACGTCAGAGACAGCGTCCTCCACAGAATTGCTGGCCTTTCGGGATCATTACGTTCAGTAGCCTTAGCTGCGCCGAATGGGCAGTCAGTTACGTCGCCCACGCCTGGCCACACGCCTGGCCACGCCGCAAGCGTTCCTGATGCGTCCCGTGCTGCAAACCCTCGTGATACTCCACAGAAAAGGGTCTCTTTCGCAGTCTTGCCGATTCCTGCCCGCGAGAGTGCAATCACTGGCCATGGACATCTCAGTGGTTTGACCGATGAATCAAACGAACATGACACCACCCCACCTGTTTCCAGCGTGGCATCAGGTAGATCCCTTCCTTGACTTCAGGCCAAGCTCCTATCTTAGGCCTTATCTTAACGTTTGGGTACTACAATAGATCACAACTTTGCGATCCATGGCCTCTCTACTCCGATCGAACTCGATGATGGCTTCGGTCCTTATCCATTCCCACCTAGTATCCCGCCTAGTAGCACTTCTCCTTCTCTGTTATCCACCACGGACTTCGAAGTCAAGCACGGAACCTCATCGAGCTCCAATTCGAAGAAGCGATACTCAACCATTCCCGTTGCTGCCATCGAAGCAGCGCGAAGTTCAGTCGCCCCCACCTGCGACAGTACAAGCAAGCGCAACAGCACTATCAAGCTTGTTGGCCAGCAGGATGGAGAATCTCCCGGCTGCGAGGCAGCAAAGCTCGGAGGACGGGTCGTCCAAAATAAGGTATCAGGCAATTGGGTTGTGTACGATTACTCTCCGAAAAAGGGCCCTAGCGAAGAGGATGTAATGTAAACCCTTAAGGCTAGTGTGAACACAGTGACAGTTGCCAACGGGGGCTGGTTGACACATTACTGTAGTAGGGGATGTGGTCCATAGAGGGGGTTAATCAGTGCGGGATTTGTGAGCTTGAAGAGGGGAATTGTCGAGAGCCATGTTTCTAATCTTCCGAAGAGTTCTTGATGGTGACACCACCGGCAGCCGAATTCTTTGTTTTTTGTTTGCTTGAATTTCTGGGATGGTGTTTGTAAATGCAGCAATCCTGTGGAGTGATTATTGAAAATGCTGTTTGAGTACTTACCCGCAGTTATATTTCACTCAAGGAAATACAGTTATACATGTTCACACCTTTAATGTCCAATGTAATGACGTTGCACTGGACAATTATCGTGCCAACCAGACTAACAATTACCTACCATTCCAGCAACTTTTATCAACATCAAGGGTGTGAGGAGGGGTAATATTGAAATACCCGCTCACGTGACTATGTTTTGTTATCTAGCAGCAAGACCGCAGCAGCCCTGAGCAAGTCATCCTCTTCAATACCATCAACATACACAGTGAACCAGCAAATTTTCACTCAATATCTCCACACATGGCCCCATTGATATCCCTTCCAGGTCCTCTTATATATCCTCCTGCGTCTGGCAGGGTGATCATATCCTTCAAATATATCAATCAGGCTATTGAAAGCCACCTGGATTCGCTCCTACGATACTTCTCCAGGGAAACGGCGCTGTACATCATCGTTAAACGCCAACGTAAGGAGTATGACCCCAATGATCCCCTGACCGAGGAACAGAGAGAAATGAAAGCAGGTGACACTGCCATAATCATCACTGCCGTTGTATCAACCACAGGTGTTATTCTTGTCCTTATCCTGTAAGTTAGTTAATTCATCTAACCTACCCATGGTTGTCCCCTCTCAAACAAACAAGAAGTATCCCCACGGGCTATTTTGACGAAGTAACGGAGTATATTAACGCCACCCCTCGAATAGTCTCTGGTACGTCTATCGACGATACCAGCGTCATGCTGCGAAAAAGCGTGAACGCGCCACTCATCGTGCGAGGAACGTTCCACCACCTCCTTCTCTGGAGGATGGATCTCTTCCCAACCCCGATGATATCTCTCTCAATGACCTCCACGAACGCGATATTGGGGTCCCAGAATCTGGGGCCCGACCAAGCAATGATTCGAGTTCTCCACGATCAATCACCGTTGTGTTGGATTTCACCGGCACTAACGACATTATTGTCACTCCGCTTAGTCCAGCCACTACAGACCCGCAGCAGGGAAGAGAGGTTAATCCGGCGATTGGTTCTACGGACCCGCAGCCGGGGTCGGAGGTTAATTTTGTTATTGGTTCTACAGACCCGCAGCCGGGGACAGAGGTTAATTTTGTTATTGGTTCTACAGACCCGCAGCTGGGGACAGAGGTTAATTTGGTTATTGGTTCTACAGACCCGCAACCAGGGAGAGAGGTTAATTTGGCGATTGGTTTCACAGACCCGCAGCCGGGGACAGAGGTTAATTTGGTTATTGGTTCTACAGACCCGCATCCAGGGAGAGAGGTGAATTTGGCGATTGGTTCCACAGACCCGCAGCCGGGGAGAGAGGTTAATTCGGCGATTTGTTCAACAGTTGTTGCCCCGGATGCAGAAGTTGTTGATATTACACCGCAGGCCAGCCCGGACGTCCCTGTTCCAGCCCCTACCGAGGTGAATACTCACAATGTCGACGACTATGAAACGGTCTTTCGAGTTGGACACCAAGTTCCTCCGTATGTAAATGAGGTCAGAGCTGAGAGGAGGCGTCGGGATATTACACTACAGGCCAGCCCAGATGTCCCTGTTCCAGCCCCTACCGAGGTGAATACTCACAATGTCGACGACTATGAAACGGTCTTTCGAGGTGGACACCAAGTTCCCCCGTATGTAAACGAGGTCAGAGCTGAGAGGAGGCGTCGGGATATTACACTACAGGCCAGCCCAGATGTCCGTGTTCCAGCCCCTACTGAGGTGAATACTCACAACGCCGACGACGGTGAAATGGTCTTTCGAATTGGACACCAAGTTCCGCCGTATGCAAACGATGTCAGAGCTGAGAGGAGGCGTCGGGAGCGGGAGCAAGTAAGGGACCGTCAACGCGGGATGCACTCAGCTCCAGTTCAATTGGATGATAGGCTCTGGGTTGAGTATGAATTCCCCCACCTCGCCAAATCGCGGACCCGATAGCTAATGCAATGATCTGTAGAATTGGAGATGGGGTACTATTGAATTTGGGAGAGTTTGAAAGAATGGGGGGGCAGCTACCCACTTGAATCTGAGTTTACCTTAGGGGAAATCAGGTGTGAGGGAAGCGCTCTGCCGGGATCTAGAATTTCTTTCAGAGAAACATAATTGAGGAGTTGATGGGAAAATACGGGACTTTGATTGCGTTGAATTAGACATTAGTTCCTGCTTGAGAGTATGAGGTGGTTACAATATTAGAAAGGGGACACTTATTGCTTTACAAATACATGGAGATCCTCTGTTTTTACGCATATGCAACCTATGATGACAGCTGTTGACGTTCAGGAATGTTTGCAGCACTGAAGCAGCGAAGACCCGAAGGGAATCAGTTTGATAATCCATGCCATGACCCTGACTACCAGATTGAACTCAACGCTGCCAGTATTTGAGGAATCTCGAGGTATAGTCTAATTACTAATAAGTCATCTGCATCTTCCGGGGGTTACTGATAAAAAGGTGAATTACAACTGTGGAGTTTGCAGTACAATTTTTCAAATGCATCCTAATGAAAAGGAATGGTGATGGCAACAATTCTGTCTCCTCACCTCAATACTGTGCATAAACCACTTAGGTTCAGAGGTGTTTTGCGATAGAAACAACCTAAATAGGATAGAAAAAAACGCCGATATAAGGAACCGCTTGACAATAAGCAACTGGACTCGAATGTGCTTGCGAAACAGATTTTTCTTTTTTTTTATTTATTCTTTTTAAATACTTATTACTCCTATCACAGTATGGGGACCATGAGGAGCCACCCGGAAACCCGGGTGGGTTCAGGACAAATCTGCCAGGTCCGGCGCCCATATACCGCAAGGTAACAAAACTCAAGAGCCAAGAGGCAACAGCAGGAATGATTAAATATCACAAAACATAAATCGTCAAGTGACGCGAACCCCCATACTGTCATTAACCAGCTAATGCCAGACGACCCCAAAAGGCCTAACTGAGGCCCGCACCAGTCAAAAACAAACCTATCAGATCAGAGAAAATACAAAGACAAAATATTTAGGCCCCGCAGCCCTCTATCAGGGCCCTCATCTTCCGACCAACCGTCTGTAGAGGAAGTCGAAAAAAGATTCTACTACATCCCATTGATCCCCGTCCTCTTCCTGGATCATCTGGGACGATCGAGATGCTTCCAATCCTTTAATGCTGCGTAAAGCGACCGGCTTGCTGAAGTCTGGACTGTGAAACGTGACGTCGACCGTCCTGAGTGTGATACCCACACTCCACGCACTTGTGTCGGATTTGCCCATTCTATGAGGCCAGTTTCATGCTAATATGCATGTCGACTCCACTCTAATTTTTCGACTCCGAATCCTCTTGCCGTGCGTGCCTTACCCCCTATACACTTTCGAGGCTTGTCTGATGCCTCCTTCTGTTGCCATTGAGGAGGGAGTCAGGGATACCTGCCCTGAAGCAGGCTGCGAGCTTGCCGTGTTGGAAACAGAGTTGGGTACTTAGGTTTCTGAAATAGTTAGCCAACGATGTGAATCTAACAGACTTAAAATGGAAGGAATTTCATATTATCTGCAAGGCGTGTCTAATAGGTACCATAGGTGATTGGAAGGTTTCTATGCGTGGCGGGCAACCACGCGTTAGGGGTAAGGCCCGAGCAATCTGGGCTTGAGTTCACTGTTGTATATCACGGGCGACTCAGACAAGAAGCCACGTAGATAAACGAAGTTCTTTGTGATAGGATTTTTAGTTAGAATTCATACGTCTAAATACATGGTGAAGTTCTTCTTAGACCCTGTTTGATATAGGGAGCCTGCGCACCAACGTCAAGGTGATGAACTTCATAGCGCAGGTTCCTTCTCTTTCTTCCTCCATTCCCATACGAAACCCCTTTCCATTAGCTTCAATTCCACGTACTTGTTGTCCCATTGCAGCCCAACCTGCGAGAGCCTCAAGCGAAAATAGTTTGACTAGAGTATTTTTTGATTAGAAAGGCCGGGAATTTTAGATAGTTTTAACCCAGCATTGGATGATTAGAGGAACAAGAGAGTTTAGATGGTTTGAATCTGAGTAAAGGAGTTGTGAGGTGCCAACCAGATTCAGTTGTAGAACCAGTTCCGCGTATTTGTTGGCCTTTTTTTTGGCCCTAACTTAAACGTCAGCTTCAATCCAAATAAAGTATTAGATTATCACAAAAGAAAGAACTGTAAGATAGTTTGAACATAGTGTTGGTTGATTAACAAAAGAAAGAGTTTAGATAGTTGGAATAGGAGCATAAGAATCGTTAGATGCCAACCAGACTGAGTTGTCAGCACACCAATTGTAAGCTATAGCGGGTGGCTTCAGTCGGTAACGGGGCAGGAACTTTGTAGTCTCGATCAGACCCTCGTAGAGGGGAACGTTGTGTCAATGGGGGTTCAACTTGGCTACAGGTGGTTGAAGAGAAAAGAAGAAGGGCGGATTAAGGGGAATGATGGGGTACTTATAGGATTTTTGGGACTCTGCCAAGGAATGGGTCTTGTGGGGGGAGCGGGCTTGGCTTACCGGGCTTGGTATTCTATACTATCATGGGGTTTAGGTAGCCTCGGGGTTTAGGTCACGTTGGCCTCAAGGTAGTCAGACGAAGGCGGTTTACATGACATCATGCAGTGCAGTGGGGGAATCACCGCCTGCCTACCAATTATCCCAACCCCTCAGAACATTTCCAACTATGCCTATACGTATAAATATAGTGACAATCAGGGTGAAATTTCAAGAACAGCAGAGCGTAGGCAAGCGGTGATAGCCAGGGCGGCCGAGCTGGCGGCAGAAAGTTCAACAGGTTGGGTCGAGTCTTTGGTAAGAGAGTGCCTGGAAAGGGGGGTGCAGAAACTGATGTGCGTTAATGGCCTTTGTGTTTTTTTTTTTTTTCAAAATACTTGTTACTCCTATGCGGCCCCATTAGGGGGGCCATGAGGAGCCACCCAGAAACCCGGGTGGATTCAAGGTTAAGACAAGTTAATCTGTCAGAACCACGCAAAATAAGTACAAATATGACGGAATATGGGGCCCCATGCTGTCATTAACGGACGAGCCGATGACCCGCAGGCCTGACTGGGCCTCCACTCCTATACCAAAGAACTGTGAAACTCGCGGATAAGAACTGAAACTGGATGAAAGGGACTGAATAACAAAAGGGACTCGTAAAAGTAACTCCAGCTCCCGACGGCAACGGCCTAATACATGGCCGGTAAAATGGTGTTAAGCGGCAAAAGAAACCCTCACGAAAAACAGGGCTTTTGGCTTGTTGGTAGCTTGACGGCGTGTAGTAGGTATTCACAGTGCTCGCTCGATGTGACTCCTTCTTGTTCTCGATCTCGATGACGATGATTTTTTCGTTCTTTTTTTCGTCCCCGTCTCTAGGTACGACTGAAGGGGCCTTTATAGCCACCTCCTCGTAGGCCTGACACTAAACTAAGCTAGTAACGTTATCTATCTAATGCAAACAACTCGGAAAGCTTAAAATCAACACCCGATCCACGGGCCTCATTATCGGGCAAATATCAGCCCGTAACAATGGACTCGGGAAATGAAAGGAATAGTGGGGAGAAATGGCCTTTGTGTAGTTTAACGCAATGAAGAGGCGGGTTGCAAAGGATAGAAAAGCCGATGCTCAAGCCTGACATCGTCATACTAGCTGAGCTACGTCAAGCCTTCAGAACCGAAGCACCGGGGGTGGAGCAAAGAGGCGATAAGAGGCGTAACATACCTGACGACAGGTCGGGGACCCCAGCGGGCATTTCTGCACTAAATCCCATCTTGCTTATGCTGTAAGGTACAAAATGAGGCGCGTCTGATGGAGTGCTTTTGGGTCGGAGACGGGAACGTCAAGAATGCTGAGAAGGTGTGGAAGTTTGTGAGCGCAGGTCCTTCCCTATTCTTTCCTTTATATATATTGACTCGGAGAGTGTCTGGTCTTGTACGTACATACGGGGCAGGGAACGGCCCAGCAGCCCAGGGGTTGGACAATGCCGTAGGGTACCTACTCCGGGATGCGCTCCCTCGTCATGAACCAATAGTTTGAATACGAGTGAGTTACCTCAAAAAGGAACGGCAGACCCCGAACACGCAGATCGAAAGTCATGAATCGGGGAACCAGGCCCGTAGCAGATAACCAAGGGCGAAAAGACCCTAATGTGGGTGAAAGGGCACGCTTGGGTGCCAGGGAAGGAAGTAGCACAAGCCAACGAGGGCGGGAGAATAGATGGGGAAGCAGGTGTTGCGACTTGATATAACAACACCGGCAGGAATCCGTGAAGCCTCTAGTGTCTACCCGGGGCCGAAGCACCCAGAGTGGAACAGCCGAGCGATGAAATGCATAGTGTGGGAATATAAGGGTATAACAGCAGCAGCTACAACATCGGAGAACAAGGGAACATGTGACGTAATGGACTCTGGGGTCACCATGGCGTGGCAAACTAATAATACGGTAGCGTTGGATAGACAAGCAGTGATCATGCGGAAGACGGAGATGATGCCGCCCCCCCGAGGTCCAGGTATGAGCTGGTGTAGGAAAGACCAAAGGGGAACCAAAAACCCTGATGTGGGTGAAGGGGCGCTCCGGAGGAGCGGGGAATCAGGTGGGGGACAAAAGCTCTAGAGTGGTAGCTTGGATTGGGAAACGGATGCTAAAGCCTAATATTGTGACACCAGCTTGCGTACGCGAGATTTTTCCATTCACCCAAGACAGAAGCATCTGGTGTGAAGAACAGGGCGATAAAGTGCCTGAGACATATGCTGACAGACAGCGCACCAAAGTGACCCGGGACATCTGAGATCGGGAGGGCACAAGATCCGTTGTGTGGTCCAGAACACGGCTCTTCCACGGATGGAAGAGGGAGAAGCCAGGAAGTGAGCGGCCCGCATGAAGAATGGTGTGAGAATGTGTGGACATATTGCGGAGGTGATTTTTTGATTGGTAGTTTTTTCGTTATGTTCTCTGAATCTAAGGTTTTTTTTCTCTGTTTGTAGAGCTAGGTGACCCCACGTGGGTCCGACACACGTGACTGCGCCAATTTTTAACACTCATTACTTACAGAGTGAGGACATGATGAGCCACCCGGAATCCCGGGTGGAGTTTGAGCATTGCAGGGTTAATCTGCCTGACGGGCGCCTATATACAGAAATGAAAAAATGAAACAGAGAGGAGAGGGAAAGAAAAGGAAAAAAATAAAATACAGATTAACGTCCTGGACTAGGACTCCTCCGAGACGTTCCAGTTTTCTTCCGCTTTCCGCTCCCCTTCTATCCAAATCGGTCGGTCTATTCACACACCCGAGTTACCAGGTCCGGATACCTTTTTCTTTTTTTTTAAGTCTCTGACTGCGGTCATGACGGGGATGTCCGGATACCTAGATGCGGTCTACTGTAGCTCGGAGTTGGGGAATCCATTTTTCTTGCGTCTGGCCAAACTTCAGATCCCTGCTTCATGCGACTTCCGTGTATATAATTTTTTTATTTTTTATTTTATGCTCACTTCCGTGTATATAAAAGCTCGCTCAGCTCTGTCATTATTCTCTAATAGCAAGCCTTCAAATCCACATCTCCCGTAAATTATCCCTACGCTCGCAAAATCCTTGGCCCATGTACAATTAAAAATATTTTTAGTAGAAAAAATTAATAGTCACATGCAATACCCGCACTGTGCGCATCTGTTCAGCGCTGGCACTCTGTACTAGACTCCATGTAACGCTACGCAGCTCCATATTTGGGGTGGTATACACAGATATAATAAGTAGATACCCATTAGCATGTTTCCATAATGCTCAATCTCAATATGTAAAATCCTCTCTAACTGCAACTGGCAATATCATCTGTTTCACTATTGATTAAAGTTAGTACCAGACGGTGAAGACAGCGGGAGCTGGTTGTTGAATTGCACGATGTTTTCTAGATTGATTCTCATCATGAGTTCTAGGCTTATTTGCATGCTGATATCTAGGTTAATTTGTATGATAATTTCTAGGCTTATTTGCATGCTGATATCTAGATTTATCTACATGGTAATTTCTGCTATTTGCACGTATCTAGGCTTATTTGCACAGTGATATGGGGTGTTTCGAGGTGGTTTGGTGAGATAATGCTGTATATATGGTCTGGTACGTTGCGGAATCCAGTGAAAAATGTTAAAAACTGAGCCCGGCAAATCATAAAAAAAAAAAAAAAAAATTGTAGATTTAAGAGAAAAGCACACGGTCTTTCCTCTGATTTTTACAGCGGTTAAACGTCTTGGGCAGGCACAGCAGTCTGCAGAACTAAAGCCAATTCCAAAATCGTAGAAATAGCGCTAAACCGTATGCGGAATAGCGCGTTTTCATAACTTTTCAGTTTGCGAGGACTTCAAAAAATTACCAGGGCAGCTGAAGAACTTCTATAGGCCTATAAATTTGGATATAAAAACTTCATATCAAGCTCAAACTCTATCCAAAAAGCCGCTCGAAAATTCAACAAGGTGAGTGTTATTATGCAGGTGTCTACGAAGGGCACTTTTGGTGTGTTTTGGCGATTTACCAAGACTTATGTCCACTAACTGTAGTCCGTAAATATTTTCTTCATTGCAACATAGCAATACCTTTTCAACACAACATACTCTGGACACCGTTTTTTTTTTTCCTCCTTTTTTTTGGAAACAGGTCAGTCATTGCGGTACCGTTACGGTCTCTTTGCTTATTTCCATGTCTTTTCTTTCTATCTCCATGTCCCCCTTAATACGTGTCTTGCCTATCTCCGCGTCTTCTTTCCATGGCCTATACAGATATGTAGCGGACGCCAGTTCATACTTGATGTAGATAGGTCTTCAGTGCGTATGAAAAGCATGTATTCTCTAAGTCTAGCTAAGCTCATGACATGAATATTAACCCTACGATGACACCTAGTCACGTGCCAAAGACTCCACCGAACTCTATATCCAAACTAGGCTAGAGCGACATGCAACCTCATGCTGGTATGCATAGCCACAGTCTCGAATCTAATAGTTGGCCTCCAGATCGAGGAGGTGATGGCAAACGTAAAGAAGAAAGCCAGGAAGCACTGGCACAAAGGGAGGGAAGGGTGGGAAACCGCGAGGAGAAGTTGGACCGATTGGGTTGAGAGCCACAGGAAGAAGGTCCGCCCAGTTGTCAACAACGCAGGTTCAAGAGTCCACTTGGAGGAGGAAATTGTGTTGGACAATACGGCCAATGGAGCATCCGCTCCTAACAAGGATACTGGAACCGAGCTAGCGCCTGGAGCCCCTGTCCTTCCACCTTCTGCTCCACTCATGGGGGAGCTTGTCATCAAGTTTCGGGAAATCAACTCTGAGGATATCGACCCCGGCCTGGTTGATATCCTTTACGAAGATGATACAGGCCGAATCATCCACCCACTGGGCTGGTGGGAGGGCTTCGGTATATATGGACCCGACCGCCCCCTCCCATGCCACAGCAGCCCCCACAGTTACCCCATGAAGGCAATGCCAACAAGCAGGGCCACGATGTCAACCATCTCCATTATTAGCCCACACCCAGAACCTCCGCTGTATCCACTTATAGTGGGAATTGTCACCATCAAAGCAACAGTTACCAGGGAATATGAAACCTCCATTACGTACCACATGCTAGCTTTTGCCCGTGATTGGGGGTTTGGTATCGACCTCACGATCTCATACCCCTTCTTTGACCAGGGCGAACTCACGCTCGTGGCAAGAGTTGCAGCTCCGTGGGAGCGCAGCATCTTATCGGGGATGGAGGTTATAGAGGGTCTCCTAACTGTTAAGATCCAATGGGCCTGACCTGAGAGGAGGAAATATCCAGACGTCTCAATTTGGCTGTGACTTGTGGGGGATTGGGTTTCCTTTATTGAGGTTCTCTTGTGTTGGTTCGTTTTATCAAAGATTCCTTTATTGGGCTATAAGCTACAGTAACGTGCCATCCTTGTTCCTCCTTTACCCCGATACTAACCCATTTCTCAAGAAATAGTAAAGATCAGCCATACCATATCATTCCCAAGAAATAATGTAGAAGTATTTAAAGTGAGGCTTTGCCACTTCGCTTGAATTGGATATTTTTTCAATTGAGTTTTCCATGTCTTATTTTACATAGGGGTGGTTTTCGCTATTTATTTATTTTTTTTTGGGGGGGGGGCGGAGGGAGACGTTTTTTTTCGTTGAGTGGGTATTTATTCTACGTAGACGTCTTTGTATATTCATTCCAAGGTAAAAAAAGAGTTAGAAAAAAAAAAAAAAAAGATATATGAGAGATTGTGGTTGTCTTGGCCGCTCTCTCCTGCATACAAAAAAAAAAAAAAAAAAAGAGAAAAGGAAGAAAGGGGGTAGTTAAAATAGTTGTTCAATAGAGCAAGCAAAATAGGGGAAAAAAAAAAAAACCTCATAACCAAAAATTACCCAACAACCCAACCCACTTAACTCTCCAACCACATCCCCCCCCCCCCCAGGGAACAACTAACATGGCTGAATAAATGTCGGTATGATTACCCTGGATTCCTCTCCCTTTGCCTTTCATTTCCGTTCCAAGAGTAAATCGCATGGTCACAATGTGATCTCCTCATATAGACGTGAAAACGTTTATTCCTCCAAAATCGAGATGTCCCCCCCCCCCCCGTCTTACACAGGCTTATGTCCCGTCGTGTCTCCTTTAATCACTGTGTTTGGTCAAACTCCAAATGAAATTGTATTATGATTTATAGAGACTACTGGTTTCGCCCCAATACGAAAGATGGTTGAAGTACTATACAGCGATGGTCATCGGCTCAGAGGTTATAGTGGTATTACCACTGATATCATACACAAGAACATATAACTCAGGGTAATGGCTATCATCATCCCCCCTTTATATATTTACAACCATCACAAGTGGAAAGGATAAACAAATAACCTATCCACATTCCCCTCCATGGAGTCCTTGGTTCCGGTATCAATTCTTGTTCTATCATCAATCATCTACCACAACCACACGCACTCCCGGCATCTTCCCAACCACCATCATCATAAATTTCTGATAATCCCTAGGGACCTCCACCCGAATAAAGATTACCTGCTCCCCGTCTCCACGCCCATTAGAAAGAGACGGGTTATGCAACATAATATCTCCTGGCATGTCGAGAAGCTGGTCAAGAAGTGCTTGGTGCTGTCCTCGGGTGACGTGGATTTTCAAATGGAGATGGGTTGATGAACGGGAGTTTATTTGATTCTGGGCGGGAGGACAAGCCTGTGAAGGTAATGATTCAGCGGAGGAGAAGGGTGTTGGAGTGGCAGGGGCAGGAATGGGAGTGGTGGCGTATTGGGGGTGAGTGATTTCCGGTGAGAGTGAAACAGATTGGTGTGCCGTAGCTGTGCTCGGTAAAGGCAGCCCCATGGTGTGACTAGAAACGATGCTCAGATCCTGGTTATAGGTGTTTATGCCCAGTGCTGTAAGCGGGGGGACCTCACTGGACCCCGGCTCATTGCTTTGTGGTGTGAGAGAGTCAGAGGGGAAGTTTTCCTCGGGGTTTCCAGTTGCTCTACCCTTTTTTGCAGTAACAGCTCTAATGGCTTCCAAAACCTCTTGAACTCCGGGAGTTGGCGCCGTTGACAAAACGGACATAGCAGGTACTGGAGAGTTATTTTCTTGCCACCATGGTCTTGTCTCGTATTTCTCTAATGACTGAGGTTCAGAGGGCGCGCTCCAGTGGTAAGTCGAGGTCAGGGGTAACGAATCTGTCGACTGAGGCAGACTGGGCGCCTCAGCTGTTGTAAGTACCGAGTTGTCATCACGGCTGTCCCTTACAGGTATCTCCAGCCCACTACCATGCCCATTACCACGCCCGCTCCCCACCCCGAAACCACCCTTCATTGCCACCCTACGATTTTCTAACACCCATCTCATCCACTTCATCTGCCTCCCACGTCTCCTTCTCATAGTCTGACTGTTAAACCTTCCACTCTGGTGCATAATATACCTCATCACACTCTCCTTCGTCAACCCGAATCCGTACCCACCTCCCTCCTCGGGGCTGATCTTTAGCCATACCTGTTCTACCCCCCGAGCATTTTCCTCCGTGTTCATCACACACCCATGAGAAAGTAGCTTCTCCAGGTGATACCGTTGAATAGGTGTCCACGGGCCACCTGGGTGGGGTGGCCTACCATCCGCAGAGAATAGAGGGTCTAGTTTAGGCCCTGTTGGGATAGCGCCTGGGAGTGTTTCTGTCAGCGTCTCCGGGAGAGCATTTAAAATAGCGGAGTGGGGAGGCGAAGGCATCTGGTCGTCCCGGCAACGAGCGGTAGAGATCTTATTTCCAGCGAGATTTTTATTTCTATCCACCGAACGGAAGAGGATGCGAGGTTTCTCCTCGGACAGGGACGACGAAAGGGCTGGCGAGTTGAGGGAATGAAGCGGCCTCTCAGCGGAGTGTGGTGGGGTCAACGTTGGGAAATAGCCACGTTGGCGATGAAAGTACTCAACGGGACGGGAAATCGAGATGGAATGCGAAGGAGATTGAGATCGAGTGTGACTTCGTGATTGGCTCGAGGTAGTATGTCTGGAACCACAATCCTCTCCAAGGCAGCTCGCTGGATGCTCTGGCTCCTCACCCGGTCGAGGGCTGCCAGAACGCCAGTCTGAATGTCTTGTTTGACCATACTTGTGCAGTTGCATCTTCTGCGTTGTTGGGGTATCTGCCCCAGGGTACTGTAGTTCTGTGATGGTAGTCTGGTTGATGAGAATCCACGTTAAACCTGCTGATAGAGCATAGAGCGCGCCTATATAGGATTCAAGCAGTGAGTTGACACTGTCTAATAGGGTTTTCGCCACGCTGTGTTTTCTAGGCGATGGCTATTGTTTTTTCCCTTTTCTTTTTTTTTTCAATGGGCAATGGCTATAGGAACTGCATCGCAACCTTGTATGGTACGGTTCATCGTACAGTGCGCTTAATATATTGACCTTTCATGGATCCTTTCCCGTCCCTTTGTCATTCACAAATTTAAGTATCGTAACTTAGATTTGCGGGCACCGGTCTCTAGGCAGCACTTTGGGTGTGCGAAGGGTACAAAGGAGAGCCCCTGTGTCCGAGTTATGATATAGAGATCCATGAGAGGCATACACCTGTTCTTGCCTGCGCAGGAATAGGTATTCCTAGTTTGGCTGGCCTCTCCAGGAATTGGCCCAATACAAGTATAAGTATGGTGGTCAGTTAGGGTACCTACATTCCATCAATTTATATATATATAAATTCATCCTGACAAATGCTCGCATATTGGAGTAAGAGTATGACTTTTTATATAAATACAAAAGAATAAAGGGGGGTTCTTGCCCCTAATCCAATATATATATTTTCCATTCAAGTTTTCAACTTATTAAGATCTAAATAAAATCAATAGAATTTCATTTTATACATCTAAATATTTCACATTTGTTTCCCCCCTTTTCCTTTCTTTCACTACATCTAACCATACGCCCCGGGGGGGGGGGGGGGGGACCATAAAGAATGGAAAAATTACACATTTAATATCATTAAATTTTGTTATTAAAGCATTTGCCCCTGTGATAGCTAATACCACGAAAATCGAGAGGGTAGTTGGTACTATCAAATCAATGCTTATGAAATTGGTAGTGGAGGCTCAACAAGGAAATAAGGTGGATGCGGAGAACAAGGAGAACAAGAGAATGAGGTTACAGAGATGGCTGTTGGAATAGAGGTGGATGACGAGGTTTTCCAGGTAGTAGAAAAGAAGGCGGCAGCAGGAGGGGCAGACATAACTGATGAGGAAGCAGTGTCAAAGAAGATGTCGAAAACGCCAGTTCACTGGGTTGCTCTACTGTATGCCTGCCTTTGGGTAAGTATACATAAGCTCGACACACTCGAGTACGGGGTTATCGCCTAATGTTGGCCCTCGGTAGAGAGTTGAAGATGCCAATGGATCTATCAGAAGAGGCTTCCGTACCAGTGTCAGACGAATTGCACAAAGAGTTGGTACCTAAGAGATTGCAGTGGTTATGTGATGGGAACCAGGCTTGAGAGAGTTGAAGGCCGGGAAAGGAGAAATCGAAGAGTTCGAGTTAGGGCAGAAGGTCTGGAAGCGAGAGTCTCGGTATGATGCAAAAGGCTTTGTTCCGGTGTTTGCTCCAAGATGGACGGGGCCGTCCATTGTTCATACAGTGTTTGACAAGAATGTCTACAAGTTGGTAAAAGACCCGGAGGTGACGGGTAAGAAGGTTGGTTACCTACGCAATCCTATTAGCGGAATGCGGTTGAGGGAATTTGTGGACGGTGAAGTATTGAATAGGCATAGGACTAGTCTGGTTGTCTGGTTGGCAGGGTGTTGCATATTGTGTGTGAAAAAAGGTAGGACAGTGCTAGTCTGGTTGCACTACCCCTCCACTGGACAGTGCCCCCTCCCGCGTACGTTTTAAGGGGGGATTCTGTGGTAGCTAGTACCACTTGGCTGCATGCATTACATACACACATATCATCCTACCCCCCCCAAGTGGGGGACAAAACCAGACTACCCTTTACTCTATCGATTTTACCCCTCCAATGGATTTAAAAAAATATATATATATATAAAATGAAAAATGGTCTAAAAAAATTGATTTAAAGACTGTTGTGGTTGAAAACGAGGCGGCTTTTGCTTTTCCGGCGAAGAAGTTCTTTTTTCAACATTAATTTTATTTAGATAGAGTAAGGGCAAACTGAAATTTATGTATTAAGCATATGGAAAAATGTCATCATACATGACCCCACTCTTAATAAAGAAATATATTAATATTGTGCAAAACCTTTTCATTACTTATATTTATAAATGTACTCTCCCAAGAAAGCGTCTCAAGGGATATGATGGGTCCTCCGGGGCAACTGATCTCGGATCGTAGACTGATCCACCTCTTCTGGAAAATTCCACTCTTCGTCAGCCTCCGGTTCCGACATTCCCGCGGCCCTACACACGCGCATGACGGCAGCATCAAGGACAAGGGAGGCGATGCCTCCTGGAACGCCCTCGCGTGGATCTGTGGAGGTCCGAGCCTGAGACTTCAGGGTCCGAGTACTCTGACATGGGAACACCCGGATGTAGCACTTGCGTCAGACCCCAAGCATCTTCTTGCAAGTCGTTGCCACCCCTTACGCCCGTTCCTGACCGATTCCTGTGACCCAGGAGAATCGCACATCGTACGAGGAAAGAACATCAGTGGAACTTTGAATCCCAGCCAAGGGTTCCCCAACAGGTTCCAGCACAATATATCCTGACCCGAAATAGTAGTGGGCATCTGGAGATAGGCATATCAAGTTCTCGGCGCGATCGATTTGATTGCGTGAACCATGACCCTGCAGCAAGTATGGTTCTAAATTGCGCACCACTGTTGGGCCCGCCAAAACCCTTAGGAAGGCCTCGATGTTGGGCAATGTTTGCCTAGAGAGAATGTGGTACAATATGAGCAACGAGTGGATGGACTCGGCAGGTCAGCAAGCATGAGCTGTTATCTCGCACTAGGTAATGCCTACCAGTGCGATGTTAGGGACGCCCAACCTTGAACCACCAGAACACTTACTAGGTCCCAAGTCCTCGTTGATTGTGATTCAGAGCTGGTCTCTGCTTGTGGTCTCACAGCAGTTCGAATGCCAGCAGCTAGCCCTAGACACACAGATTTCTGGTCAGTTACCCATCTCTCATGCAGTAGTAGGTGAGGTCACTGAGGTCAACAATACATTGCCTCATAGCGGCTGTGAAAGTCTGGGCCAGCTGTGCCAGATCCTCCTCTGATTGACCCTTCAACCAGGCCATAATCTGCTGCTGTTCATCGCGAATCATCGGTCGGAGAGGCGTAGAGAAGATTTTGATTAATCGCTGCAAGAAAACCGCGGGTTACCTCACAGGACCGTCTCTGCCGAAGCCGCTGAGTGAGGGCTACGCGAAGTTCATGAGGGAGAGGACGCAGCGGATGAAGCAAAGCTGATCGTGGAAGGAATGGTGTGGATAGCTGGGGTGGTCATTTGCCATCGCGGTGCAGAAGTTGGAGAAGTGTTGGTTGGGCGGTGATACGTACTTAATATTACAACGTAACGAGCGAGTGCATCACATGCCATGATTCGGTCCACACTTGTCACACGCTCCACCGCCGTCACTCGCTTATCATACCGCACTGCTTAGCCATCGCAGTATGCCTTCCTATCATTGGTCTATTTGGCGAGTTTCATTTACAGTTAGTTGGTGCTTTGATCCCATATATGTACTTAGCGGCAGACCTGGCAATTAACTTGCCTTGTCCCTGAATCCACCCACAGAGGAGGGTAGTGCAATCAGACTAGAATCCACCCGGGTATCTGGGTGGTTCCCCCTAACGGGACCGCATCGGAGTAATGAGTTTTTAAGGGGAAAAAAAAGATGTATAGATCTAGCCACAACTAGGTGCTACCAGACTGTGAAGACCTACTACAATGTGTTCAAAAAAACACTGCTAAAACACGTCGCAATATGGTGAAACGGCATGTCTTTGCTATTGGTGATATTGTCAGTGAACACATACATCTCTATTGTCTCGTTGTGCGAAAACCACATCCTGATTTGTCACGCTCTCTTTACTACCTATGGCTTATTAGATTGGCATTATCCCACTCGTGAGTCTAGACTTATTGGATGCACCCAATATTCAGAATTCAAATCCTAAAGGGATATAATATGATATCCCTATTTCTGTCAGTGGCCTGATATTGCACTACACAATGCTACACTTCGAGAAGTTTCTCGCCGTATACTATCAAGTCTGTTTTCTACAGTCTCTATTTAATTCTTTACCTAGACTTATGTTTATGATAGAATCCTTGCATTGCATTTTTTTTTTTTTTTAATATATTTTTAATCCTTACTCCTATGCGGTTTTGTTAGGGGCCATGAGATATGGGGAAGGTTATCAAGGATAGGATCTTCGAAGTAGAGGAGGTGGAGGGAGAAGTAGAGGGAAGAATAAAGTAGTTTTGGAGTGGCATGTCAGGCGGTAACCATTCCTATAATTAATCTCCAACTAGGAGAGAAGGCACTTGAGAATTAATGAAGCAGCCGACGGTTGCCAGATTTTCTACACGGATGGGAGTAAACTGAAGGAAGGAATGGTACGGTCAAGGCACATATTGGGATACCGTATTAATTCGCAAGTAAGAATGCTGTCTTATATACAAATGGGCGGTCGTAAGGGCCTTGAATTTACTGTCTTATAAAAGAATTTCCCCACCAAAAAAAAAAAAAAAAAAAAAAAAATCCGGAACAACCGATAGCGGTATAATTGGTACCTAGTTACAACAATCTCCTCCCAAGCATAATCGTCGCATATTGAATAGCCTCCTCTTCAGTAATATAATCTCCTGCTCATTACCACTTCCATCCGCCTCCTTCTCACCATCCTAAACCTCAAGGTCGAAACCTTCATCTTCTGTGTTGCCAGATTTCTGCAGTTGCAAAACAGAGGTTGCTCGAACTTGTTGTTTGCGCATTGGGTCCAGCACGAGATGCCAGCGAAATTGACATTGGAACAAGGAGTGAAAGAAACTGGCTGCCCAGTCAACGTCGACAGACATTACTATACTACAGTCCTATCAGAAAAATTTGTTGTCTAATACACGATTCGGATATCTCGGCCAAAATTAGGCTGTATTATACACTAGTACTGTCCTGCCGAGTAGATACTATCTTACTTGCGAATCAATACGGTATATGGGAATGAACAGGCGGACCGTTTGGCGAAACAAGGAGCAGATAGGCTATGAATGGGAGTCATCACTGGGGGTGGGGGGGGAGGTGGTCAGGCAGGCCTGGAATAGGAAAAGACAGGCAAGTCGAAAGGTGGTAGGAACAGGGATAGGTAGAATATTGAAGTGGAATAGGAAAGCACGGGTCAATTATGTGCATTGCAGAACTGGGAAAGGCAAGGTACAAGTGTGGAGAAATATATTAGATCCCACGGTAGACCCAGTGTGCATGTTCTGCAAGGTGGACCCAGAAACAGGTGGCATGTCCTGCCGGAGAATGGATGGATCGGAAGAAAGGTGAAGCTCTTGGGAACAGGCTAACGAGAAGGAACGATGGTTGGGACGGGGATCAAGAGGTGTTTGAAGACCTGGTCGAGACTTTCTTTTCCAATCTCGTTCCAAGATAAAAGGGATGGAGGACGGCGGGCGGAGGCTCAGGACGAAGTTATTGTTGTGCGGATTTCTTTGGTTTCTTCTTAGGTTCGGGAGGCTGGACCCGCTTCGGGACACCGTCATGACCACCGGTCGATTGCGGGTATAAGACCTTTAAAAAAAAAAAAGAAAAAAAAAAAAAAAAAAAGGAGGGGCGGGGCCATGAGGAGCCAGAGAAGAACTGCAAGTAAGGGGGAAATGTCAAACCCGGTAATGCAATCCGATTTGCATTGCAGTAGCCACTGCGACCCATCACATAGCTGCCTGAATACTCTTATTGAACAAGAAACACAGTCGCAATTACACTTGGTAGGGGAACTGGAAGAGTCTACGCAACAATTGGCAGCACACATTCAGGAGCATAGTAATATCTCATTAAGTACAATTCACGTTCATCAGCGCTGATGTATTTTCATACCCCATGTACCTTCATTAAATTACTACATTTGATAATCACATTCCGGGCAGGCCAGAACATTATCAAGCAATCAAGTATAACTTCTTACGCTCTTGCGCCAATTCTTACAATACTAAGGCATCCTTATTGACCACCTCAATCGCATTATCAACTCGTCAACTGTAGGTATTACGGTAACCAGATAGCAGTTCGGGCAATCCCTAAATGCCTGATTCGTCCGGTGACCCCGCACCTGCTTCGAGAAAGCATCTCAGAGTATCCGATGGATCCTCCGTGAGAAACTGATCTTGAATCCTAGCCTGGACGTCCACCTCGTCTGGAAACTCCCACTCTTCATCAGCCTCCGGTTTCGACATTCCCGCGGCCCTACACACGCGCATGACGGCAGCATGAAGGACAAGCAGGTCTGGGTGAGGAAGGGGATGATGAACCGGGTCATTCGTGGTTAGGGTGAATATGAACCCTGTTTCCAGCGCTTGAATAGGGAGACGACGCCTATTAGAACGCCGCAGCGTGGGTCTGCCGAGGTGCAAGCCTGAGACTTCAGGATCCGAGTCATCCGACATGGGAACACCTGGATCTAGCACTTGCGTCAAATCCCAAGCATCTTCCTGCAAGTCGTTGCAAACCCTTACGCCCGTTCCTGGCCGATTCCCTGTGACCCAGGAGAATCGCACGTCGTACGAGGAAAGAACATCAGTGGAACTTTGAATCCCAGCCAAGGGGTCCTCAACAGGTTCCAGCACAATGTATCCCGACCCGAAATAGTAGTGGGCATCTGGAGATAGGCATATCAAGTTTTCGACGCGATCGATTTGATTGCGTGAACCATGACCCTGCAGCAAGTATTGTTCTAAATTGCGCACCACTTTTGGGCCCGCCAAAACCCTTAGGATCGCTTCGATGTTGGGCATTGTTTGCCGCAATAGGCCTCCTAACCTTCCTAGCGAGAATGGTACAATATGAGCTACTTCTGGATTGATTCGCCAGGTCAGGACGCATGAGTTGTCATCTCGCGCTAATGCCTACCAGTGCGATGTTAGGGACGCCCAACCTTGAACCACCAGAACACTTACTAGTTCCCAAGTCCTCGTTGATTGTGATCCAGAGCTGGTCGCTGATTGTGGTTCAGAGCTGGTCTCTGCTTGTTGTCTCGCAGCAGTTCGACTGCCAGCATCTAGCCCTAGAGATACACACACGGATTTCTGGTCAGTTACCCGGCTCTCATGTAGCAGTAGGTGGGGTCAACAATACATTGCCTCATAGCGGCTGTGAAAGTCTGGGCTAGCTGGGTCAGACCCTCCTCTGATTGGTCCCTCAACCACGCCATAATCTGCTGCTGTTCATCGGCTGGAGCGGCGTGGAGAAGATTTTGATTAAGAGCTGCAAGAAAGCCGCGGGTTACCTCACAGGATCGTCGCTGCCGAAGCCGCTGAGTGAGGGCTACGCGAAGTTCATGAGGGAGAGGACGCAGCGGATGGAGCAAAGCTGATCGTGGAAGGAGTGGTGGATAGCTGGGGTGGTTATTTGCCATCGCGGTGTGTGTGTCGTGCAGAAGTTCGAGAAGTGTTGATACGTACTTAATATTGAAACGTAATGGGCGAGTGCATCACTTTCGTCACTTATGCCATGACTCGGTCCACACTCGTCACGCTCTCCACTGTCGTCACTCGCTCCACACTAGCCACTCGCTCCACACTTGTCACTCAAACACCATACCGCACCGCACGGCTTAGGAGGTAGGCCTTCTTATGCATATAATAAGATGGAGCTTCCCGCATATAGAGTAGATAGATATTCACATATGTTCACACATACATTCGCACATTGGTACCCCCTAACGGGACCGCATAGGCGTAATGAGTATTAAAAGTAAAAACAAAAATAAAATTCGCACATATGTACATTCTCACGTCCATACATATTCCTCTTACAGGCAAACCTCTATAATAGCCATAACGTCGGGACCGGGGTTCGTATGCTAATGGAGGAGTTATGCATTTAGAGAGGTTTTGCTTGGCATCACGTGAATATGGTAATATTAATCACGTCTGCCCCCGCCCACTGCTGCCGCTACCTCCCCTAACTCGGAATCTTTTTAAAATCCCTTCGCTCATATTAGCTCTACACTTCATGGCTTCTGGACAAATAAAGCATAAGAGATACAGTGGATTGAATAATTAGCCACTGTGCCAACTCCTGCTGTGTTGCCTTTGGATGTTCCTTGTGCATGCGAAAAGAACTGGAAGCACTCACTGTCTGTTGCACCAACCTCTCGACGGCGGAGTGATTTGGGGTCTACAGTACTCTATGTTGTTCGAGCAGGCTAGGCTCGATCGCAATTGAACTGATAGATATATCCATTGTAGATGTAGAGATCGCCACACAAATCTCCGCACTCTGCAAATTTTCATAAGTTTGGATACCACTATTGTAGATATGCAGGGTAAATTATTAGCACTTGGGACTGGTAAAATGCTATGCATGCTATTACAGAGTTATGCTATTTTCGCCATAGTCCCAAACTTGGGCCCGGGGGGTAGGTTATGCATATATAGAGGATGCTATTATCCTGTATTCGTTACATGAAGTGACCCTTGACTGGTCATACGTCTGTCTGTTCATCCACCGCACGAAACTGCCACTCATAATCCTGTCATATTATTCTTAGTCTTATAGGACTGGAGAGCGCCCTTAATGGAGCATTTTCCGGGAAATTTTACTTACTCTCTTAGGGTGGCTGCCGAGAGCTGTTATGGCCTGCCTGGGAATCGACTGATTCAACCGGACTACGCTGACCCATGCGCGAATGTAAAATCCAGGTACAATGTGTTCAAAAAACACTGCTAAAACTCGTCACAATATGGTGATGTCTTTGCTATTGGTGGTATTGTCAGTGTACACATACCTCGACAAGACAGACATGGCACTGATGACCTCTCTATTATTCATTGTGCGAAAACCACATCCTAATTGTCACGCTTTATAAATTAAATACATGTGGCTTATTAGATTGGCATTACCCCACTCGTGAGTCTAGACTTATTAGATGCACACAATAATTCTAAAGGGATACAATGTTTCTATTTCTGAGTGTGAGTGGCCTCTGCAATTTACTACACTTCAAGAAGTTGCTTACCATACTGCTCGCAGTTTATTTTCGAAGTCTGATTTCCACATTCTCTATTTAATCTTTACCTAGACTTATGTTTATGATAGAATTCCTCAAAGTGCAAGGGGAAATGCCAAACCCGACAATGCAGCTGTATTAAATCCAATTTGTATTGCAGTAGCTGCTGCCATCCATCATATAGCTGCCTGAATCCTAAGGCACTACCAGTTGAGATGGTATCGATCACAACTCAGTCTCCAAAGGTAGAGAAGCTACAGGTATAAGTGGCAGTATAGACGGAGGTAGGGATTGGGGGATTGGAAGAGAGATTGCAGAAGAAGAGAGGGGCAACAGATAGTAAGGATATTGTGATGGAGCATAAGAAGACGAACCTATTTGGGTATGAGAATTAGAACGAGACCCTGGTAGTGGCTCCTCCAACTCCCAAAAACCAGGCTTCACTACATTCGGCAGCAAGAGCTAGCAAGAATTCTCAACCAGCCAAAATATTCCCGCAGACCATACTACCTAGCGACACCAGTTCAGCTAAGGCTATAATTCTTCATGGGGTCCCCTGTCAGAGACCCATAGCAGTTGTTATACAAGATATACGGTACGAGGGATTATGGGGGCACGTTAGCTCTAGGGAGATAACCAGACATTTGATAGAGCCACCAGCTCCATTGTGGTATTTTTGAGAGGAAGGGTAGATGAGGGGATGCTGAGTCTCAATTGAGACTTATGATTTTGACTGATAAAGGAAGAGGGTAGATTTGCACAGTACCTAGTAAGGGATCTTTCAATGATGGCTTATATTATCATGTTTCTTTTTACCTTGATTGGCATTTTGCACCCCAATACAGTTTATACAGGTGGCGGATCTTTTATAATCTGTTTTGATTGAGTGAGGTGATAGTTGGCCTATTATGCTTTGAGTGTATTGAGTTTTTTAAGATAAGGAAATAGGGCCCAGGTAAGTTTCAATAGATGCATAGAGTTCAAAAAAAAAGAAAAGAAAAGAAAAAAAGAATCTGATACAATCTTGTTCTATTTACCGTATTCTCGTCTATTTACTCTATATCCTTGTACCTAATGCTAATGGCTTAGCACTCCTACCCAACTAGGAAGGTCTTGGTAAGTAGGATTTTTCCGACTACAGCTTTTTTTTTTTTTTTTTTTAAAAAAAATAAAATACTCCTTACTCCTATTGGCTCCCAGTAAGGGGACCATGAGCCGCCCGGAAACCCGGGTGGATTCAGGACTCCGCCTATACAGGCAAACCTCTGTATTAGTATAAAGTCGGGACCGGGAGTTTCAATGCTATTAAAAGGTGATGGATTTATAGAGGTGTTGCTTGGCATCACGTGAACACTGGCAGGAAGTGTAGAACAATTCTTCGTGCCAACCAGACTAGGACTCTTCACCCTTCTAACCAACCATTTGCAATTAGACTAAACCATTTGAAAATTTCAATGCTTCGCAAAACGCAGAAAAACTATGCATAGAGAACAGTATCTGATTGTGGATGGTGAACTCGTGGACACGCTGGATATCACAGGCCAACAGCGTTCCTGTAAACTCCGGTAGTACTGGTTGATCTCGAAATCTCTTTAGGATACCCAAATATTTATATTTCTATTAGTATTATAGACAACATAGTTGTATGGTGAATCTTACGGGATTCAGTTTGATGTGCTTGTGCGTATGAAAACAGCTGAAATCGCTCGCTCTCTGTTGGATCAACCTCCCGATGGCGGACCGACCTGTGGACTGACGTGTGCTCTTGAGTCCATTCACTACCGGTATCCATCATGCCTCCCTAGGAGCGGTCGGGTTCGAGACTATCCATCATGTATACTGGGAGAATTAAAGGAGATAACATTGATAGAAATCCACAGTCCGCCACTAAGTGTGCAGGTTGGATTGTTAGCAGTCACCAGGTTGGGGCCGGCAAAATGCTATGCATGCTATCAAAGAGTTATGCTATTCTAGCCATAGTCCCAAACTCGGGTCGGCAGAGTCTATGCTAATAGCCAGGTTTTGCAATTATAGAGTATGCTAATAATATATTGTCATTAACGGTATTAAACCGATGACCCGAGGCCTGACAGAGCCTTGTCCCGGAAGTGATGGTAAGCGAAAATTCCAATAAGAGATAAGCGAACTTCAACACCTGCGTGTCTTAATACACGTAAGTGTCAGAGTTTAAACCTCAAAAGCGAGAGTAAGTCGATAACGGCATACGATGCTGGCTATCAACAGCTCTGTAGAAGCGAAGCGAAAATTCTTGCACTTTTCTTGTGCGCGTAAAAATGAGTGTGAAAAGTACAAGAGATCACCCGCATAATATATCCCCAAACGACGCTAGCGAGTTAAAAACACTTTCTGGTGTTACCCTCATCCCGAGTAACCTCCTAGCCATCACACCGTGTGTCCTGCCCTTCCAGTAGCATCTGTAAAGCATACTCGCCAGCATTCCTCCAGTATGTTACCTATCTTGGCTGCCCACCTGCCTAGTGATGTTGAGTACGCATCCGAAGGCTCATATATGATGCGGGGGATAAGGCCGCTGGGGGTGGATTATTGCAGTCGCCGAAACTAAGAGAGGGGAGAGCTGACGGGGTAGTGATGTTAAAAGCGGAGATGATGGGATCCTGCCGGATGAGAGGGTGGTGAGAGTTCGAGAATGAGTTGTGAAGCATTTCCCGGATATGCGAATCTCCAGTTCGGACTGCACGACCCGCCCAGCTCGCTAAGATGTCCTGTAGCTTATCTTCTAGGGTTCAACGTTTGCAATCCACCCTAGTTTCTCCTTGGAACTGCCATGGTATGTGCCGCAAATCTTGCGAAGGGCCTGGTATTCTAAGCGTTCCATGTTAGAAAGCCTGGGGTCTGGTCTGCCTGAGGTCTGCCATAAATTGCCCCCCCAGGAGAAAATAGGACGTATGTATCCAGTCTTAGCTACTGTGCAGACATGCCCCCGTTGCTATTGCCCAAGTGTATGAGGATGGATAGGGCTTTCTTTGCCTTCTCTGTGCGAGCGGCTATGTGGGGTCCGAAGGAAAGGTGATGGTCGATAATAATACCCAGCGTGGTAATCTGTTTCGGTTTGCATGTGGGACCTATATTCAAGACGGTGTTCTTGCTCTCACCCCAATTTAGCTTGTCGATTTCCGCTGACATTATCAAGGCATTACTACCCTCTGTAGGACCTCCTGATGTTCTTTGCTGGTGTATTGCTATTATGTGATGATAAGTGGATTTATGCGTAGCTAAAGAGGTAGTTCAGTGGCATAGGAAGGCTCCGCTGTCGGAGGATTTTTGAGGGGAGTTTCAGGAGTTGGCGATCGGAAGGGGAGTTGTGTGCGTTGTTCCTATTGTACAGGCGGATGTCCTGACAGGCCTCAGTGGCTGGTTGGAGTTCGAGAGATGTAAATAAAGAAGATGACTGGGGCTGAGAGGGCTTCCTTGTCAGGTTCCTTCGTCCATGGCCCCTTTGCCTCTAGCCTGATTATCGCATACTATGTTGAACCTTCTATTAGAGAGGAAATGCGTATAAATGGGATAAGATGTTTGGTTTCTGGGCTGTTAAGGCCTCAAAAATTTCTTCGCTTCGGACATTATTAAACGCACAGACAATGTCCTTTCCTAGCAAGGTGACGTTGTCCCCTGCTGCTAGAGCCCTTTCCGCTTTGCTGATTGAACATCATTTCCGAAGCCCCTCCGCCAGATAAAGCTAGCTCCTAGCCACTAGATTTGGTAATCAGTAAAATTCCCTGGCAGGACAGAACATTATCAAGCAATCGGCTACATACCTCTCACGCACTTGCGCATAGGTATTCTTACACCACTAAGGCATCAAAATTATCAACTCCCCCACTGTAGGTATCACGGCAACCAGATATCAGTTCAGGCATTCCCTAAATGCCTGATTTGTCCGGTGTCCCCGAATCTGCCTCGAGGCGTTTCAGGGTATATGATATGTCCTCCGGGAGCAACTGATCTTGAATCGTTGACTGGAGGTCCACCTCTTCTGGAGAATCCCACTCTTCGTCATCCTCCGGCCCCGACATTCCCGTTGCCATACACACGCGCATGACGGCAGAATGAAGGACAAGCAGTTCTGGGAGAGGAAGGGGATGGTGAACCGGGTCATTCGTGGTTAGGGTAAATAAGAACCCAGTTTCCAGCGCTTGAATACGAGGGAGGCGATGCCTACTGGAACGCCGTAGCGTGGGTCTGGGGAGATACGAGCCTGAGACTTCATTGTCCGAGTCCTCCGACATGGGAACACTCGGATCTAGCACTTGCGTCAGATCCCAAGCATCTTCTTGAAAGTGGTTGCCGCCCCTTACGCCCGCTCCTGGCCGATTCCCTGTAACCCAGGAGAACTGCACGTCGTACGAGGAAAGATCACCAATGGACGTTTGAATCCCAGCCAAGGGGTCCGCAACAGGTTCCAGCACAAAGTATCCCGACCCGAAATAATATTGGGCATCTTGAGCTAGGCATAACATGTTCTCGACGCAATTGATTTGATTGCGTGAACCATGACCCTGCAGCAAGTATTGTTTCAAATTGCGCACTACTGTTGGACCCGCGAAAACCCTTAGAAATGCTTCGATGTTGGGCCTTGTTTGCCGCAACAGGCCTCCTAACCCTCCTAGCGAGAATGGTACAATTTGAGCAACTTCTGGATTGATTCGCCAGGTCAGGACTCATGAGTTGTTATCTTGCGCTAATGCCAACCAGTACGATTTTTTTTTTTTTTTTAAATACTTGTTACTCCTATGCGGCCCCGTTAGGGGGACCATGAGGAGCCACCCAGAAACCCGGGTGGATTCAAGGTTAAGGCAAGTTAATCTGCCAGAACCGCGCAAAATACGTACAAATATGAAGGAATATGAGGCCCCATGCTGTCATTATACCAGTACGATGTTAGGGAAGCCCAACCTTCAAGCACTAGAGCACTTACTAGTTGCCTAGTCACTTGTGATCGTGATACAGGGTTCGTCTCTGCTTGTATTCTCGCAGCAGTTCGACCGTCAGCCTAGCCCTAGAGATACGCCCACAGATTTTTGGTCAGTTACCCGTCTCTCATGTAGAGTAGGTGAGGTCAAATACATTGCCTCATAGCGGCCCTGAAAGTCTGGGCTAGCTGTGTCAGACCCCTCTCTGATTGGTCCCTCAACCAGGCCGTAATCTGTTTCATGTTCATTCTCCGGATTGGCGTAGAGAAGATTTTGATTAAGAGCTGCAAGAAGGCCACTGGTTACCTCACAGCGTCGTCCCCGCCGAAGCCCCTGAGTGAGGGCTTCGCAAAGTTCATGAGGGAGAGGACGCAGACGGATAAAGCAAAGCTGATCGTGGAAGGTGTGGTGGATAGCTGGGGTGGTTATTTGCCATCGCGGTGTGTGTGTGGTGCAGAAGTTCGAAGAGTGTTGGTTAGGCGTGGGGATACAGTATTTAGCTCAAAAGTGGGGATTGGGAGGAAAGAGGTGTACTTCAGAAGTCCGAGAAGTGTTGGTTGGGCGTGATGATACAGTATCTAGCCCAAAAGTGAGGATTGGGAGAAAGAGGTGTACTTCAGAAGTCCGAGAAGTGTTGGTGGGCGTGGTGATTTATTCAAGGATCTAGCTCAATTGGAGGAAAGAGGTGTACTTCAGAAGTTCGAGAGGTTTTGGTTGGGCGTGGTGAGCCAGTATCTAGCTCAAAAGTGAGGATTGGGAGGAAAAGAGGTATTCTTATAGGATTTTGGGGTCTCTGCCAAAGATTGGGTACTGTGTGGGGGAGCGGGCTTGGCTCTGCGGGCTTGGTAGTCTGATTGGCACCCGGGCTTGTATGTCGCCCTGTATCGCACCGCTAGTTGTCCACTGGAGAGGAGAGCAGACTACGGGTACATGGAGCATTCCCCGGGAAATTCTCCTTACTCTCGATCCATTGTTAGGGTTCTTGAATGGCTGCCGACAGCTTTTCTGGCCTGCCTGGGAACTGACTGATTCGCGATCTAGGCCGCCCCATTCGTGAATCAGTAAAATTCTCGAGCAGGTCGGAACAGATATAATCTGGCCAACCTGCATCCACTTGCCCTGTAGCTACCCTATATCTACGTACAAAACTAGATATCATTAAACAAAATCATCCAACACACAGGTAAGAAACACACAGGTAAACGGAAACCATCATCCGTAATCACACAGCCGTTTCCCCCGAACAATTCTTCACTCATAAACTGGAAGTGGTAGTTGAATGAACTGTCCTTACCCACATACTTGGGCGTACGGATGGTTCTCATGCCCATCCACAGCTACATACCTCTTCCATTGCTTGAATATAACTCACCAGAGAGATGGAGCCATCACTGGTAATATCTCCTTCATCCAGCATACCCTGATATCTTTACCACTTTCTCCCCCTGTATCCACCTCCACATACCTAGTTCCAAGCTTGCATCGAAATGGAGTAGCGTGCATGGCTACTTTTCGTGGTTGAGTAGTGCAGGTGGGTACTGGCGTAGCGCTTATCCCGTCTGCCCCTATTGCCACTTCGGTTCTGGAGGTAGTATCGCTGGTGGGTTATCCCTGCTTTAGTGCACACCACAATTGAGCCCGCAACCAAACACCACTCTATCTTTGCTGCGGTGGCTGTTGCCCTGTTGGTGGCGATGGAGGACCCGCTGGAGTTGAGTGTGGAGTTCCCGGTGGATACGGAGGAATTGATGAGCCGTTCTGCCTCTGTGGACGGAATTGCGCACGCCGGAGCGCCGTGCAAACTTCGCAGCACTCAACGACCGCCGGATTCATGATGTCCTTGAGCATGGTTATCGAGATCGTTAAATTTGTAGAGTCGATTTCAAAGACAAGTGCTGCAGGACGCTTGCACGAGACTAGCTTCTATGCAGGGCTTTTGATCTTCGTTTGGTGAAGAGTCCCTGGGGCCACACTTTTTATATCAGCCACCAGAGTCCATGTTCAGGCACCGCTCCATTAAAACACAGTTCCCTAGTAATACCCGCCCGCTGTTGCCCGAAATATTCGCTTATCTTTCGCTTATCTATGAAAAGCATACTCCAAGCGATACCCGCCCACGATACCCGACTAGATGTGACGGTGTCTTTTGCGAAAGGTTGCATGTGAACGTCTCCAAGATCCTTGGAAGTGTATATATGAGCTCGAGTTCCACCACATGCTGTGAAACTAGGAATTCCAGAGCGCCGAGTAGATAGTGGCAAAAACGATTATGGGTATATATATATAGATCTTTCGAAATTATCACCATTTCTGACTCCGATCTTTCGTATGTTGGCCTCAATCATTAAATAGACCTAGGAAAGGCAATGCATTATATTAGCAGTATCTGAAGTAGTACAACCCCCATAAAGGCAAAACTTTTCTAGTTTTACAAGGCTCCTTATTTCAGTCTCATACCTTATGCGGCATAGACGTACAGACTTTTTAAAAAAAAAAAAAAAAAAAAGAAGTGCTCCTTATTTTGGCCAAAATAACCTTATGAATGAGGTGCCAACCAGACTAATCAAGGGTACGTCCCAGCTGCCGTATATAATGCATGTAGTAGACGTGGTGGAATGTTGTGCAAGCTGCCGAGCAAACAAAAAAATGTTGCCAATGTTCCGATCCCAGCCTGTCCAATCCTGCTTAGTTTTCACCTTTGCAACTCCATACAGGTTGAACATACAAGTAGAAGAGTGTTGATAACTGAACCACCAGACAGATCGGATCATGCAGTTCCAGAACCATCCCCCACCCCAGAGAGTACCTTCCATATCTTCACCCCTACTCCCAGCTCGCCAATCTCCCCTTCTCCAATCCCAATCGTAAAAATCCCACCCACTCCCACCATCATCCCTATGAACAATACCGCTCCTACCACTATTTCCAATACCCGCTGAACCCGCCTCTCCTCCCGCACCCCATACGGCCTCAACTCCTCCTCCTGCTGAATTATACGCAGTCTTGTACTGGCAAGCGTATCAAGTAGACTAATATAGACTCTTTGAGGTTGAGTTTGGGTAGAAAGAGTACTTTGAGGCCGGGGAGTAAGTGTGCGCACGATGGTGACCGGAGTATTCTGACGGGAGAGGAACCAGAAGCTGCTGTTGCTGGCGGAGTCGGTGGGCCTGAGGAGCGGGCTTCTCACAGCGGAGGAGGATATATCCACGGAAGTTTCGGTTGTAACGTCGGTAGCCGGTGGAACGAAGGCGTACTGCAAGCGTGTGAACTGGGCCAAAGATCCTCCCGCAGCTTCCTCAAAATCAACAGGCGGCGCCGGGTAAGCTCGTAGAACATCCCTCAGGGATTTCTCCTATCCCATGCGAGTGAGCAACTCAGTCACCTTCTTATCACCCTAATTCACAGTATATCCTATGTTCTCCTAAACACAAACTACAGAGGTATTACTTACAGCTTTCGTCGGCCCAATCACGGCAGCAGTACTAGATCGCCTCTCCGAAAAGGTTGGCCGTGGAAAACTGTGATACGTCGTATTCGCCTCTAAGTCAACCTACACATAAGCGCCGTGCATCAGATAAAGCTTCTTCCAGCTTGTTCCACAGCAGCAGCGCCAGGGAAAGCTTCCTTCTAAGCTTCCTTCAGAACCCCTTCGTATTTGATACAGGCAGAAGAGCGGCTTTGTGCAGTGATACATACCAGCAACCTCTGTATATCCTCCGGTTTCTTCTCCCGCCTCGATTTCCTCATTGTTCGACCCATTGCTACTGTACTGCCTTGTGATGTAGCCCAGAAGAAGGTAGCACAGCTCACAAGGTACCTGGTACTCCCACACAGTGGGTTGTGGTGCCTCTGCTACGTGTCAATTGACTGAGAAATGGTTATAAGAAACTAGATATGAATCCTATAGGCAGCCGAACACCCACGAGGTTTGGCAATCCGCCTAGACTCTGCTTGCTGTGCTGAATCTGGGTTTGCCGGTCCCGCCGTATCAAACAACTTGGTTCAGCCAAGGTATAACAAACGAGAGAAACCGAGTTGGTGTCGACAGGGATTCTTGATTCCCGATTGAAGGTGTATGGCAATATAGACGTGCTGGTTAGCTGTGAGTGAGGTTCAGGTAGCCGAGTAAGTAACGAGTGTTTTGTATGAAAATACCATCATATGTATGCTGAAACACCAATGGTGGACGCCGCCTACTGTGTACCCCAGTAGTGAAATGTAAATCTACTATCTTATCTTCGACATTAGTCTGGTTGCTTCATCATAAACAGACGATCATTCAATTCGTCTTACTTCATATTATTGTTTACTGCTGCTACCTACTCTTGGTCGTGAAAGTGCAAAGTTCTGACGCATGGACGAGTTATTACTTGAGTATCACGAGACTATAAGGTTACTTAAGCATTCTTCACGTACATAATAAAACCACCACGATAAATATAAACATGACTCCCCCGAAAGCAATGAGTGACCAACCCAGCTTTTCGGCATTGCTGCGCCTACACTGATAAAGAACGAATAATCCCAAAACTTTTTTGGAACAAACAAAGTAGGCAGCACCACCATTCAAACGAGTTCTAACCTTGGGACTTCCACGCTCCGCTTCTGTAACCCGAGCACATGGATGAAGAGGTTATTTCCATCCAAACCATCCAAGTGCCCCCGCCGCATAAGCTGCCATCAAATCTGCCTCCCCAACGTGCATAGGAGCCGTGTGCCATCGGTATGATACACGAGGTTGTGTCAGCTGTATCTTCCGCGGCCTCAAACAAACATAGCCACCCGGCTCTTACCTCCTATTACCGATGCTGCAGGAAGATTAAAGATTGGTATAAGGGAACACGCCCAATGGATATGCATTTTCAAAATGAGGTCAATCGATTTCGAATAACAAAAATGAACCGCCACCGGATAGCACAAAAGAGAAACCAAAATACAAAAGAACAGATAGAAAAGGAAATGCGCCTCCATCATTAAGTCATAAGGATGAAAATAGTGCACCAGCAAAGATCTCGGGTATCCACATCTTTCCCAGATCCAGTCAAGAACTTCTGCAGATCCCCCTTATACCTTTATATGTTTGTATTTATATCTTCTCCAAATTCGAAATCCTTGTGTTTATGCTCGGAGAAATCTCCCCCACTTAAGAACCAGAGAAATAGAACAAACATTGTGAGACTGCTTGCCGACAAGCACACTCCTGGACTGATCTTTTGACGTCCCGTGGTCTCCATAGGAGTGAATCCGGTTCGCAATGGAATCCTGGCCCTGGGTTTCCTACTCTCCATTGGTGTAACATGATTGGCGTGATCATATAGACTCTCCTCCGTGCTCATCTTAACCGGAAAAGCAGATGTTGGCTCTCGTAAAATTGATGGTGGATTAATAGTTCCGTAGGTTGCACGATGAGGAAAGTTCTCGGGGTAATGGTGATGAGAATCTATTTCTCCGCCCCAATCTGAAGGCTGATATATATGTATATTCTCGACATCGATTTCTGCGAATTTCACATGCTTCTTTTCTAAAGGTGCTGTTGGCTGGGTCGCTCTAGGGCAAGAATTGTGGTTTTGATCAATCACTACTGAGCTCAAGCTCTTCAAGGAAATTAGCCGCTGTCAATTCCTAGCCTCGCACAGCCAATTCCATCTCCCTCCCCACCCCCTTCCAATCTATTATGCTCGGAATTACGTACTGAGATAGAATCCGGAGGGGAGGACGAAGTAATCTCCAGCTCCGGGACTTCGTCAAGAAATTCCTCCGAAGTCTCGTAAAGTGGTAGTAGGGGCTGTCACCCTGAGTGAGCTTTTGTGTTCTTAATAAATCACCATGTTAGTAACTTACCCTCTGGTTATGCATCTCAATAAGCCTGCTTGTGCCAGAAGCCAGTGTGAGACCTAGAGCCGCCTCTCGCAGTGAGGCAAATTTGGATAGGGATCGTGTTATAGGTGTAGGTAAAGCAATTGTTCCAGAGTAGTGAAGTCAAGACTAGGTAGATTCTGGGGTAGCCCTGGGGATGTTGGTCCAAAGTGGCGCCCCCGAGAGACAGCGACGTCTGAACAAATATAGCAGAAAGCGGATCTCATGCAGAACAGCTAGTTTGGCACACAGCAGCCAGCAAAGAAGCAAGCAGCACACGCACGCCGAAGGCCAGGCACACGGTGACTGATGGTAATTAGCTCAACGGGAGATAGATTGACGGGGACAAATAGGCAGTGATTGCACCTAAGCTTTCCCCGATCCAGCGCAGGTTCCACGATATCCGAGGAATTGAATTGCAGCTGTGGGTCTGGCAAGTGCCGACGAAGGGTACCGGTAGCTAACCTTGCTCTGAGAAGCGCAATTAATCCACAATTATGTGAGGAGCTTGGGTTGGTGGTAAACAATATATAAGTAATATATGTCGCGAGCGAGTGACCGTCACAGCTTCAGTCTACTTCGAAATAAATCAGATAGCTTGTGCAGGTCCACGAGCTTCCAGTGCGAAAAGAAATTCACTAGGGACAGCTCAAGATGAACGGCGAAGATTACCCCGCATGACAGTCATGACAGGAGGGAAAAAATATGCCTGTTGCTTGTCATTGGGGTATCTGTGACGCGTTGATTTCAGGATTTTATCGACATTGGCAATGCTAATCTTCACTCGAGGCTCATACGACAGTAACAACCGAAGATGTGATGTATCTCGGAGACTGAGACTGGGTTTTAGGGGGAGACATCGGATCGGCGCCGATGCGATGCATACATATGTACTCTGTGATGGTGCGGCTGACTGAGAATGGGGAGATGGACTACGTCGGGAGCAGGTGACTTGAAGCCGAAATCCCGGTCGCCAAGCACAACGGCGGAACCAGTGCTTTTCGGCCCGTGACCGGTATACGGAGTACGCTCCACTCGAGCGTTCCGTACCCAAGTATCAAGTACATGTATGTAAGTAGTCTAAATGTAGAATCGCCTATTGTTGCCTATGTTTACATTTCGGACGTGGGTATGCACCGGTACCTTCTGTTTTCTTAGATAACTTAGAGAGACCAGAGTATGTTAACGTCCCTCGGTTGCATGGAATATGCTCTATACTAAGAGCAGACCTAACGAATTTGTACAAGGGCCGCATGCTACATTACGTACAGTATTTCTTCGGTTGTGTAACCAGGCTAGGTAACTCTACGTCCAAGTAACCCATTTTGTATGACTATTTGAATCCCTGCATGAAGTATAAGCACCGCTTGACAAAGCACCGCTTGACAGCTAAACCGGTATTTCTGGAGCGGCCATCTGAAAAGACCCGAAATGGGCATCGCCGTCATATCCGCTCAGCTTCACCTCAGGGCAGCCGCCTTCCACCCTTCCATAGACCATCTCCAACACTTTGCATCCTACCAATTAGTTGGCCTAGATCAGGAGAAGATCCTTTGTTGAGAGCCAAAGCCATAAATGGCATCATCAGAAATTATCGCAGTGAAGGATAACTTTAGCTTAGCGGGGAAACACCTTGAGGGAGAGGTAACTAACGAGGTTAATCTGGTCATCTTACAACACTCCTAAACACCTTCGACTTAGTAACCGTTCATATCACAAATTTAGACAGTCCATTGTCAATCCCATACTCTGCGTAGGCGCCATTGCAATTTGCCTCAAGAAAATTTGACATTTGTGGCATTGGGCGGTCTCATTCTCCCCTCTCCAATTTGAAGATTCGCAAGGGGCACTGGCAGTTCTCCTGCGTACTGTTCCGAGCACTCATACCTTCATTCATTACGCTAATGCCAGATCGTTCTTCTACATGATGTTCGCTCATTCCATTCATTGGTTTCTGTTGATGTTCCTGGATCAATTTCGAGATCTAGACACATGCACTGTTTAAAGTCCTATACCAGAAATTGTGGCAGGCAATTTTGCTGCAGTAGGAATATTGTGAAATAATACTGGAATAATTACCAGAAAAAGCCGGTGGTGCTTGCCACTTCCGAAGTCAGAATAATTCCAGAATCATATATTATCCAATATTGCTACAAGCTATTCCAGAGGAATCATCAGGAAGTCTGAAAGGTAATTATTCAAAGACCCGGTACATCATAGCTCACTGCATTAATGTTTCTTTCGAATCTGCAATGAAAATGTGCCTCAAATTACCTTTGGGAATAGTTTTTGGAACCCTTCCTAACCAAGTACTCCCAGTATGCGAGTTAATATTTTTAATTCAAAATCTTGGCATTTACGTCTCAAATATCTCACCGTCTCTAGAAACTTGATTTGCATACCCAGGGCAGATCCGTCGATCCCAAGCACGTGTTCCTCAACCTCCCGCCTTAAACTCTACGACATCTAAGGAACTGTACCTAGGACAGACACACAAGACCAATTAATCCCTCGCAGAGAATGCACTGGCGGGAAGGAATGTGCCATGCTGAATATTCAAGAGCTAATTGATCCATGGAAATTGTTGATCCCTATTCAGGAGGGTATGCCAAAGTAAATTGTATGATGACTTCGTCGGGGCTAATGATTCAACCCAAGTTGAGAAGAATGTGGAGCTAGTAGCTTGTTTGAGGAAGTCATGATCATGTTTGCTTATGAGGGGGTAATGAGACTCTTGTGGCAGCGTATTAAGAGATACACTCCTTGGGTCAGGGACAAATGTTTGAACAAAAGGTGTTTTATGGAAGTTACCATCGACATGACTCAGGCTAAAATTACCGGACTGCAGCCAGACTATCTCCAACCCGGTCTCCTGGTATTACTCGTATTAATTTATTTAAATTGGCAACTTCGTTGCCAATTATGGTATCACTTGATGGAAGTCACCGACATCTGTTACTAATTGATGTGTGTCACGTGATTCAAGGAACATACTGCCGCTTTTTCACAGCCAGTCCGCGAGCGAGTACAACGCAAGAGCATATGGCCATCAAATCAGAAAGATAACTACTTGACATGCAAACCTGTGATCTTATGTTTGGGTTCAGACATAGTCCCGGTTATTATGGATTCTTCTCCGCTGTTTGTTCCTCCTCATTTATAGGGGTCTTGCAGCGTCGAAGTGACACCTTTTGCACCAGGAATATTTTTAAGGTTGGATGCGCAATACGTAACACAGTGAGATCAAACTTTTCAAAGTCAACTGTACGCGGAGGTCAAATTAGCAGCCATCCCAACGAAGAGGTTTGACAGCCAATCATTTGTTTCTTCTCACGTTGACCTCGATGGAGAACCACCTGACCGCCATGAAGCTCCAGTGGAGCGCCACATAAATGCACGAGACTACCTATGGATCACTCTTTCTTCTTTCTTCCGTTGGGTTAGTTTGGTTAGGTATTTGAAGTCACGTTGAAGCTGTATAGCCTCTAAATGACTGGATTCTAAAATCTTCCCATCATGAGACTGTGTTTTCAAGTTCATGTTTACTTGATCGAGACTAGTTTACTTACCTCACATGTAACTACTTAAGTAGACTAGGCAAAAGAGGAATGCGATACTACCGAATTTAGTTAGCACCCACTGGACTCAGAGCTACAAACCTCCACACCCAATTAGCTTGCCTTGTACTGTACCCTCTGTGGTCTCCACACATAGAATTCGACACTCCTCCTCGATCCGCAATACCCTCGAACTTGGAACCATTGTCTGAAACATTTCTCGTGGTCCGACAGCACCGCGTCGATATTTCATTCCCCACGTCTCTACACCAACAGTAAACATGTCCCCCTCTCACCCCGTCTCGAATTCCGACGAGAATCTCCGTCCGCCATCCTCACTGGCAGGATCAATCACCGGTGGGTCATCATCCCTCTACGCCTTTACCCCTGGCTCGTCCACGTCGGTCAATATAAATAATAGCAACATGAATTCCTCGAAGCTTCATAGGACCATTACGAAGACCTCGAGCTTTCAGAGCTTGAAGCAAAAATTCAGTACAGGGAGTTTGTTTGCTAGGAGTAAATGTAGCAATAACGAGTCCGCTTTGCAGACATTACAGGGGTTGTTCGAGAGACCAAGTCGAGGGAATTTGAGAGAAATAGAAGTGAAAGAGGCTGAGAGGGAAAGAGATAAGTGTGATTGTGTTGTGCCATGTTTGTGTGATGTTTTGGGTAAGGAACTTGGGGAGAACCAAGCCAATCATCATGAGGGCGAGGGTAGACTCAAGCAGTTAATCGAGCAGGCAGTGCCTCGCGTGGGTGGGAGGTGTGAGGATCCATTCCTGATTGACTTTGATGATAAGTTCAAGTTGGACGAGGGTTTGCCAAAGGTCAAGGAGCAGAAGAGACCACTTTTGCAAGTCAATACTGGTATTGCCACTGTTGCAACATCGCTGGCACCTCCTTTGCAATCTGAGAATTTCAGGAGACAAACTACTTATGGGGGTCAACTCATGAACACCAGGACGTTGCGACATAAAGTGGGCAGTGTCCAGCCAACCCAGGTATACCTTTATCTCACCCAATGCTCAAACCTCTAGAAAAGATCACTTACCATGTCCACTATTTGTAGTCTCTCTCTAACGTCTCGGCCACTAACGCTGAATTCATCGTCCCTTCTCGTCCCCCGACCAGTACCCTCCGGCCACCTCCGGTCTCAACTCCCCACCCAATGGTCGAACCAACCTCCGGTGCAACAACCCCATGCACACCCACATCTGGATACAACTTCTTCGCAACTGCCTCTCGCAGACCACAGCTCCACGCACGTACCACCTCCGTTTCTTCGATATTCACCAACAGCACGCTTTCCTTGTCCAGCTATCTTTCTGGAACAGCCAGCACCGCCTCGAGCCGTCCCGCAACGCCAAGGAGTACCATTGATAGAGAAAGTGCCTTTGCGAATGGGTATGTTAGTTTCCCACCATATCAAGGAGGTGGTGTGAGTGGTGTGGCGAGTTATACTAGTAGCTTTGAGGATGTTGGCAAGTGGGTTGGAGGTGTAGGGAGGAGATTGACAAGGAAGATTAGAAGGGGAAGTGGGGCCGTGGGAGCGGAGCCACAGATGCAAACCGAAGACAAGAAATTCGAGGAAGGAACACCGGTGGCAGAGATTAGAAGGAAAAGAGGGGGGAAAAGCGCACATTAAGGATCGAAACAAGGTGAGCTGTTTGATAACATTGTTCCGCTGGATGTTTTAGCCACTAATAGATTTTTTGGAGTTACTCCAGAAACCAAGGTTATGGGTTCGACATATTTACCAACATCTACTTATTACAACAAACCACAAAACGGTCATGACTGTTTACACATCAGGATGACTATTACCCATGATGATGTTGCTCTTTTCCTTTTTTCCCCTTTTTTTCTGTCACAGAGTCGTCAGCGGTATCACTATTTGCTTTTGTTAATTTACCACGGCTCATTAGCATCTTGCATTGCTGATTACCCTCCCCCACTTTCTATTTGCTTCTGATATTGCTTTTAGTGATTTTTTTTGCTCTTTTTGCTGCGACCTTATGGTTGCTTTGCTGTACCATAAATATTTGGAAAGCAGGGTCAGGCAGGGTCCTGAGTGGGGGATTGCCGGAAAGTAAAGAATTTTACCAGTTGACGGGTGGGGGTGAGGTGGGTGCGGTGTGGGTTGGGGAGATGGGGATTCGACGATAATGTTGGATTAATTAAGGTAATCCGGATATCAAGAAAAAATAAGTTGAGTTGCTTGTGCCGCGAATGAACGAAGGCAGCTGTTCTCGTGCGGTAAACAGGAGTAGTGACTGGTTAAGTAATATTCCGATGCATTTTTGTTGAATACCTAGTTGTTGCTGAGGCAATCGTTGCACATTCATGCTATTATACAGATTTTCGAGGCAGTACTTTAATTCAGACGTCGTGCCCGAGTGGTTAAGGGGAGTGATTAGAAGGTGCAATAGCACACGAAATATCACTTACGTTCTGCGTGCGCAAGTTCGAGTCTTGTCGACGTCGTCATAGTTTTTTGGCTTTTTTGTTCTGAGTCAGTTCTCAACATACTAAATTTACATTCTAACCACCGTCTGCCTAAAGATTTTTTTCTAGTACCGGTAATGTCCCTTCAGAAATAGCCTCATACGAACCTCCATGGGGATTACTTGGCGTTGTCACTTATATACTAGCCTCTCTATAAACATGCAACCTATTCAACTCCCTGATAATTAACAACTCTCCACAACTACTCCTCATAGCTAGCTATCTATCTTTAACTCGCTGTGGGTTTTTCATTTTATATTAATCGTGATAAGACTTAGTTTTGGAGTACGTACCACAGGTAAAGGTGCATGGGCCAAGTAATATACATAGTTATAAAGCCGATAACCACAGCACGAATGGACTAGGGTAGCATATAGATCTACGCTTGAGGGTAACGATTGCACGAGACTATTAACAATTAGATCAGAGGCAGGGGGGTTTCAAAGCCAAAGATACCAACGGGAATTAGATTGGATACTGTTGACTTTTAGGTAGTAGACTCTCTTTTTTCTTATTTCTTTTTATTTAAAGCAAAAAGAATTTTGTGCTGTGGAGATGTTTTGCGCTCGTAATGAAAACCCCCCTCCCCCCCCCATTCCTCCTCCTCTTCCTTGGGAAGAAAATCAGTATCTGTTGTTTACAGGTAATGTAGTTTTGTTATTTTTTTTGCAAGTTATTATAAACTATTCCATGCATGTAATAATAGATAGGCAACCTCAAGCCGACCCAGCTAAGAGGTCAGATCATGTTATCTATCAATAAAGTTACCCATTCCTATTCCCCCGCTCCCCCTAACCCATTAATTACTTCACGCTCCATTGCTACTCACCCCAACAAAAATAACTGCCCAAAAAAACCCCTAATTCTTAGAGAGAAATATGTAATATACGCTAATGCTAGCTTTACTTCAGGGTTTTCTTAATGGAAAGGGAGTTTGGGATTAAAGTTGTACTCTGGATTTGAAATAAGGAGAAAGGGGGCAAGGGGGCAAGGGGGTGTTTTTTTTTTTTTTTTTTTTGGGGGGGGAGAATGGAGGGCGGGTGGAGAAGCTAGTATAGGTAGGTAGTTATATCTCTCTAAAGATGATGGCAGTGGTGGTGTTTTTTGAATGGGTGTTGGATAAAGCTGAGTAATGGAAAATAAAAGTAGATACTCTCGAGCCTATTCTTTGCAATGAAAGAACTTCAGAGAGTTTGGTTAAACATAAGGACCAGATGGCTATGCACTCGAATGGTGCAGTACACTTTATATTTTCCTACATATGATTAAATAAGTATCAAATATGTAAAGTACCTTTTAATATGTACTCGGCCTTGGGCTGATTTACTTTTAATGACGCCTTATGTGTCATGATTCATATCCTCATGGCACTAAGCTAAGTAAAAAGGTAACTGCTAGCAAAACTGAATGTACAGAAAAGGAGGAATAATTTCAGTATAGTTTTCTAGTAATAGACAAATAGGTGTCCAACACAGTAATAGTACAAATTAGGGTTTTTTGGATGTAATTTTAAGTCTGTACTCGCAGTCGAATTATAGTTATGGATTCCTCTTTAAAGGTTCCCCTGCTCCTCCAGCACAAATAAACCTAGGAAAATATATTGACAGAGGTAATAAGGATATGTCTCCACCGACTTCCACCCTGTCCCGCTCAAAGGCAAAGATGAGGTATAAATCCCTACTCACAGATCTAGCATCAAACCAGCACTAAAGTTCGAACACCATGGGACATAATTATAATTTATCTAATCTCAAGTTATGCTCACATCCAACAGTCCAGCCTGGATTGTGAAGTAAGATTAGGGTCGATGAATTTTCCTATCACCTCACTCTCCACACCTAGTGCCTTCTATCCATTCCTCTCCCTCCATTAAAATCCAGGCCTCAGCCCAAAATGTGGTCTCTTCCATTCCCTCCTCCCTTGGGCATTCTTTATCTCAGGTATCCTCTGCTATAGGCTGTCTATGAATCGCGGCATGCCATCAGTGCAGTATATATACTCTTCTTCCGACACTGGAGTGATTTCTGTTAGGTTAATGATAGCCGGGGGAATAGGGCTGTAGTCACTTCCTGGATGGATAGGTTTGTATGTTCCTTTGGAAATAGCAAACACTGCTTCCACTTGAACTTGAGAACTATCCTTGCTTATTCTGGGCATAGGAAACTTGGATGCCGATGTCTCGCCATGCTCCATATCTGAGAGTGTGTCACTATCTCTTGTAGATAGTGAACTCTTCCGCTTCAGTGCCTTAGTTGGAGGAGTTTGACTAATATGGCTCGTGATCCTTGAAGTGCTTCATGCATTCTGCTTGTCCTCTATTCCTTTCCCCTCCATCCTGCGGGAATGAGAGTCACTTGGTTCTGTGTTTGAAGTTACGGCTGGACTTGGCTGTTCTGACTCATTACTTTCACAACCCCTCCTCCTCTCTAGTGTCTGCTGGGCCTGTATGTCATTCAGCTGTCTCTGTACTTTGAGGACTATCACTAGACATCTGCGAGGAGTTTGCGGCTGGGGCATCATGACTGGTTGTAAATTCTCTTCCATCGCAGAGAGGGGAATAGAATTTTCTTTGGTAGTGGTAGAAGGTGGTGTTTGCATTTCCCTCCAGGCTTACCTGCATCTCTTTTGCCAGCCTTGAGATTCTTCTCGGGTCTGTCTTTACCTCCATGGGAGTGGTCTGTTTGATTCATCTCTATCCGTACTTTAATTATCAACCGTATGACCTGCTCCCTTCCTTGATAGTCAGTAACTTTGCTACTAGTTTGCATACTGCTGTAATTGTGGCTACCCTAGAAGAAGTTTTTTTCTGGCAGCCATGCGAAAGAGCACGTAATCTTTGGTGCTGGAGAGCAGCGGCTGCATTGTTAGCACTTGAACTAGTTTCTGGAAAACTTCGTCCCGCCAACTGTACCTATTTTAGGCCTAGCACTATTTATGAAGTATGTTGTTGACAAACAGGTGCAAGTGGTGACGAAAGCTGGCCTTCTATGGGGAATATAGAGTTATGGTTGATGCAACAAGTACGCCTAAACGAAGCCTCTATGGCCCACATTTGTAAAACCCAACCGGCAGAGGTGATCAAGGTTGAGCTTTAAAATGGCTTCAAGAAGAAAACGCATACACGGATTTGAGCTCAGCCGATCAGAGGATACCCTACATTATAAATGACTGTTCCTAGAACTGATTTCTCACCCTCTTTGAATTTCTGACCTCTTTTTGGCAAACTGGTAATAGTAAACCCACTAAATGTAAGAAATATTCCATTCTAGGTCCATGTCTGTACGCATCAGGTCTCTCTCTCTCGTTTAAAGCCAGTCTTTAGGTTGCCAGCTTATAGAACTTATTATATATATAGTTATCAAGCTCTACCTATCAAGCCATAAACACCTACCCTTTGAGCAGTCTGGTTGACCTTTTGAGGTGAAACTCGCTCAAGTAACACCTACCTAGGCCTAGGCCAGCAATAATCAATGCAAGCCAGTCTCCTGGATGTCACTTGAAACCGGCCTCAAGTATTTGTGTATCTAGCTACCTAGGTTGTGATGGGGGACCGAAAGCTTGAGCAGAGTGTTGTTTTTGTTGCCTGTTACAAACCATGCTTCTCTGTTGTAATAAAGTTGTGGATTTGTGTACCTTAAACAGGTTGACTGAGTGGCCCATATCCTGGCACTGGGCTCCAAAACTCACCGCTGTACTTTGTATATAAGTAGTAATCTCGGTGACTCTGTAAGATGACTTACCGTTACCTAGCACATACCCGTCTACAGAGTTTTCAAACACAGCTCACTCCAAACCAGCTGCATATACTTTTGTCATATCTTTAGGCAGATCTGTGCTCCATTAAACGGCTTGGCGGAATGAACTGAAGTTCCGGTGAGAATAAGTATATAGAGCCATATTGTAACAAAAGCTATCGTAGTAGTGTAGCCCCTAGTTAGCTCTGCTATGAAGGCTGAAGGGGAGAATGTTGACAGTTTTGAAAGGTTGGCCAAACTGTAGTAGGTACCGGAGACCCTTGAAGGGAACAGGCACTGTGCAGACAGATCAATGCACTTAATTATAATAGGGGCCTACCTTGTACGGTTGTACAATTCCGGTAGTAATGTGTCGCTGGCCACCGACGGTGGGCAAACCACTGAAACCAGTCAGCCTGACTGGTATATACTTAAGCTGTATTGGTGGTAAGTGTTGAAGGCATGTATGGGATGTGCATAAAATGTATTACATGAAACCATGGGTAGGCTCATCATCTTTTTGCATTTCATGTGGTCGACAGAAGAAGTAATTGAATTGTATAATCAAAGAAAGAGAGCAAGATAAATACAGATTAAAGTTCTTCTTAGACCCTGTTTGATATAGGAAGCCTGCGCACCAACGTCAGGGTGGTGAACTGTGGGTATATGTGGCTCCAACCTCCTGATTCCCCAACCTCGTTCTGAACTGCTACTGACTCGTTTCTTCTATCAATGGCAGTCTCGTATCAGCTTCGGCCCTCATTGTCTGCTGCCAGCTATCCTCATGGCATCCATTCCCATTCCGCCGAGCCCCATCCAAAGCCAACAACTTGAACCCAACTTTTGCCGATACCCTCTTTCCTCCCTTTCCCAATAGGGGAAAAAGGCAGTTGGGAGGAGCTCGACAAATCAGAATGGAGAAAGGAGGGAGAAGAGTGTTATGAGGCTACGGAGGCCTTTTTCAGGTTGCTTTACCAGACCTAGTTTCTGGTTGGTTTCGAGAAGAGTCACAGGGGTTACGAGTCTTTTTTGTTCCAGTTTCATTTAGTAGCTCGGAAGATCTCCTAGTCCTTTCGTCATTTAAGTCTCACTTTTTAGGAGGTCGAGGCCCAGTCAGGCATCCGGGTCATCGGTCAATCCGTTAATGACAGCATGGGGCTTCTTCCCGGTATTTGTATTTAGTTCTTGCGATTTTGGGAGATTAACTTGCCGTAAACCTTGAATCCACCCGGGTTTCCGGATGGCCCCCCTAACGGGGCCGCATAGGAGTATCAAATATTTTTTAAAAAAAAAAAAAAAAATCCCTTTCCCAATCTAGCCCGGTCCTTAGCATCCTTCTTCCCCTTAATCAAGGCGTACACTCCACAAACCTCATCGTAAAGTATACGGCTCTGTTGAGGCCGGATTTGATGAGAGGGAAGGAGCAGCCGAAGAGAGTCTTGTTTCAACTGCTTGAGGACTCAGAGCGAGCTCTAGTTAACTTCTACTTACCAGGTAGCTGCCTGACTGATTTCTTGGTTTTTCACCCGTCTTGTCATTTAAACCTTTATCCATATTACATTTATCTCATATAATCCAAATTTAATCATGCACAGAGGTAGTTATGCCGTTGTAATTTTGGAAACAGATGTCTTAACCTCATATTCCGTGTTCAGTCTGCCAACCAGACTGATTTAACACAATTTCTCCGTATCCTGTACCCCCCGCCTTGTCCTATATATATATTTTTGAAGGAAACTCATTACTCCTATTCGGTCCCAGTAAGGGACCATGGGAAGCCACCGGGAAAGCCTGGGTGGATTCAGGGACAAGGCAACTTGATCTGCCAGGTCCGACGCTGCCCTATATACATTATTGGCGTCGGCCTGCTTAGGCCCGACGCCCAGAAAGAAACCTCCCAACGCCTCTCCAAAATCCCACCACCGGTCCCAAACATCCACGGTCCTTTGGTCCCTGTCCGAGGGGTACCAGCACCGGCACCCTTTCGGTCTCCGCTGCTGGGAACGGAGTGGGGAATTGACCCAAAGCATTTGGGCCGCCGTGGATTCCTTGCACATTCGCTCGATTTCTCTCTTGAGCGAAGTCCCCCTCAATTGCGGGGAGAGGTGGTGGGAACAGAGAGCAACCTGTCTCCCCTCTGACGTTCGAATTTGAACGTTGACCCGTAAGGCCAGGAGGAGGCAGGTTACTCTCAGAGCCGCAAGTGCATACGGCTCGTGGTGGCCGGGCGATCGGGGGGTCGCCCTCTGGGAGGGAGAAGATGCTACCCTGGGTCCCCGATGCCCAGGTGTATGTGCTCGAGCACTGGTACCCACTGACACCGAGCACATAAGCGTGACGGTGGGTTTCGAGTCGGTGGCGGGAGGGCCCACCCCGCCGTGGGTTTAAGCGAGATGTCTCGCCCACCGGTGCTCTTGGAATCCTCCACTCAAGCCCGGCCGCTTGAGTGGCTCCCTCTTCTGACGGTACTGCGAAGGCCACGTGGGCCCCCACCAGTATTTCCTCCGTCTCCAGACGTGTCTGGGTTCGCACGAGCTCGTCCAGCTCGGTTTCTAAAGCGAACCCCTGGGGATTGTATTAGCCTTCTATAATCCTTCGACACTAACCAGGGATTTAGACTTACATCTGTGGTCATGGCTGATTCCCGGTTAGCCATACCCGGGTCTCTCTTGATCTCTCAGCCGAACGATGTCACGATGACCTCGATGGCTGAATGCGAAGGCAGTTTTGCGAGTTTTGCTTAACGTTCGCAGACTCCTAAAGCATGGGATATCAAGAAGAGATAAACTCGGGGGCCGGAAAACCCGATATATATATATATAGTGGCGCAATCAAATGCGGTCAGAAAATAATACAGAGTGCTGACTCGTATAACGTAGAGTCGACTCGCATCGGCCAGCCTTTGGTGATGCGTGGGCGAACGCCCATTTCGTGATGGTGTGTGTATCTGATGCAATTCGGACAAGAAGTTTCAGGAAAGGTGTACAGTCGGCGGCCCCACACTCGAGAACCAGATTGCTGTGTTTCTCTCTGAGCAAGAGCAACATCTACATACTTGGTGTTCTGAGTTAAAAGAGATTTTTCAAGACCACAGGCAATGTACGATGTTTCACTTACCGACAAAGATTTGAACCTCACAGGCCGACGGGCGTTCCGCAACATGTCGAGTACGCAATTGCTATTGTGGGAGAAAGGAAAAAATTGACAGTCTTCTTCACGATAGAAGATGCGGTGCGACGGTGAGCTGTTTTAAGAACCATACGAGGCACTACACCAGCGAGATATAGACAACGAACAAGATGTGGAGCAACCTGCACGTTTCCCTGTGCCCTGGACTCATTGGTTAATGTCATCATCCAACTATTCCCAGAGCCTGTCTACTACAGTGGGAGTGAGATCTCTGTGGCTGCATGACTGAAAACAAAAGAAATATCTCCTGGGTATCTCCTCAAGTGGCCAGAAATGCAAGCAGCTGCGTATACGTATGACGTTTTCCGGAAACCCGCATGGCACGTGGGTATGTCTAGAGTAACAACACTCCATGGAACCCTTCTGAACACACAAAAACCACAGGTAGAATAGAGGTTACTGGCTCGAAATTCTGTTCCCGTATCTAGTAGGCTCACTATCTGGCGGCTGAAAGTTTGAGCGAGACATACGATCGGCGCTTAAGCAGTGGATTGCTTCGCTCAGATCCACATTCCCCGAAACGCAAATACAATTTTGTGAGACCCCTTCTGATAACTAGTGATGGTTACAATTGAAGCATGCGGCGCTTATTCCATGACTGCCTCGCGACGAGTTTATATGTTACCTTAGTCTGATTATGTTACCTATACCGCTGCGGTGTACTCTTGGACAGAGTCTAATAGTTTTCTGCTTCAGTTACCCATCCGCGAACGGTTTAACTCAGTACTTACGGCTGCCCAGTTTTAGTTTCTCAGGCTTTGGATCTTTCTTTTGGCTGAAATCGAAATGCTAGCAAGTGCATGATGTTTTGAATATCTGTTTGGCCTTCCTTTCTCGCTCGCCGGTTGCTAATGGATGCTACATGGATTTATAACTCTTACTAACGACTGCGGGCGAAAGTGGTTCACTAACTTCATCAATAACTCCTCCCATTCATAGGAAACGAGATATTCACTAGCACCTTGACGGAATATGATCCGAACTGAGGTTATACTGGACCGGATAGATTCATGAGCTGAGAAAATACAATTCCGGGAAGAATCCTGTGTGCCCTTCTAGGGATGTTCATACTTATTCCCTCCTGCCCACATCAGGCGAGGAAACTGTCATCCCCGATGGAAAAGAGATATCGTTTTTTAATTTGCTAGTCCTGTGTCATTGCAGTATGGTCATGATATCACGCAGAAATGGCTCGTGCTCGACGGGGCGAGATATGTTTGGTCCAAACCGCCCCCTTGGCACTGCTGGGTGACCATTTGAAATCGCTTCAGATGAGCTTTTTGAGGGGAGGCAGTTCGGCCTATCCCAATCTGGAAAACTTCGCTTCAAGAGTTGAAACTAGTGATTACGCGTCACAGCTTTGCGATCCTATGGGAACTCGAGACTGCACTAACTCTCCACCAATGCATGAGATTGTTCTTGGAGTTCACGGCCATGTGCTCCTAGTCGAATATGTCTCTGAAACAGGGTTTGTAAGTACGTACTATGTACTACGTCCACCACACCGCTCTGGCTTCAACAAGCTTGGGCCAAGTGCCCAGGATGCTGCGCAAATTTAAATGCCTACATACCTCACATCTTCTTCCTAGAGTCACACACCTGCTTGAGGTAGGGCTCAGATGTTGAGACTGCGAAGTAGGATTGGATGCCATGATCCTGAGAGAATCATGGGTTTGGTTCAACACTCGCCTACGGGCAAGAGTTCTCCTTCATTTATAAAAGCAGGAAATCTGATATGTGGGCGACCCCCTCTCCCCATAGCAAACTGCTTCGTATCGAAGCTGCAAGGCAAAATCCACAACCTAGACAGACCTACTGAGAAGCTGTTGTGGTGCACAACAACAAAAAATTTACAATACATTGGTCACGATCATCCGGTGGAGCTGGTACTACAGTACTGTACATGTACCTGTATCTGACTGTCATAACATATCAGCTCCACACATGCACTGCAAACTAATGAATATACTTCCTATGATAGACAGTCCCTAGAAACACAAAAACCCTACTCTTGGGAATACAGTATAGAGGCGCAAGCAACTCCCCTTTTCAACCTGCTTTCCGCTTCTCGCCGTCTCACGTACGCATCTGAGAGGGGTTCAAAATTCGATAAGAACCGTGAAGAAAAAGGATGGGAGAGGGATTTTTTCTTCACGAGGTTACGATCATGTGCGGGTTTGTGGAACTTGATTTTTCTAGACCTACGGGACGGGAAAACTGTGAACCTGGATCTTACTTTCGCTAGATGATGTTCCATTGTCCCAGTACCTTGGGTCTTCTGAGTTATTTGTTGTGGTAGGGCCATGGAAAATTTTCTCTGGGTTACCCAAGCGCAGGATATCAATAATTGGTTACATACCCGAGAATATATATGTACATATACTAAACTTTGATACCCATGCGTAACACAACTACTGTAGTAGCTATTAGGAATCCTGAATGCAACTGATTACATTCATTATCCCTTGTTGGAAGAACTATTCGCATACTGACAGAGTATGTTTAACCATAATCATCTCTCACACAGAGTGTCCAACTTACTCTGGCGTACCCACTGAAAAGGACAATTTTTCCCTCCGTTTCCAAGGCGTGACTAGGAGAATGAGTTCCACAAAATACTGGTGATCACAAGCAAGCATTATTAGAAGCCTTCATGGTAGAAATCAGAAGGCCAGTTACAAGAAAATCACCATCACATCGAACGTTCAACTGCAAACTGCAAACTTCATTACAACTAGAAATTACATTCCGCCCAATAGTCCCTATAGACAGACACCCGAGTATTTAATCAAATCCCCAGCACCATCTAGTCGTCGTGACCACACACCACCTACTGCATTAGGCTAGTCAACTCAAATAAACTCTGTAGAAAAAAATATGTAGAACTACAGACAACACAAATAAAAGCAAAAGAATTTGACGACGTCGACAAGACTCGAACTTGCGCACGCAGAACGTAAGTGATGTTTAGTAATGCCGCAGCATGTTCTAATCACTCCCCTTAACCACTCGGGCACGACGTCAGTTTGATGGTTCTTGACGATGATGAATGAGACTTCTAGAGTCGTCAGCACAAACTTTTTAGCCTGCTTAGATATACATTTACACGTAATCCGTATCAGCCAGAAATTTAGTCTCGTGCCCAGACCCTCCAGAGAGGGTCTTTAATTGTTTGTTAGTAAACTTTTTCAAGTTCTCAAACGAAACCCAAAAGCTGCGTTGCAACCGTTAAAATGTAGTCTGGTTAGATAAAATGTGCGAGAAGTGCCACACTCATGTCACTCAACATCATACGCACGGCTTAGCTATTGCATTATGCCTTCTTACATGGAGTAGATACTAGATAGATACACATGCAGAAATACACAAGTTCACTCATTCATCTGTATATACACTCGCATGTCGGTACTGGTTGTTTTGCACGATGTGAATATCCAGGCTGTTTTGCACGGTGCGAATGTTCAGGCTGGCAGGTACAGTGCAAATGTCCAGGCTGGCGAATATCCTGGCTGTTTTGTATAGTGCGAATGTTCAGGCTGTCAGGTACAGTGCAAATGTACAGGATGTCAGGTACGGTGCGAATGTTTAGGCTGGCAGGTACAGTGCAAATGTTTTTTTTTTTTTTTTTTTTTTTTAAATACTCAGTACTCCTATGCAGCCCCGTTAGGGGGGCTATGAGGAACAGTGCAAATGTTCAGGCTGGCAGGTACAGTGCAAATGTACAGGCTGGCGAATGTCCAGGCTGTTTTGTACAGTGCGAATGTCCAGGCTGTAGGGTACAGTGCGAATGTTCAGGCTGTTTTGCACTGTGCGAATGTGCTGTCAGGTACAGGGCAAATGTCCAGGCTGGCAGGTACGGTGCGAATGTTCAGGCTGGCAGGTACAGTACAAATGTCCAGGCTGTCAGGTACAGCGCAAATGTTCAGGCTGTTCTTGCATGATGTGAATAAATCTCTAAGCTCTCAGGGACCTCCAGATGTTACCTGTTTTGTACAATGATGTAGGGCTCATATAATGTGAGGGTGCATATGAGATACGTGGAAGGCAACAAGAATCTGATGATATATGAAAAATTGTCGGCATGCCATAATGTTAGATAAATGAGTGACCAAATGTATAAAAGACGATTGTATTGCAGTTCTCTGAATTAATTATAGGCAATAGACAGGACTTTCGAATGGTTTTAATAGCTACTAGGGGTATTCAAAGATAAGTTTTCGGCTTTAAATCGTGTGCGATTTAAACGGCCGTATAAATCGCCAAATCTTGAGTACCCCCTCAAAAATCCCAGATAAAAAAATCAGATTTGGACCGTATTCACCACGTAAAGTTAATTGGAATCTGCGACCGTGCTAGTGACTACTAGGCCGAATTAGGCTAAGTATCACATTACACTTGGCACTTGCCATCAATTCTTGGCGACCTGACGTTCATGAACTCAATTGCTGCAAAGCAGTGCCTCAAATACAGACCCCTCGTTGTCGGACCCCTGATCGTGATCGTCATCGTCCGCCAGGTACTCCAGCTCCTACAGGAGGTCATCCTCGAGCCCTGCCACAAGATCATCCCCCCCGCTACCCCATCTAGTATTCCGTCCTCAAGTGCAGCGGTAGTCTCGATCAGACCAGTGCAGCGGTGACTACTTCCTGGGCTTCCGCCTCTTCCGTGATGCTCTTTAGCCCCCTTCGATACCACTGGGTTAACTTGCGCTTGTTGCTGATTCGAGGCATGATGACGGTGTTTACCAGGTCCAGGTCATGAACATGCTAGACTGGCATATGTATGATCATGCTTTCATGACTTCTTGGGGCTTACGGGACTTGCTAGTCTACTTGGTGTTGACTGAATGATCACGGGACTTGCTAGTCTACTTGGCGTTGACCGAATAAAATTTTCGTATAAATGGGTTTATTCGGTCGTCTAAGCATTTATTTTTCAGATTTGACGGATAAATGGTTGTGTGGAGGTCCTCGTATAATGCGTATTATACGAAAAAGTGGCTTGCCAAGATATCCGTATTATACGGCGTATAAAGCTAACTTTGAATACCCCTACTGTAGCAAGAGGTTGCGTAAGCAGCTATAGCAATAAATACCATAATAGGTGACGACAGAGGCGGTCAGTAATTACAGCTATAGATGAAGGTTCAAAAAAAGGTTTTAGTAGAACGAGCATAGTAGGTACAGCGTATCAGCAGTCTGTATGCCATACCTGACAGCCTGTACCTGTACATTTGCATTATACCTGCCAGCTCGTATCGTACCTGACAGCCCGAACATTCGCACTGTACAAAACAGCCTGGACATTCGCCAGCCTGAACATTTGCACTGTACCTGCCAGCCTGAACATTCGCACCGTACCTGCCAGCCTGAACATTCGCACCGTACCTGCCAGCCTGGACATTCGCACTGTACAAAACAGCCTGGACATTCGCCAGCCTGTACATTTGCACTGTACCTGCCAGCCTGAACATTCGCACTGTACCTGACAGCCTGAACATTCGCAACGTACCTGACAGCCTGGATATTCGCACTGTACCTGACAGCCTGGACATTCGTACTGTACCTGACAGCCTGAATATTCGCACTGCACAAAACAGCCTGGACATTCGCACTGTACCTGACAGCCTGGACATTCGTACTGTACCTGACAGCCTGAATATTCGCACTGCACAAAACAGCCTGGACATTCGCACTGTACCTGACAGCCTGGACATTCGCATCGTGCAAAACAACCAGTACCAACATGCGAGAGTCATGTGCATGCAAATGTATATACAAATGAATGAGTGAACTTGTGTATTTCTGCATGTGTATCTACCGGTATCTAGTATCTACTCCATGTAAGAAGGCATAATGCAATAGCTAAAGCCGTGCGTATGATGTTGAGTGACGAGCGAGTGACGAGTGTGGCACTTTTCGCACATTTTATCTAACCAGACTACATTTTAACGGTTGCAACGCAGCTTTTGGGTTTCGTTAGAGAACTTGAAAAAGTTTACTAACAAACAATTAAAGACTAGAAGAATACTGCTAGAAGATCTGATGTATTCTCGTCATGATCATGCTCGGGAATGGTCGGGTCTGAAGGTTTTAACCTTACGGACCCACTAGACTAGCTTCATCCAAACTATCTAATACAGTAGTTCCTGGCTAGGTAGTGTTGTTTATGTCCTTTCACCTCCCTCCAACACTACCACCATAGTAAAAATAAACGATACCTCCCCCCAACATTACCCCCATAGTAAAATTAAACGATTCCTCCCCCCAAACACACTATCACTATAGTAAAGAATAAACGATAAAGACAGAGAAAGGAAATAATAAGTACAACAATAATGAGACAATTAAAACAATTAAGCTCTCAATCGGCTATGGTATCTCTTCATCTGTTCACCTCCCCCCGAACCGGCATTCATGTTTCTGTTCGCATTCTTTTCATTTGAGGATCTGTATAATATTTGTGAGTAGTAATTCCAAATGTAATAGTAGTAGTATTTGCAGTAGTCTTCAAGAAGTCAGGTATAATAGTGTGTAGTAGTAGTAATAGTAGTCTTATAGTAATCGTGTATAATAGTAGTTAAGGGTATAGTAGTCTTATAGTTGTAGTGTATAATAGTAGTTAAGGGTATAGTAGTCTTATAGTAATAGTGTATAATAGTAGTTGAGGGTATGTATGGGGAATTAGCAAGTGAATTATTACCTTGTGCGTGAGAAAGCCGTATATGTTTGTGTAGGTTGTTGTTGCTAGCAAAAGTGGATAGGCATAGTAAGCATTAGTGGTTTTCGAATCGAAGCCCAAGGTTTTTTGCATGTTTGAGGAAGACATCTCTTGCTAGTGGTTTTGTAAAGATATCTGCTGTTTGCATGTCTGTAGATACCCATACTACTTTGATAAGTCCCTCCGTTGCCTTTTCAGTAATGAATCTCTGTCGAATGTCAATATGACGTGTGCGATTGTTGGTGGATATGCCGTTGGCTAGTGCATTTGCATTTATATTGTCCCTCGTAGTTCGATTGGGATTGGTAGTTGTAGTTCAGTATCGGTAAAGATATTTCTTATCTAGCAGATATCATGCGTCGTTTCAGTCACTGCAAGGTATTCTGCATCTATTGTGGATAAACTGATGGATTTGTGCTTTTTGGATTTCCATATTACTGCCGAGTCACCATACAATACTGTATATCTATATGTAGATCGTCGATCATTGATGTCATCCGCCCATGATGCATCAAAGTATGCTATCATTTGGTCATTTTTGCTTGAACCTCGAATACATAGTGATGTATTAATTGTTCTACGAAGGTATCTGAAGATATGTTTGACTGCTGACATATGTATATGCGATGGATTTGAGGCATATTGGGCGACTTTTCCTACTGCGTAAGCTAGGTCTGGCCTAGTACAATTCATGATATATTCTAACGATCCAACCATTGCCTGGTACAGCTTTGTTTCCCTTAGTGTGAGTTGATCGGATTCGTTAGTTTTTACTAGTTGTATACCTGGTTGGAAAGGTAAGGTAGCGGAGTTGCAGTTGTTGAATCTATATAGTTCCAGGATTTCTTTTGCATAGTGTGCCTGGTCGAGACAAATTAAGCGGTTTGTGCGATCTCGAGTGATATGGAGACCTATGAATAGTTTTGCTGGTCCTAGATCCTTCATCTTGAAGCTTTTTCTAGTGCATTCTTTGTTTCATTCATGCTTTTGTGATTTCCACCCGTTAGCAGATCATCAACATGTCCGATTACACATTGGAATTCTGGTTTGATCTTTATCCATACAGCTTGGTCGGCCACCAGTCTTTTGAAACCTAGTTTTGTCAATGCTGCATCAACTAATTCATACCAGATTCGAGCTGCTTGACATAGGCCATAGATACTCTTATGCAATACGCATATTCCATCGCCAATTGAGAACCCTTCAGGTTGTTTCAGATACACTATTGTATCTATTTTCCCATTTAGGAAAGCCGATACCACGTTGCCTTGGTCTAGTTCGAGGTCGTCCTTTGCGATTTTCCTTAATAGTAATCGTAGAGTAGCTAGATTTGCTACTGGAGCGAATGTTTCTCGGTAGTCTATTCCTTTGCGTTGTAGGTCACCACGTGCTACCCATCTAGCCTTGAATTTCTCAATTTTGCCTTCTCTGTTCCTCTTCGTTGTGAAGACCCATTTCGCAGGTAATGGTTTCCTGTTTATAGGTATTGCGGATATGATATCGAATAATGCCATTCGTGCTATAGTTATCATCTCATCATATGCAGCTTTTAGCCAAAAGGCTTTGTTTTTCGCTTTCATGGCTTGGTTCCATGTTTTGGGGTCATTTTCTGTTGCTGCCTGGTCTAAGTTTTAGACTCCATTAGGAATGCCATATTCTTTGCACAGGTTATCATATATAGTTGTGTATCTTGACTCCAGATCGCTTGTTGCTTGTGTCTTTGATGTATTCGAGTCTTCGAACGCAAAACTCTTGTGTAAGCTTCTAGGCCCATGATTCCCTCATTTTCATGTTCATTTGTTAGTTCTTTTCTCTTATACCCGATGCCTGCCGCTAGTGCATTTGCCATTCTTTTTGCTTTCCATTCCCGCAAAGCCTCTCTTGCATACCCCATAATTTTCTCCGAAACCATTGATACCACTGCAACATTTCCCTTATAATCATCATCCTCCCCATTTTCTGTGTCTGTATGTATTGTACTCTCATCTAATACAGTTCTATCAGTTAATTTCAAACTAGCTAGGGACAAATACAGCATATCATCTCCTCCAGGACGCAATTCCCTTAACCGTTATTCTGTTCCTTCAATGAGACCTTGTTCCACCACTTCCACCGTCTCTGATCCTTCTTCAGTGTGTGTTCTATTTCATCTTCTTCTACTCTTAGACCCAAAATATTGTATCCAGGAGCGATTCCATACTGAAACATGCTGGGGTGTCCTAGGATATTCTCATAAAATGTCACATCTCTTTTCTTTATCAAAATGCGCTTATTGACGTCATAGATAAGATATAGTCCTTCAGAGTTGAAGTAATTGAAAAAGACTGCTTCAATAGTGCGGCTGTCCCATTTCTTTCTATGCTGTTCTTCCAAATGAGCGTAGCATCGACATCCAAAGATACGAAGGTGGCTGAGGTCTGGCTTTTGTCCATACCATAGTTTGTAAGGAGTGCACCCTATAGTTTTATGTAGGGAGCGGTTTTTTAGGTAGGCTGCCATTCGACATGCCTCAGGCCAAAATCCTACCAGAATTTTTGGAGCCCACATCATGGAGGATGCTTTGTGAACAATTTGCTTAATAGCATTTTCTGCTGGGCCGTTTTGTTCTGGTGAGTATGTCTGAGTTGTATAGTGTTGTATTCCTTGTCCTGCCATCCAGGCTTGGAATTCATGTTGTAACATAGCTTGTTCGTTATTGCCAAATACGATCAGGATTGACAGTCCCGTAAAGTTTTGTTGGATGGCTCGGAATTCTTTGAACGCTTGTCTTATTTCATCTTTGGTTTTAAGGCAGTAAACCCAGACGTATCTTGAGTAATCATCAACAAAAACACAGAAATAGGCATAGTCACCAACTAAACCTGGGAGTTGCATGGGACCACAGATGTCAACATGTATTATCTCCAATCGTCTCATTGCTCTGGTTCTTGGTATCCTTGATATTTTTCTATGATCTTTACCGACTAAGCATCCAGTGCATGGAATCTTTGAGCAGGGTATTTTGGGGTCACCGATGTGAATACCTGTTGCTAGTTCTTGCAGTCTTTCTATGTCCCTTTTATTTAGATGGCCTAGTCGTTGGTGCCATGTCTCAATAGTTTCTGAGTTCTTGGAATTTCCTGTGTCATCCCGTAAAGTCATGCATATCTCATATGATCTTATATCTGCATCCAGCCACCAAGAGTTTCCTATCTTTATTCCGCTAGCTAATATTTTTCTGTCCAATGTGAATTTGCAGTCAATTGGGCCAAGGTCACAGTGTAGGCCTTTATCTGTTAGTATTGGTACTGAGAAAAGGTTGACCTTTGTTTGTAGGCTTGGAACATAGAGAACATTGTCGAGGTTGATGTATATTATCTTTCTTTCGACTAGTAGGATGAGGGGGATTGTGCCATAAAAGTAAGAGTATACCCAGCCGTTACCGGTAAGTATTTCTATGGGAGGTTTGCATGGTAGGAGAGAGACGAATAGATGCTTGAATGGGGAAAAATGACTTGAGGCCCCACTGTCTACCAGCCATTTACCTAGTTCATCGCCAGGGTTTATGCCTCCTTCATTTATTGTTTCTCCCTTCCTGCTTTCTACTGAGTATGCAAATTCTTTTGTAAAGCAGTCCTTTCCCCTCAAAGCTGATGTGAAGCCTGCTATATGGTGTGAGTCAGTGTTTGTAGAGCTTGGACCCATAAAGATAGAGCTATCGAATGTTGACTTGTTTGTGTGTAGTTGTGCTTGATAAGAGAGTTGATCTGGTGAAGGTCCTGAGAGAAAACTTGGGTCCTGATAGGCTGTTTGGTATTTAGAAGAGTTAGTACTTCTTTGATGATTATCTGCTTGAGTCAGGTGTGCGGAAGTGGGGGGATGAGTGGTTGGAATGTAAGGGATTTGGCTTCGATTCTGAGGAGCTTTCTGTCTTCTCCATTCTTCCTTTTCTATCATCCACTTCGGTTTAAGATGAGGGTATTTTATCCAGCAAATTTCTTCACTGTAACCATAGTTTGCGCATATTCCGCATGCTGGTCCTGTAGTTCGTCTTGCATAAGGTTCCATTCTCCAGTTGTGGGTATTATTAGTACGTTGAGGGCCTTGGTTTGTTGGGGTAGTAATAACGTTGGTACTTCCACAGTGGCAGGAAGGTATAGTGCAGTAGGATGGTGTAGTTGTGTTAGACATAGCTGTGGCCATTGGTCCGTGCATTGATCCAGAGGTGATTTGTCTTGAAGCTACTTGATAGCTTGTAGTATTGACACTTCCTCCTCCAGTAGTAATAACCTGTTGGATATTTTGGACTTGTGTATTGGACAACATCTTGTAGTCGTTTTCTGCTGCCAATAGTTGTTGAGATACCACATCAACAGTTAATAGTCCGCTTCTTGCACATAACGAGTGTTTTAGGTTCATAAACTCTTCTCCCAGACCGTTCAAAATTCTATGGGCTATCCTGTTGTCCGGTACTTCTATACCTACACTGATTAGTTGAGTAGCTAGTGCAGATACTTGACCTATCTACTACTCCATAGTTTGTTGCCTGGACTTTCGTGCTTGTCCGAATGCCTCTTCTAGTCTCATAACATTTGTGACGTCATTCGAGGCATATCTCGCTGAAAGGATTTCCCATGCCTAAATACCTGTTCTCGCATTAGCACATAAACGAGCTTGGTCACGTTCACAGGATAAATGAATCAAAGAATGAACATGCTGTTGTCATTTATTCCATATGACTCTCTCTTGAACTTGAACTATAGGTGGGATATCGTCATGCATGGTATCCCAGAGATCTCTTAAAATGAGCAAAGAACGCATATCATCAGCCTAATCCTGGTAGTTTGTTCCGTTGAGTTTAATGATTTTCGTAACGTCGACTCCATTTGAGTTAGGCATCTTGCAGTGAAGTGGTCTGGAAAAAAATGAAGATGTAGATATGAAGATCAAGCGTCACCGGATCATAACCTAGAAGAATACTGCTGGAAGATCTGATGTATTCTCGTCATGATCATGCTCGGGAATGGTCGGGTCTGAAGGTTTTAACCTTACGGACCCACTAGACTAGCTTCATCCAAACTATCTAATACAGTAGTTCCTGGCTAGGTAGTGTTGTTTATGTCCTTTCAAAGACCCTCTCTGGAGGGTCTGGGTACGAGACTACCAGAAATTAGAATATACCGTTGCCAAAATAGGTAGCAAATGGTGAATCATTATCACTAGTCTGGTTGGCACAAGCATCGGGTATGAGGGTAATGTCACAAGGTATCCATATACAAATCCTTAGTCATTCACAATTGCCAGTGCTTAGACTAGAACCAATGCCAATTAGAGGAGAAGCCTATCCACTGCGGCTCACGATTATTTTTCATCAGGAAGTAATCAATACCGCATCACCAGCGCTATCCCAGTGAAATGGCATACCAAGGAGCCTCACCGAACAATCAGGTGTAAGGCTGAAATGATGCGAGACTCGGAATACCGGTACGGTACTATACTAGGGTCCTGTATGCGTGGCAAGTGAGTTTTAGAGCTATGATTTGCCTTCTGCGGTATGGAAAACCATTGTGCTACCAGCTTCATGTTCACTCATCGTTCATGTCAGCGTGCAAGTAACAGGGATATTGAAATTCTTAATTTACACATAAAATCAAACATTCCACGGAACGTCCGGAGGTTGGTATCACTACCCTTAGTTAGCTACTGGCACTGTACCTTCAAGAATCGGGAACGACATTCCTACTGATCGCCGATTGCCTGATTCCAGTCGCACAAAAGAGGTCTACCAAATAAGTTCCAAGACTGGTTAATTACTCCATCCAGCCAGATTTTCACCTAAAAAAACCTCTATCCGACACCCCTGTCCCCGTCAAACCTCCCAGCCGTCTGGTTACCGGCCACATTTCGCACAAACCGGGGTGCTTCCCGTGCGGAGCAGGGGGTAGGTAGGTACCAGTAAGGGTGCTGGCATGGATTATTAAATGCAAATTGCTTGCTTATTTCTGGTGAACAAAAGATGTATACGTAATGGCATGAACGAAATTTAGTTGGCTTGGTTAGATTAGAATTCAGTCCAAGAAAGCTAGATGGAGATACGATAAGATTTGAAGAAGCATCCTTTACCACCGTGGAGAGGAGGTGGAAAAGTAGAATCACCTTTCATAGTACCATTAATAGGTACTGCTCCGATAAACCTAACTAGTCCGAATAACTCAATTATATGAGAACTATTCCAACTCAAGTGCAAAGTCTGAATACATTATTATCAGTAGAACATAGCCAATTACAATTATACCAAAATTGAATGTATCATCTATCCTACCGACCTCTTTCCCTACTCGTTTATGGGCAGTTATGCATACAACAACTTAGGCCTTGGCTTCATCGCACTCGTGCAGCTGGAAAACCTCCACATTCTTCTGTTGGGGAACCAAAGGACATTCTTGAGCATGAACTTGAGAGGTGCCGGTGCTGGGGGGAAATCCTTATGGATCCCATCTTCATATCCCGCATCAAGATTGTGCCAAATAAATTCCATGGTCCCCAACAACGAGCAGTTCTTCATAGCCTTTTCACCTTCAATCTCTATAAATCTGTGAATATTCAATTTCTCATCCCAAGCCCTTAAGGAAAGAAGGGTACCAATCTCCTCGTTAAGATGGCTAACTAGGATACTTCCGAAGCTCTCAATGATCTCACACAATTCCGCACCATATAGGAATTTCTCTTCCCCAACTCGCTCTACACCCTTCGCAGGGCGTCGGACTTGCTCGAGGTATTGATCATATCGGTTGACACCCCCGTCGAAGAGTCGGTGTTGCTGGACATTTCTTTCCATTATGTCTTTGCCGTTTAGGGCTTTGTCAATCTCAGGGAAAAAGAAATTCTCCTCCCCATGGTGGTGGATATGGAGCAAAACTGACCATTCCCTGGCGTAGTCGACAAAGTCGTCTCGGGTTTCGATGTCGACTCTATTATCGGGGGTAATGGCTGGGATTTTTGTAGGTGCTACATTCCGCGCCTGGAGGTAGATAGAGTTGAGACCGCGGATGATCACGTTGTGGATGCAACTCATGGCAGTGGCACCTTTGATGAAATTATCATCCTGTAAGACACATTAGCTATGGTCAATTCATATGTTATGGACTTGTTGAATCCGAAGACATACCGCTCTTTGAAGAAGCTTTGCAGGTGACTGAATGAGAGGGAAAGGTTCCCCCGGAGTTGTCCAAACAAGATAATTTCCTGCAGTCCATTGTTTTATCTCCTCTTGTAACTCCGGAGAGAGAGGTTTTGCTTCGACTGCCGCCATGAGAATTGTTGAAATATGGAAATCTATACACTATAATACCTATAACAAGTCTCGTATGCTGGCAGAGATGCGGATTGGGTGTCTGCAATGTTGTATATTAGAATGGGATGAAGGAATCAACTCCAGTTTTATATCATGAGCTCGAAGAATCGCCTTGCCTCCATTCAGATGCTGAAGCCCAGTGACCAAAAATGCGATAGGGCTGTCGAGCCCAACACTTTGTATTGTCACATGAATCGTAATATCGGTGCCAATTGAGCTTTGCTTATGGGCAGATTTCTTTCCGCATTCGGAAGTGAATCCTGGCTTGGGGCTGAATAGATGACTTTCTTCCTGCTTCTTCTAAGACATGCGCCGTTTCCGTTTACCGGCCTTGGTGAATTGAATCATAGCCACCTAGCGTCGACATGCATGCACGAGCGGAGTGGTATCTCCACCATGGCGGTGATTATTTTATCTAGACTCTATTTGAATCCCATATTTTAAGTAAGAAACTTGAGTGATCTTCATATATGTAATTTATCTTTCCTTGTTTTTTATCGAACTGCCCTATGAAACCTATGAGTGGGAAAAGCTTGTTTCTAACAGTTAGATATATGTAGGCATGATCGAGCGAGCTACTACTTCAGCGGCTTGCTAACGTCAGTTGCTATTTTAATATATGTTATAGTGACTCGACCACTGTCATTGTCAAAATATAAGGGTCGACGGAACCTACCCTACCCTACCCTACCCTACGTAAGCAACTTACTTAGTAGCACATAAAAAAGGTTTTTTTTTTTTCCCTTTGAAGTCTATACGTCAATGGGGCCTTAGGCTATGAGATGGCCCCTCGCAGCGCCCATATCAGGAACCTCTTGTCCGATTGAGCCCCAGGCCTGCTAGAAAGGCTCCGTCACTCGTACATCTTGAAGTTGCGAGAGTGACCCAAAGAGTGCCGTTAGAGGACAATTGCTTATTGTCGGAGGAGCAGAAGTTTTCTTAGGTACCGGCGCCGAGGTAATTCATGACTTCGCTACCTTGATAGTTTGCTTCGGTGTAGCCGATGAATTACCAGGCGGATGGTGAGGAGGACGAAGGTGGTGTGAGTTGCATTTTGACCAGGAAGGCGCTGGTTAAGTGTCAGTTAAAGACTTCTAGAAGCTCAATTATATTAAATCATGAAGAGAGATAGGACTCACAGGGGACAGGGGAGTGGAATTGTTTGGTTTGAGCTAAACTTATGTTTCCGGATGGACTTATCTGCTGGATTGCAGAGAGGATGGCGGAACTCCAGATTTTGATCAATATTTATATAGTTCTTGGAATCAATAGAGATTACCGTATTGGTAGCAATAAGTACTATACACCCTGTGACTGTGACCAACGAGGATACAAAAGAAATCAATGCCCTCATGTTGCATACAGTCGAGCTGGGTAAGGAGTAACCAATCCCAAATGCTACCTGGTGGATCTGTTCAGACCATACATAAACTGCGCATAGACTGATGTTAACCCGATTTATGAATTAATTGTTGGATTGTTCAACTGATTAACCAATCTATGTTCTGTTGGTGGGCAACAGTAAATGAATTGACAGTAGAATTGGTACAGACGTAGGTAAGTTCTTGACCGTATATTAATATAGGATATATGCAATAGTAGCACTTACCTAAGCCGCAATAGCCAGGGCAGAAGTTTCAATCTGAAGACCAACTGGCTGAGTGGGAACAAGATCGGCCGGCACATAATTGTACATAAGGAACAAATACAGTACGTAGAAGGTGGAATATCACCTAGAAGGAAAAAGGTTATTCAAGTATTTCTTCAAAATACGGCGGATTTCTCACTATTTAGGATCACATTACCATCTTTATAATATAATCAAACACCATTACCGTTTGAGTTTCTCCAGTCTCGCGCCTATGCACCCAAAGTTCTAAGACAGTATGGATTCAAATCGAACATACCTTATGTGCTAAACGACAAGCTACCTGTTTGAGCTGATGGAGTAATGCGCCGTCTACCTATTTTAATAATCCATTGTCAATATGAGCGTGAAAAAGCTACTCACCAAGAGGAACGTCAAAAAATCCAGGTGTTAGAGTATGTTTTAATTCAAGTTCATACAGCAATGGAGCTGTAACACTGAAATAGATTAGAACTGATCTCTGCTCGATGACTTCCCCATTCAATTGGTTACAGCTGGAACGTCCTGTTACCTTAGGTAAATTTGGTAGCACTACAAAGACTCATGATAACTAGGCACCTCCTTCTCCTTCTCAATGCGCTCTGCAACAGCTTCACGTTCTACAACAAGCAGTTGCTGGTAGTTGACTGATTTCCGGTGCTATTTACTGCAGACAGCAAGCTTGCGATTTCGGAAGTGACTTTCTGCCACTGTTGTACGATTTTCAAGCGTCAGTGATGTATCTTACCTTCCCCAGCAAGATAGTACCAGATTTTTATGATTTCCGAAGCCAACGCTTATATTTCCGGACTCGCACTATGAAATCTGCTTGCTCGTATTGAGTGTATTAATGTTCGATATCCAAACTTCAGGTTCCTTTCTCCTTTTTACAGCGAAGCAGTAGCTTTCTTTTTTTATATCCCCAGACTTTCAAGCAGCCCTTCCCTCGGATGTGAATTTGGGTGCACCCTTGAGTTATTGCATTCATGTTTCTTATGCGAGTCACGTGAACAGATGCACTCCGCCCCCATCTTGCAGTTTATTTATGTATTTCTGTACTAAGCAAAGTGCCTACCTCTTTCCAATAGAAATGTGCCAACCAGACCACAAATTCTGGTGGGACCGGCTTTCTAACTTAGAAAGTTCTTGATAGTTGACTAAGGGCAACCAGAAATCTGTGGGATCAACGAGATTGAAGATTGAAGATGTAAAAAAACGGTAATATTTCTCTACCACTGCCATTTTGCGTGACATTGTTGTGAGGTATATAGCGCTGAGGCAGATCGTATGGTTCCTCCCGCTGATTAATATTTCACCAAGACTTTTGACCACAAACTGTTGTTATTCCTAAGGCTTACCTAGGTGATTATTTTTTGAGGGAAATTGTTTTGTGTTAATTATGGATCGCACAATATTACCGTTAGTGCTCTATGCTCGCAGGTCCGGTCCCTTTGGGAGAGGCATTTTACGGACGCAACTCCACATACATGTATATTTGCGGTGACCTCGAAGCTTAACTGACAGCATCACGAGAGAAATGGCGTCAAATCCAGTATGCACGATAGCACTCTCAGGTCGCCGGTCGAGGTGGAGGAAGCATTTCCATCTAACAAATCGCATTATGTCCTAGAAAACCCTTTCTATTGAGATCCTGGGATTTAAATCTTGATATGGCGGTTATTTGCTTCTGCTAGGTATGTTACCGGATGTATCTTGCCAGAGCAGCTGATCACGAGACTAAGCTGAAGACGAGGCGTTGGTAGAGTTAAACGGATTTTGATTTCATACATATGTATCTTGAGGTATGGAGTGTATTTAGATTTTATATAGACTAGCGAGTAGCAATCATTTATAGTGCTACATACCTCGCATTTACGCGCACGTAATTGCTGGAAGCCAAGCTAGCACAAAATATAAAAGTGACCTTGATTAATATTGCGGCACTAAATACTGCACCTTAGCCTAACGACATGTATACCGTGGTAGCTTGTTATCGTGCCCAGGCAGGTTTATTTTAAGTGGGGGTCTGCTACTATGCTGCTCACGTTACCGCAATCTTTCTGCACGGGACCGGAGCAAGACTACTAGCATCAAGCGGCATCCAAACTGAGGCAGGACAGTAGGAAGTCGAGGCTAATATTGTTGAGAAAAAGCACATTGGATATTTTATCCACTCAGATACATTAAGACTCAGATACATTAAGATATCGGCATAATTCTGATTGACATTTTTATGTTCGAACTTTCTTTCAGAAATAGAAAAATTCCCAATTACAAAGTGGATTTGTGGTCGTAACTACATTGAATGAATAAGGCCCTAGATCCCACCTATAGATTCCCTATTCCAACAAAATAGCTGGCCTCTGACTCCCGAACGTGATACCCAAAATTAGAGTCTAATAACACTCATTTTGAGGATATTCAGTCTATCCCAACGGCCACCAGAGATCGTATTGGACAGAGCAAAACTAGGTAATTTCTTATTTGAGTACGTCTACATCATTTAATACTTTCATTCAAATAGCTCCACCAAACTGCCTTCAAACAACTTTTGGGCTTGTATTTTCTCAATATGGAATTGCCGAGCGACGGAGTGGCGATTTCCCCAAGTGCAAGATCTCAACGGTTCCTCAGAGCTGGAACTTGACTATATCCCATGTTTTCCATCTTGTGGATGCGAGCCCTCTGCAAGCTACATTCTAAGGAATTACCCTGAATTGACAAGGTTTATAGAAGGTCACGGATGGGAAATATTGTCCGAGTGGTTTGAATTTGGGCGTTGTGTTGACTCTCTCAGAAAAGCCAGAGCAGCTGTCCCGCAAAGTCCTATAATTTCATCTGTCTTTTCCTTTTATGTATTTATGTAGCTGTGGTCAAGTCACACAGTTTATTGTAGCGCATAAATTATATTCACCATAGAAGCCCACTCAGGATCTCCGCCCCAAGGTTGGCCTGCCTAGTCGGTAATTCAAAGGGTTGTGAATCAATTCCTGTATTGTCAAAGATGCTAATCATTTTCGCGGAATAAATTCAATTCTAATAATCGATCCAGCTCACTCCATTCCAATACAGTATACTCTAAATTATAAGCATATGGTCGGGAATTGAGGTAGCATGCTGATAACGAATATATGCTTATATCGGGAAAATCTACATACATGACAAAATAAACAGATGAGACTAGAAATAGGTGTTGGAGGTGGTCTAAGTATTCCGACGTAGGTAGCCCTCAATTCGATGTCTTTCCCTTTGCGTATCACTTCCAACTGGCTCATATCTTTATCCCTCACTCTCTGACCATGCCTGACGTTGTGCGCTTCTTGAATATAGACATATCTATCCTACGACTACTGAAAATACCCTACTGTGATCTATGGTGATTCATGAACTCTTCGCCAAAGTCAAGTTGTATAACGTATTTAATTGCCAGTCTGGCAGCACCGAAAGGATAATTGCACATATAACGTAGACCCCTGCAAGTTGATTCCTTATCGAGCGAATTGATGAATTTAAAAAGTCTTTCTGTATGGGGGGACCATGAGGGGTATCCCTATGACGAGAGTATGCCCTATGCTTGCTCTTACCTACATTCTTAACTTGAATGTAATGTTCTACTAGGCGCTAGACATGGCGTGTTTGTAGAGGTTTCTCTTGTTCTTACTTTGGTATGAATATAGCATCATACAGAGACCCGAAGGCCGAACATTGTCTGATTCCTTGCTTATTTACCTGTGCTCTGTTTGTAGACCTCATTCTCAGGGAAGCTTCTCCAATGTGCTGGCTGTGAAACAAATCAGTCGACAGGCCAGCTTATCTATAACTAGCTAGAGAAACATTCCATTTTTTTTTTTTTTTTTTTTTTTTTTTCAAATACTTGCTACTCCTATGCTGCCCCGTTAATTAGGGGGGCCATGAGGAGCCACCCAGAAACCCGGGTGGATTCAAGGTTAAGGCAAATTAGTCTGCCAGAACCACGCAAAATAAATACAAATACCGGGACGAAGCCCCATGCTGTCATTAACGGATTAACCGATGACCCGGGGGCCTGACTGGGCCTCGACCTCCTAACCCGTGAAACTGAACTTGAACTGAGAGAAACATTCCATGATCAGTAGGTAGTCCCCAAGTTCAAAAGAATGGATACAAAAGAAAGGGCACAGAATCTTCCCGCTAGCAGTCAACGCAATTTGAATTAATACAGGAACCCCATTCCAGAAAAATGGTAACCTAGGTAACATAAGCAAACTTCCTACATTTAACTTTGGCGGCCGTATTGGAATACTGACACTGTTTGGCCGAAGGTTTTGTAGCACCTTGCTATCGCACGCACAGATTCAGGGGAAATATCCTGCGACACACATACAAAACACATAAAAACAACTTGGATTACCCAACGTCCTTTTGCTTGCCTGTGTCATCTATTCAAAGAGCGCGAGAGGCTTAAGCATGGCGTTGGACGGGGTTTCAGTCGCAATAGTACCATTCGAGAACCGGAATACCAGACTTCTCTGAAGGCTCGTAAACGACGTTAAGAATGCAATGTTTCAATCTCGAACCCTAGTACGGTGCGAACTCCCTGTGGGCTGTACATTCCCGTGTAAGATATAGGAGAGTTCGGGTTCATTAGCCAGATTAGGGTTCATGTTGATAGAACTCCAACCACCCAACGGGTGGGAAATATATATATCAGATATGACGAAGCAAATGTGGTCTTCTTTGTGAAGAACGAACCCATGATATTGCTGATATTGCGCACAAGCCCTGCTCTCTAGGGTCCATCTACAGTTACCTACCAGCGCAGAGACCGTGAGGAGAGATATCTCTAGAACAATCTAAATTCTATAGACGACTGGGAGGATCGGGCTTGCTCTGATTTACAGTAGAAATTATCATGGATTTACATGAAGCTTCTCTATCGCCCAAGGACCGTAAGAACTTCTGGGTAGATCGCTTCAACAAATGGCGAGACGCTCAAGAGAAACTCGGGCCAGCCGACATTCTCAAGATATCCTACCAGCCAAGCTTATGGCTACGCTCTGAGTGCGATACGCCGGACAGACTTGAATTCAGGCCTATTGCAACGCACATCTGGAAGGAAGTTGATCGGGAGCGCTTGCAAGCTGCATATACAGAATCCATTCGTGCTGAGCCAAGGCCACTTCGGGCCCCGTGGATTCTGGACGCTGATTCCCAGCATGCAACGTTGTACCGCCATCACTCTGGCTTCCATCAATTTGAGAGTCGTATATCCAACATTAGGCGGCATGCAACGAAGACATATTCCTATGAAACTTTCAAGGGGGTACTAAAGGACGTAGCCGATTCAGTTCAGGAATTACACTCGAGGAATCCAGAGTGGAAAAAAATCACAAGATATGTCTTTCTCGGGCATGCAGGTTGCACTTTTGCTGTTGATCCTAGCAAGAACATCGGGCAGCTTCTCATGCTTCGGAAAATCGTGGAGACCATACATAGTAAGTTTCCTGCTTCCCCTTAGTTATTAACCCTCCAGTTTACTAATATAGTTATAGAAAAACAAGGCGGAAAGGGTGTATATGAGGTGTATGCATCCGTAGAACTGAAGCATAATAGTCTACTGAAGCCGGAGAAATTCGTAGATGGAAACATTAATCCTTTATGGAGCAGTAAAGACTTCAGAAAGGAACTCACAGACAGAGGCAAGAGGCGTTGGGAATTCTGCTTGTCGGAGGAGAAGAAGTTCCTCAAGAAAGAGTTCGATATCGGCTTACTATCCAGGCACGACGTCCTAGGCCACAAGTCGCTCTTTATAGATGCAAAAGATACTTTGCTCTTTGCACCAAATAGCCTTCTCACGTCGAGGGACTTAACCTACATCAGCAGGCAAAATTTCCAGATCCTCCTTTGCAGGAATTTGCTTGGCCGACAGGAAATTAAGTAGTTTGTCTATTCCATCAACACGGGAGACTCACTAACTAGTCACGATGCAATAGGAAACTCGCTCGAGGCGAACTTAAGTGGCCTCACAAACTCTACAAGATTCCTAATGCTCCATTCGTCACCCCGGAGACAGAGGAATCAAAAGAATTTGATCTGAGGATTTCTTACCTCAAGTCCCACTATCACCGTGATCTCCCAACCTCTTATGCTCTGGGACACAATCTGGTAGATTATGTCCCTTATGGAGACTCTCTAGACTACTGCATCTATTGGCCAAGTTTAGATCCAACCGAACCACACAAACACTTTTGCTGGATCTGGGACTTACTAGAGGTTAATAGACCAACGTATGTGGAGAGGAAAGAGCAAAGAGAACGCAAGCATTCAAAAGACAAACAAAACCATCCTGGTAAAGAAGACGCAAACACAGAGTCAAAAGTACGGCATCTGAACTCAGAGTGTTGCTTTATGCTTGTTCATATGTGGATTCGAAAGCTACGGATGATGGTGGATTACTATAATACAGCCAAAAAACCAGCCTATGAAACCTTGACAGACGGGTCGGAAAAAGCAGATCTCACGAAACCCTTTTGATAAACGATAGGTGGATTTCCTAGTCAGCGGAAACCTTTTGGTATATTTTGAGTTGCGGGCTGCAAAGTGAATTTTATATAATCCTCATTCTATGGCAGGAATAGGCGGATGGACCTCCTCACCAACACCTACGACTTTGACAGGCACCGATAAGGAAACGGGAAAGGAGGGAACAAGGGGATCTTATTTCGTTTTCCACTAGAGCGTTTGTATGAAGGAGTCGTCTATTTTTTGGCGTGATATTAGAAGTAATTTCCACTCGAGTGTTAGTACGACTAAGGATCTATTCCTCTCTCTCTGCGGGTCATACAGATTAACTTGCATATACCATTGGAATCCATGGTCCGCTTAGTGGGGCATGCGAGTAGTGAGATCTTATAAATGAAAAAAAAAATATGTATATATATAGAACGAATAGGCATGTTGGAGATTTTGCAAAAGAAAGGAGGTGAAAATTAATTGGAGATGTGAAACTTGGATATATTTCCACACGTACATGCCCCTGCTCTCTACTGGTAATTTCGTCTCTCAAAGTCAGGGTAAAGCATTAACTGTACATAAAATGAGAGTATCTCACGTGTTTTATATTCCATAGAACGAACTAGCTTCCCATTACGTACATGGTATCCAAGGAGCATCATGATATGCGGATACCGCACTGGGAATCACTTTTTCCATATCTTTGCAATATAACCTGTTTATTAACCTATAGCCAGGGTGTAGAACAATACAGAGAGACCGGCACCGTCCTTAACGTTAGTCCGCGACTGACTTAAATTTAACTGGGTGTTGTTACCAACAATTGCACAAAAACACTTGATAAATTTATTCCATGCATTCAGTTAGTAGCAAATTTGCCTCATTGAGGGGGATTTCGGTAAAAGAGATTTGCAATACCTTGAGGCCCGCGGGTGGCAAATAGCCCTAGTTTCGTGACGGCTAGCCGCGGGAAATGCCGATACCGAATTCTCAGTACCTAATAATTGAACCAAGTTGAACTGGTGAGAGAAAACCAGCGTGCCTGCATCGAGAAATGTCGCCTTTAGCTTTAGAGAGCTAACATGCCCCGCATCTTGTCGCTGGGCAGCCAATTCCAACTGCCGTTTCATAACGGTTACTCAAGCTGAACAGGGTTACGGTAGATGTTGGGCTGAATTTTCGAATTTTAGCTAGTCCGTGACGAACCAAGCTTTGGAATGTCGGCGAATTCCCTTGTTTGGGGCATTAATATCGGTAACCAGACTAAATATCGGTAGTCTTCCGATCTCCCAATCGCATCTTCTCTTCTGGCTGTGACGACACCTAATCACAACTCATGCACCACGTATCCGTTATGATATAATGGACACGAGCATCTGGAATTCCCTCTGGATAACAGGTACTATTCCACACTGTCTCTCGGTATACTGAGGTACTTAATCAGTTGACGCCTGCCCCAGTACTTCTCGAAGTAGCAAGGTTAAGGCTTCCACTATCATTCTATCAACGGAGACGACACTAAGCTCAATATAGAAACATGAATGCTGTTTGTTGATAACCAAACTATTTGTTGATACACGTTAAGATCTAGATCTCCAGTCAGCTCCAATTTCCCACGACAATTCAAGCGACACATTCAGGGATTTTGACAAGCCATTTCATAAAAATATTGGTCGTGCCAACAGTCGCAAGATCGTGTCATGATACCTTCCTGGGCAAATATTATGGGAACGCAGGAGCTGCACCACAGCCAGTAATGAAACTGCAAGCGCTCACTCACTCGAGGAGTATGCTTGTGAGGGAGTGTTCATGTGGCAATAGGGGCTGCTCTACTGCTAGGCTCATTCCTCGATAGATGTCAGCTTCACCCTCAAGGCGCGGAGTATGAAGGGGAATAGTAAGTACCATACCTTCCAAGCCTCATTGATTATTTGACCGATTCTTCTTGCAGAGACAGTATCGAAAGATGATACTGCTCCACCCATATACCAAACAGTTGGCTGTTGCGGTTGTCGAGGTGAACTTAGGTATGTATTAATCATTACCAGAGTCTCGTGATCAGACATTTATTCTTAGCGCACAGGTCGGCAGTCCGATCAGGTTAGATCCACCAGGCTGAAACATAACTGGGACTTACCTATATGAGGCGACCAGTACCAAGTACACTCCTCAGTACGTTCGCAATCCTGTCAACTGACTCTTCACCTCAAGACTCTCCTGGGCAGTTCTGAGCCTATGTATTACTTTTCCGATCATGGTTCTCTCAGAGCTTCAATTGTGGATCGGTTTCCTTCGACTCCAATCCCAGATCTGTTCTTCACACCAGGCTGCTCTCTCCTCCACAAGAGGAGGGTCGTGCAACCAGACTAGCTGCTCTCTGACATGATGCTCTCGTGGGCTAGATGGTCCTCCATGTCTTTGGTAGAACACTGTGGGCGGTTATCGGTGTTGGGCCAACCAGAACGGCCTGATCACTAGCACTGGAACGCTTGGGAATAGTTGGAGACACCTTGGCACACTCTCATTGGCACAATAGCAACAAGGGAGTAACGCCGCGGGCGTGCAGTATCTGGTTCGTGGTCATAAGGTGATTTGTTGGAGGCACGAGATCATCACACATTGTGAGCCCATTTGCTTGCTTAGACCAAGTTTCTGACGGAAACATCAAGAACCTAGAAGGGAGAACCTTCTTGTCATGGCTGTGGTCTAGGCACAATGCCTATTACTTCCGTCAAGATATCCGTTATTGGTGATTGGCTCCGGCCCGCAGGTGAACCATGCCCAGTCAGCCACGTATCTCAAGACTATGGATCTTCTAAGTCCCATTGACCCATGTGAATTCCTTCAAGCTTCCTATAGTTATGAATGGAGCAAAAGATTTATGGAATGTTGCTTGGAGCACAAGTTTACTAGCCCAGCCTCAAAATCTCCGTATCATCCATCGACTATCATGAAGGCTAACGATTTTTCACTAGAACATTCACAAACATCCCTAGGGACGTCTAGAAATCAAGCTTCTTGGATTACTGTCTTTCTTGATCTAGTCGAAGCTCCTGAACTCCAGATTACACGAGATGCTAGCGCTACCACTCCAAAAGCTACGATGTACGTCTCAATATCATCTTGTGGCAGGATCGATATACAGCGTGAAGCGTAGATCCCAAGATCGACGCTCTGGACGAAGGAATGAAAGCTTCCCAACACGAAGAAACAGCATAATCTGTGTAAATGTGATACACAAGGAATGCGAGATGCAGAGCTGCAAGGCAGCTCTTCACTTGCCGGTTAGGGTTGCGCTGTAGCTTGCACTTTTTGTGCCTCACTTTAGAACAGCTCGAATCGTTTCATGCTTCTCATGCATTTTATACCAGACTGGGCTAGCCCTTCGCTCGACGCAGTCTCCAGTGCCCCATGATATGGTGTTTCATGTTATGTAAAGGTAAAGCATGAAGCGTCTCTCCATCTTTGCGACAAAGACACAATTCGCCAAGTTCCGCCCTGGGAGCCGGAGCTATGAGATCACGAATGGAATAGAGCAGTTAGCGTTCAATTTGACATAGCTTGCCAGGAAATCTATCAGGCCACCCTGGAGAACCAGACCGTATACTGCGCCACGAAAGAAATCTCTGCTTTTTGAGATAGGGATAACATAGTAAAGACAATAACATTACAAAAAAAAAGAAAGCGGTAAGGGATATTATAGACGAAAGGAAATAGGGCGCAGCTCTAAAAGCAGAAAGAAAAGCCGCATCAAATTTCGAAATGAGAAACAGGATGGGAGTGGGAATGTCAACTCCAATTGAAGGAAACGTCAGCCCCAGGTCTTTCGCCACAGCACCAGCACTACTTTCTCAGAGCATCTTTACAACAATTGCACATTGACCGCGTATACTGCTTCAATGGCAAGGTGTCGAAGATGTCCACCTTCTTCCGCAGACACTCCACGTAAGGCCATCTCTTCAACCAAGATATCAACCGTGGGTCGAGTTAGATCCGTGCTTCGTTGCGTGGGAAAAAAGTTAGTGTATGAATGTGCAAGCAAGCAGAGACCTATTCCAGAAAAAGCAGGAAAATACGTACTCATGGCCATGGAGAGCAACGCCATTCTCGTGGGAATACTCATTTATTTCTCCCAGCTTTAAGTCAGGGGATTCATGGTGCGACCTCCAAGGAAAGAAAGAGCGAAGTGCTGAGTACCGGAAGCTCAGAGCAGGATCGCCGGATCGGTTGAAATCAACATGAAGCAAGGTTCCATCGCGAAATGATTGCTGGTCTGCCACCATAATAATATGATAGTAGAATACTGGATGGCCGAAATCGCTGCTACCCATCATGCGAAAGTTGGCGTCATCCAGTATGAAGCGTTTGGTATAATCTTCCAGATCAAAATTCTCTCGAAGGTCAACAATCAGGGGAAGCTCCTCTGCAGCTAAAGGTGAGAGTTGGTCATCAAGCTTGAGAAATAACTCCAACTTTGCCCAGGTGTTGGTATCGGCTTCGTCAAAATGAACGCGGACACAAGGATATTGGTCCAAACTCCGTCGGAAGTCATTTGGAGGAATGTCAGGGTGATAATCTTCTCCCTCCTGAATATTCTTCAGCATATTTCTTCGTCCTATACAAGCGGATCACATACAGATTCTACTGGCTCTTCAATGGCACGCTGAACGTATATCTTATCGATAGTATTTGTCGATTAGTTTCAGGAATAGTACGGGCTAGTTTTGGGTGTGAGCACCCACATTTCGGAAGTCCTGCTGTGCATGCTCCCACCTTTTCAGGAGCTCCACTCTCTGCTCCTTCGGACTTGTATTATTTGGACTTGTATTATTTGGGCTTCCAGACATCCAGTTCTCCTAATCAAGCCTATCAGTCTCCGGTAGCAGGTTCTGTCCATTGTCATTACGCCGACCGGTCAGCTACCTTCGACTTACCTTCAGGTACAGTGACCAAGCGCGGCAGTGCCGCTTCTCTCCATATGGAGTTATCCTGCAGTTGACTTGCGACATTATGTTTTTTAATTTCGACGGTGATTGTAATACTGAGGTAGTCTGACACTGAGGAGGAATGCTGCTATCAGAATCAAGAAATATAAACTCCGGTAAGTTTTTGAATTGCTCCGCTTCCCCTCCTGATATAATATTCCCTCTCCAGACACTACAAGGCTAGATTACTACTTAGACTACGGAATAACCCCGGTCAGCAGCGTGCGTTTACAACGCACGTTTACGGGGTACCTCCGGGTAGTCTATTGTCAATGCTCCTAGCTTATTTTCTCCCGCTGGCCTTCTCCCGCTGGCCTCACAACTTTCCTCTAGTACTAGTATAGTTCCAGCTACTCCTTACTCAAATGCTTCTCGCTACGGTGTACTATCATTACAAATACCAACTTTATGTCCGAAAGAGAGTCTTGCTCCCGTCGATTCCTTTGCCTCACTTAATTTTTGAACGAAGCTTAGTCCTAACAATATGCTTGAAGAGTGTATCATGCCATAGACACCAAAGAGAGACGACATTCGCCATTAGCTAATAAAAGCAGGCTTGTTAAGTATATTTCACCCTTCGAACACAGGCACGTATATAGCCTGGCGAGCTACAGGTTTACCTTCCGTTTACTACAATGAATCCGCAATAAGCCGAGATTGGCGTCTCGTTTGCCCAAGAGACTGCACAAACCACAAGTATTGGTCCCACTAGTTTCACTAATAAGAGCAACGTTGCAGATGGAGCTAGTGTTCCCCACTGTCAAACAGAATAGGTCAAATGTACAGAGGGCACATTTGTCAAGACACGACTTCAGTTAACTTTTATGAGATTCGTTGCGAGCACTTGAGGGATAGCCATGGCGCATTCATGGCCTTGGAGGGGTTGCAGTTCCCCACCTCGTCTTTTTTGATCCGACGACAAAACTACATGTTAGTAGATAAATGCCTACGCTATGCACCAAGGGCTCCCTGGGATGGAACGAGGCTCCTCTCACATGAGATGTTCGCGGAGGTGTCTAATTTCGTGCTCACGTTTAAGTTCATCACTTATGAATCAGGCTTCGTGGAAGCCTACCCTTAGTTGCACGGTGCTTGGGGTCAGTGAATTTTTGGTTTTTTACGACATCCAGGGTACATTCCGAGGAATAGGTTGCTGGATATAGAGTACGCTACCAGTGACAAACAATCCAGGTGTGAATTGGCATACATATAAACTTGGGATGCATCCTCAGACCGTAATGCACCAGTAGTATACTACCTTGCATTAAGATGTTGCATACTACATCTGGGTGATCGCCTCAATATAATCGCCAGGCTAGAGAGCAGGACCCTTGATCGGAAGTTATAGCATGTGTGATTCCTCAGATATTTGCTCACCACGGCAAATAGCTCGCTCAGTTGCTGGCGATCTTCGAAGAACCTCAAAGCAACACATGTTAACGTTGCCCCCCCTTGGCCAAAGCTAACCTGCATGAATTGTTTTCATTGGAACAGCTCAACAATAGCGCTAGCTATAGGCTTGTGAAAGTCAAGAAGACTGATATTAGGCCTAGCCAAGTGTACAATACTGCAGTCCAGCTCCCCAGACTTCCTCTCAACCTGAAATGCCAGGCCAAGTCACGAAGAAGCTACAGATGGCGTCCATCCACAATATTCATTTCACTGTGGCATTTTGCTTCGTATCGCTACGTTTACAAGGATGGAAGTCAACCTAAACCTAACGGCCGCTACGGCACATGCTATTAGAAAAGGTTTGAGCAATATCCAAGACGATCATCTAGGAATTTCCCCACCTCATATGTTGGCGGGATACAGGGGTCCACCTGCAGCTGTGGCATTCCGCTGGGTACAGTCCCACCAGCCGTTACCGGGTATTTGTTTCTTATGCGCGAAATTCGGAATTCTGTACCGACAAACTCAGTGGTGGATCCATGGCAGATGGGAAAATAGGCAGCAGTGCGAATTTTGGCTATTGTAAATATGGGCATTATTACAGTTGCAAATAGTTACCTTTGATGTGCCCACCAGCAGATGCAGGAGATCGTGGGGGCGGGAACTCGAAGAAATATGCGTTTGGTGGGCCTAGCAGTCGGAATGCTGAATCCGAAGAAGCAAGTTTTCATTACCCTGCTTTTACTCCACTGATGACTACCTGTCGTCTCATTTGATGAAGAATGGACGTGGGGTGGCATATTGGATAAAAGAATGGGCTGAGAAACGGTGGAGATTTGAATTGGACGGACATACGAGCCTTCAGCCGAAAATTTGATCAGATTGTGTGACAATAGCCGATCTCCCACGAACACAAGGAATGTGGACATTGGGTTTTGACTTATTCTTTTTGGTCTACGACCCCACGTACCACCGAGCATACCCCCTCTAGTAAGGACATTCGACGATTTTTTTTCCCCGGCCAAGATATTCATACATTTCACGGTCTTCCCCCAAGTATTACTTTTTGCTTTCCATCGTAGCATTTTCCTCTTCACTGTGCTGGATTGCACAAGCAAGCATTGTCTTCACAGCGACGAGATATCCAATCAAGCGCTCCTAGAAACTGCACCTGTACTATGCCCGTACCAATCCTGAAGAAGACACGTCTCAGCTTTTAAGAATCCCTCTGTCAATGAGCAAAGCTGGCAAGGACACAAATGCCGTGTCCAAGACCTAGACTGACTCACAAGACATTTATCACAATGATGAATTGTTTCTATGTATGCAATTCATCTGGCGTGAGTTTAATAGCATTTCTTTACTTCTTTACTATTTGTTCTTCGTCCCAATTATCCCATTGTTCTATTAGGAATGTAAGGATTGAACTTTGGTGGTAATCCCTTCAATTCTTTCTTTCTGAGAGGGGATGCATGAAAATGTCTTGCAAAATGCCAAAGCACCGAAAACTTCATTGCTACATGTTAATATGACACAATAATACTTGTCCCCCCCGTGTGTACCGTTCATAAAACTCACTACGTCCATATGTCCCACTTATGTTAGTACCTCCATAAGGCCCTGATCCTACTTACAATATGACTAATACCAAAAGTAAGCATAGAACATGTCTAGAGACCTTATGGGGTTTTTGTCCAAGTCACGTGATTAACTCCAGCAGCCCAATCAGGAAGGAAGGTGGTAAGGAGGAATTATGCCTACGAGTTCTTTCAGTATATATACATAATACAATTGTTTTACCCGCGTATCCTTGGTAGCTAACTTCTTTCATTCCTCATGATGTACATGTACCAACAATGTTCATTTCCGGGACTATCTCCCCCCAGCTTATTACAATCGACCCGCCTCAACCTCATCTTTTTACGATCTTGGTCTTGTTCATACAAATGTATCTCATCTCAATAGCCTATATTAATAGAATGAGTCGAGAAATACCATATGCTTTCAATAATAACCCGGCTAACAGAGGTAAAATACCCTTCCAACCCCACCCCCCCTCCCCTTCTTCCAAGTCTGGGTTTGACCTTGATGTTTATATCAGCATACCTTATATTACCTGCATATCGTACGTCTACTTCAGATTTCGTATACCCCTATCAACTAAAGGATTATTAAAAAAACTAGCAAACATCATGGACATAGGTTTGTTGTGTATAGTTAGTGCTCATTAGATCTTTTCCCACCCCGACTAGCACTTTCATACTAAAAAAGATCGCCAATCTCGAAATCAAAAATCACCCGGAATACAGATATTTAGTAATTAGATTGGAATTGGGGTATTTATACCCCCATTATCTTTAGGTGATCAGGCTTGTTATATGCTGCTGGTCATAAACCGTGGATGCTATGTTCCATTTCCTCCAACCCCCACCCCCGCGCCCGCGGCAGTCATATACAAATATTTGTATGATGGAGGTCACCAGGCAACCTTTTGAATCCCCCATGCCTTGTATATAGTTTATTAACTTTTTTTTTTTTTTTCCCCAGGAATGGTGGCTTTAGATATGTTCCCCTCTCCCCCTCCCTCCTCTCCCATGTGTAGAATTTGTGAGGTTATCGTGTTTTCCCGGGTGAGGGAGAGATTATTCCGGGTATCAAAGGATGCCATATAAAAGCTATGCCCTGTTTTACTGATTTTGGAATTTTCAATTTGCATCCTTCCAACATACTTTTACACACACACACATACTATTCAAATAGCTCTAGGTTGTGCATGCACATCACTGATCTTTTTATTCCTTCGACTTTCTAATGTATGTATCTTAATCAAACCTGCTGCTCACACCTAAACTCGGTTATGAAATATTTACTATGAAGTGATATCTGCTCAATTTATGGTTATGAATTCAGGGTGGTAGGGAGGGAAGGTCAATCCCTCTCTCTCTCTCTCTAGCTTTTCGTGAGTTTAAGTAACTTTATAGCCAGCTAGACAGACTTATACATATGCTACAAAACCTATGATTCGAATGCCAACGCTACACTGATGTATCATATATTTCCCGAAGGCTTATTACCACGATTTTGGGTGTGAGTGTACATATAGGCTGTGAGAAAGAAAAAAAAAAATTTACAGAAGGATATTACAACCTCTTTTTTTTTTTTTTTTTTTCAGGGGAATGGTTTGTTTTAGAAATAGGTGAATGGACAATAGAGAAATTTTCCTAAGGAGGGAGTGAGTGAGTGAGTGAGTAAGTGAGTGAGTGAGTGATTGAGTGAGTGAGTGAGGAGGGAGGAGAAAGGTTTACTTTAGTATAACATATATATAGCGCCATTGAGGGTAACCCCGAACGTGCGTTTTGGGGAGGGGGGTGGAGAAGGAGGATTCGAACTTGAAACGGTGCTTGTTACAAGTTACATAGTAGGAAGCTATAATCATCCCTATTATTATTGTTTATTATTAAGAAGACTTTGTATATAGAGCATAAAATGCAAAATTAGTGCTAGGTACACATTAGTCTTTTTCATCTCCCCCACCTCCTCCAAGGATGTTTTTTTTGTTTTTTATTTTTATTTTTATTATATATATCAAAGAAACAGACCTACTTTTGTTGCCCAAGAATTTTTTTCAAAAAGGAAGAGGGCGCAATAATCTTCATCACTCCTGGTGAATTCCTTTTCAATTTCCTTTTCCAATTCAGCCTCCTACAACCCCCCACGCCTCTTACACCACCATCCGCACTGGCACCGCCCCCACCACGACTTCCATCACCTCCGTAACTGGCGGAATTATACTGCCCCAAATCCCCAACACAAACCCCAACCCCGTCAACGCCGCCCTCCCCAAATTGAGCACCCCCCACTCATCAATCAACTGCTTCGTATTCTTCCCTTCCACCTTCTTCATATTCTCAATCTGTTCCTCCCTCTCCACACCCTTCTCTCCCCTCGCAACCCCACCCAGCTTCAATAACTGCCCCGCCTTCTCCAAGCCGGCGATCGTGCTCCGCATGAAGATCATGGTGTATGGAATCATGGAGAGTGTGAGTCCGGAGGAGAGGATGTAGAGGAAGGGTTTACGGTGGGTGAGAGGGACGATGGCGTTTAGCGGGGAGGTGTACAGGCGGGAGAGGACGAGGTAGGAGAAGGAGGTCAGCACGGAGAGGAAAGGCATGGTTTTTTTGCCGAGGTTGTACAGGTTGGACCATTGTTTTTGGGCCAGGGGGAGGGCGCTAGGAGGAGGGTGGGGGTCGTAAAGAAGGAGAGAGAGAGGATGCCGCCTGCGGGAGGTGATGGGGAAATGATAGTAGTTAGCCAAGATGGGCTAGCGGTATGAGTGGAGTAGAGAGGAGTAGAGTGGAGGAGGTACCGGTTAGGACGCCGGAGCCAGCGAGGGCGATGGTTTGGGCGGCGGCGATGGTAGATTCGCGGGAGAGCACGGAGGGCATGGCGTATTATTCGTCGTGATACTAAGCAGGCAAGTATTGTAGCAGGTCCTTTTTTGTTGTTTGCTTTCGAAGGATTTTGCCAGGTCGTGCAGCGTTCGCTGTAGCTGAGTGGGGAGTATAAATTACGGATGCAGCAGAACAGGTTATGATGCGTCCGACGGTACGGCCATCTTATCTTATCGCCATCTGGTCTTTTGGAATCCGCCTCCCCGGTTTAACGCTGGAGGCAAACAGAACAGCCACTGCAACACTTTCGAACTCGGATAACCCACAGCATTTCATTTATAACCAGACTCGCGTGTGCTGTACTGTACTGCACCCATAATGTATTTCACGTTAGGGTCCTGCCCTGCCGAAGCGAGCCCCTCGCCGATGACGCTGCCAACAGGGGTTATCTGCTTCCTTCCATCCCAATCACACGCAGCACAGCCAGTAATCCCCCTCCCTTTGAGCAAGCCTTCGGCATCGACAGGGGCAACTGCTTCTGACGATGCTCGATCTGACGATCTTCGTCTGATGTGGTATGCGCACACGCCGAAGTTTTGCACCTGATGATGATGAGGAGGAGGAGGAGGAAGGGGAGGAGAGCAGGAGGAGAACGCTATCACGCTGATTATGTTTAGCGATGCCTCCACCCCAGCTCATGAGGACATATTTTGCCCTGATGTTACAAAAGTGCTTTAGCGTTGGCTGGATTTTGCTTGTATTTACCACTTTTTTGTTTCAGTTTTCAGTTTTCAGTTGTCACCTGAGCGAGGTGATCCGATCCAGTATACCCTCCATATGTACAGTAACTCTCGCAGCTTACATTCGTGAGCTCTACTTCACTTTCCTTTTTCCTGCTTCTCTTTCCCTATTCAATAGGTACGGACGATCGACTTCAAACCAGCTCGTCAACAATAGATCCGCTGAGCTCTTCCCCCTCACTGCCGCATGCCCCTCGTCTTCATCTAATGCCCGTCTTCTTCGACTTTGAGCGAGGCATAGAATCCCGTACACCTCCTCCTCCAGATCCTCGGTACGGCCGTTTCCGCAGCTTTCCAGCAGACTATGGCCACCACAATCCCAATCCCAATCAAAAAAATCCTAAATACCCCCGGAACGGCGGAACGGTTTTGGGGAGATTTGGCGACCGGAGGGGGCCATATGGGGCATTAGCGGTAACACGGGGAGGCGGGAGGATCGGGACTGCAACTGGTCCGAGAGTAGGCTTGGGTGGGGCCGATCCCGATGTATGGGAGGATGAGTTTGGGGAGGGGTCTTTTGAGGATGAGGGCGTGGAGGGGGATGATGAGAGGTGGTGGTGGGATAGGTGGGTATTGAGCCCGAGGAGGAGGGATGTGAGGGTTATTGTGGGGAGTTGGTGGAGGAAGGTGGGGGTGTTGATCGTTTTGCCAGCGGTTGTGGTGAGTTTGTTTATTTCCCGAGGAGTCTGGCACCGTGGTATAATATAGCTAACCATGCCACGGGGAGATAGAGCATCATTTGGTGCGCAATACCATTCCCAACATATCCTTTGGATGAGCCAAAAACGCCCCCACCAATAATAACATCGAGAATATTACATACCCCCTCAACAGATTTCAAAAACTTCACCCTCCTCCTTTCCATCCTCCGGCGCAATTTCATCACCACCTTCACCTCCCAGTCCTTCCCAAACGATTCCGGCACTATCCCCACCACCGCCGGTCCCTCCCCTATGCCCGGCCATGGCCACGCCCTCGTCCGTTTAAACTTCTGGTTCTTCCTCCTCGTCTACTACGGCACTTACAACCTCATCTCTCTCCTCTGGATCACCAAGCTCTTCAACCTCTATTCCCTTAACTGGTGGCCCTCACGGCTCGGCTTTCCAGTCTCATACAGCTCCTGCTGGATTTTATCCCTGATTATTGCAGTCCCGTTATACCTTAACCCAGAGCTTGTGGACTTAACGAGCTACAACCTGACATGGATCTTGTTGATGTTTAGTACTATGACTTGGCCCCTACTAGTCGCTGTAGGGGTGATGGTTATTGAGCGGAGGAATGGGAGGGTGGGGAGACGGTGGGTGCCGTGTGAGGCTCAGGCGTTGTTTGCGCCAGAGTTGGCGGGGGTTAATCCGATCTCGATTCACGATACCCCGTCGCAGAGGGGGCAGTCTACAAGGTTCCCACGCGGGGGCGGGAAATTGGAGAATCATGGTGTCTACACATCAGCAATTATCAAACCTCACCAACTTCACTATTTACAAGCTCAGCCCCACCACCAGTCATTACAGAATAGTTTCTTCGATTTCCTCCCTTCATCCTACCTCCGCTTCATCTGGTTCCTTCTTCTCCTCCTGATCTCCCTCATAGCATATCTCCTCGGAGAAGCCTATAGCGAGCTATACCTCCGCACTCTCCCACACAATAACTTATCGAACATCCTCTACGTCTACACCTGGATCCTCACAATCCACACTCTTGATTTTGTCACCTCATATATCCTCTCCACGCACATCATCTCCACCACGCTCGAGTACGCGTATAAACTCTTCTTCGCGCTTACATACCAGACGTTCGTGCGGGCGCTGTATGCGCGCTTGCGGAATCCGGGGCAGTTTTTGGTGTTGCAGGGGGTGAGTGTGGGTGGGGGAGTGGTATGGTACCTAGTTACGATGAGCGGGTGGTGGTATAGAATTGTTAGCTACTTTGGTGGAGCGAGAGAGGGAGGGGTGGGGGAATATAGAAAGTATGTGGGGAGGGGGTTGTTCATTAGGGGGATTGCGGAGAATGTTAGTATGTGTGCTTGGGTGGGATGGGTGGTTGTGTTGCATTATGGGGGGAATAGAGTGGTATACCCGTATTTTGCGTTTGAGAGTGGGACGGGGGGGTGGTGGCCTGGGTATGGAGATGGGGATGGTATTGGGGCAAGCGGGGAGAATGGGGGGGAGAAGATGTATACGTTTGAGTTGACGTTTTGGATGAGTCTGGTGACGTGGGTGAGCGAGGTTTTGGCGGGGTGGGTGGTGAGGGGATTGGTGAAGTGGGTGTGGGAGGTGGATGTGGAGAGGGATGCGGGGAGGGAGTTGGTGAGGTTTCCTGAGCTGGTCGGGGTTGGGATCATCGGGGGGGTGCACGTGTTGCAGAATATGTTGGTGGGGATTGTGAGGGTGAGGTTTGCATAGGAAACAGGGAGGAGGAGAGGGGGGAGGGGGGTGGGGGTGGGGGTGGGGGTGGGGGTGGGGGTGGGGTAGTAGAATACCTGAGGACAATGGGATTGTATTTTTAAAGTTGTGTTTTTTTTTTTTTCTTGTAATTGTTGTACCTTATATCGTGGACAATTTTTAGACATGGGGTTTTGGGTATCAGATGTTAAAAAGTACTTACTTGGTAATACTAATGAGATTTGGTAGACATACACTTGTACTTGTTTACATTCTTATGGGTACGAACGTGCCAACCAGACTAGGTACAAACATTCATGTTATCTTACAGGTCGGGTTCGAAGCTAAGGCCGTTTTGGCAGATCAAACAAATTTGCACGGTTCCAAATCGAACTTTCCGACGCTAGCACTCATTTCCTGATATGGTATCTGTTTGTATATTAGTTTCAATCACGTGACGTAAGTTCACCTTCTAACTTTTGATCTTTTGACTGAACTCGCAAAAGCAAACGAGGATTTAAAGCTATAGCGATCATATGCTAATTATACTCGCTTCTACCATCCCCTCCTCGCTACATAATGTTCAGCTCGTCCTCTAATTGGCAGAAGAGAGAAGGTTGTAAGTAGATACCTTGATTCAAAGTCACTAGAACTAGTAACGCTGAAATCCCTTGGGACAGAGAAGTAAGGGGCCGTCGAGAACGGGCCGTGTAAGCAGAATCACTACAGTTCTGCAGCATGGCTTTCTGAGAATGTCGCGGAAGAAACACAATGGATGCGGAGAGAGAGAAAGAAAGGGACTATCCTACCACTAGAGCTACTATGCTATGCAAAGAGGTCGCCCTCTCATCATTCGTGCTCCCGCCTAATGAGAGATAACAACTGTGGGCATAGGTTAAAGTTCACTGTGGAGTTGAATTCGAATGTCGAGGGCTGTAGGGGAAACGCAGAAAAGAGAGCTGGAAGGTCATTGCAATGGTATGGCATGCCCCTATGCCAGAACTACCAGAAAAATTCACAGAACAGAAGACACAGCCACCATCACAGCTCACAGGTGCAGTGGACTGCATTGATGTTGGAGGACGGATGGCGGAGTACACCGTATAGTATACCCACCCTGATAACATCACCCTCTTCAACCCTCTCGACCACGCTCACCCCACCTCACCTTAAGCAACTACTGTACCGGCTGGCAGGCACCACAATATTTACCGTTTACGAGACGACCCCTCTCCTCCTTTACGAAATCCAGCTCGGAATCCGCAGTGAGTCCGTCATCAGGGGTACATTCAGTGCTCCCCATTATCTTAACCGGGTTAACCCTCTAGGCATACCCTGTTGAATATCAAAGGATGACCAGGACCATGATTATAGGGAGGAAAAGCTTATGCGTGCACAAGTTGACCGCTCCCCTCCATCTCCTTTATCGCCTGGTGCCATTCCGAGAGCAAGATGGCGGCCCAGGTAGCGGTTTGGAGGCGAACACGAGGGTCTTGCAGAATTTCCTGGTAATTAGCTGTTCTATACAAAGCTATCTATTGCTTCGTCCCTTCTCTGTGCGCTCTATAGAACAGCTAATTATCAAATATAAGAATAGGTGACATCTAGAGACATACATATGAGTTCATATGGAATATCATATGGAGGATATATTTGTTGAGCCGGATAAAGCCGGGCATACATCATGTGGGTCTTAAGGTTATAGCTAGGCATGGCGGAATGACATGTGCGATATTCTAACACCTGGCGTTGGCAAAGCACTTCAGTCGTGGGTAGTGATACAACAAAAGAAGACGTAACACTCAGAACGAAGCTCAACCCACTCTCTCGTGAGGAAGTCTGAAAGAGTATATGCGTTATTCTATCGATTATCTATGCTCTGTGTGTACGAGAGTGGTGTCTGAGGAAGTGAGAAGACCAGCCCACCAGAACACCCACCTTATACCTCGATGACATAAGTAACTATCCACTACTTTACAAGACTAGCCTCTATTTTAGCGCATCAGTAGCCAGAGGGCACCTCCAAGGAGCCCATTTATGAACAAGAGGTTCTTGCGCTGAGATCAATTGAAGTCGAGGCAATCGACGTTAAAGGCTTGCGTTGGTTTGTTTGTTTGAAAGACTGGCGAGAACGGGAAGTGGAATAGTTGAAATAGAGAGAGCAAAAGGTTGTGCCTATCACTTGGGCGGAGTTGATAAGTGCTAGGTAGTAGGGAGGAAGAAAAGATGGCAGAGGACTTCCACCTCTCCTCGTAGGACATTACCCTCCCTAGAGCAGTTGATGGCAGGATCGCTTAAGTTGGGATATACAGAAGGTGGATTGTGCCACGATTGTGGGTTGGCTCCAAAGTTGCATTCTTATAGAAGGCTCCAGAGTACTAGTCCCGCTGTTGCGATTTCACAGTGCGATTATGCACCAGAAAAGACTGGCGAGAAGCTGTAAGTATCCTTGTTTACGGTCGATTTCCACCCTGCTCCCAAGCCAAGGAGGACTTGGCTAGGGAGGCTAATTCCCGTCGACTCCAATCTTGAGCCTACGTCTGATTCAAATTCTAAGCTCATATCTACAAGAGAGGTAACTGCGGCTAGAGCAAGGCTCCCAACTCTGAGAGCCTGTGGACGCTGGAGCTCGGACGAACAACAGGTTGTGGCGAACGAGGCAGATTTGGATTCAAACTACAGAGAGGATGTCAAAACTAAAGCCGGGCTTGAATTCTGGCAGAGAAAACAAAAAAAAGTATGGTACAAAAACAACAGACTTTTTAAAGACATAAATTCAACCAGCTTTGCTTAAGCATACACTTGTGTGTACTTAGTAACTTATTTACCTACATGTATACAAATATATACAGTATATACTGTATATATGGAGAGAGAGGGGGAGGGGAGGGGAGTACTCTATACAAATGAACGTGCAGACATGGAAATTATTAATACGTTCTCATTTATCTCTTTACAGATGAACCTCATTACAAGCATATCGCCGGGGCCAGGTGGGGTATGCTTGTAACGAATATATTCTTATATTAAGGGAAAATAATTACATATGGAAAGAAGGTAGCGCGGGCTTAAGAAGAGGTACGGAAAAAGACTATGGGTACTAGAAAACATGCATGCGGAATAAGACTATGGGTACTAGATACATAGAAATAATAGGAGAGATCTGGAAGAGGAGGAGGTTCCGGATGCGGAATGACCCAGGAAATCAGTGATCCTGCGCTGAGCAAGGTGACGCCTGTGTTGACGCCTGTGTTGAAGTTCCAGAAGCTCAATGCGCCTTTCTCATGGTGGAGGCATGTTGTAGCTCAGTAATATTGCCTGTAGGTTCAGCTTGAAGTGAGAAGTGGGCTAGGGCTGCACAAGGTGTAGACGGAGGAGGTGTGATTCAAACCAGCGTTTGATATGTCGCCATGTGAGACTTCAGGTTTAGAGATACACTCGGTGATCTGTAAGTCCTCGCTTGCGTGTGCGACTTGTAATCTATGGAGTTGTGCGTGCGTGCTCTGTTGTGCGGGCTTATTTGTTATCGATAAGCATACCTAATTAAGTAACAACATACCTAATTGAGTAACGCGCATCTCTTATTACAAGCATATGTATGGTGACTAAGCTAAAAAAAATTAAAAATATTCTTGTAATGAAATAATGCTTATTTACTATGGGGGAACACTTGATATGCTTGTATTAGGTATGCCTGTAATGAGGTTCATCTGTACATACTTTTCTCTCTTGTATAATCTTTGGTATTTTGTTAAAAAAAAAGCATACCTTTTATAACCTTGAAAATATAACCTACACATATATAATAATTCTTCTCTTTCAAAACTTTTCGGTGGTTGTTGTTTGTTTGTTGTTGTTGTTGTACCTACATAGGCATTCTAACTTTTCCTCCCGAGTGACCTTTTTTCCCCGGACTTCTATGACTAAGCTCCCCCCCCAAAAAAAAAACCCCGCTGGCAAAAGTTCAAATTAAAGCTTAATAGTTAGATGTAAGTCATCACAAGATAACAAGCCCAATAAATACCTAGGTACGTACATACCGCCATCTAACTCGAGCTTATGCAGTAAAGGTGATATCCGAGCGCCAAAAAAATTGGTTGGATGGTAACACGCTCACTGAGGTACCTAACTGTACAGTACATATAATGGTCCCTGTCAGAGGGTGTATTATATCACCTTTACTGCATATGTTCTTTAAAACTGAGCAAGGATCGTTTTGTTCGCGCGGTATACTACTGTATGGGGGAGGACAACACCGCCTGCCTTTTTTTTTTTCTTTTTGCTTACCGTATTTGTTGCGAGAAAAAGGAAAAAAAAAAAAAAAAAGACGCTAGGTAGTAGGGTAGGGAAGACAGAGAGCGCGCCCCCCCCCCCCCACCCTGCCCTCAATATCAATTATAATAGGGACAAAAAGGGGGGTAACTATACTTACTACTGCACATGGGTTTGTATACAAAAAAATTAAAAAATTAAAAAATTAATATAAAAAATAAAATAATTCCGCAAGTTGAGGGCAGCATACTTTGAGAATGAAAACCCCCTCTCTCCCTCTCTCCCTCTCTCCCTCCTCTCTCCCTCTCTCCCTCCCTCTCCCTCTCTCCCTCCCTCTCTCTCTGTCTCTTCTGTTGATACAGTGGGGTTATATATCTTTTAAACTATGCGGTAGTAGTTGAAGGAACGAAATAATTACTTGCGAGTGCCCTCCTATTCTATTGCCCCGCACTCCCACATCCCACACATCGAGAAGCGCACAGTTGAAGCCTCTGATTTATTGATTTTTGTACAATACTAGAAAAAAAAAGCCTCTTTGGTTCCATACTCGGTTGAGGGTAACTTCAATTCCTAAACTACTTACCCCACCCCAAACCAAGTCAAGAAATAATCTAAAGAACGAAAGTAAAGAAATCAAAGATTCCAATATAACTAACTGCGTCGCCTTAACTTGTAAATCCCACATCCCTCAAAAAACTAAGAACACCAAGCCTTTTTCCCTTATTAGCTCCTCCTCACTTGCCAACTTCCACAAATATTCTTCCGCCACAGTCCTTCTGGCCCTTGTCCTCTTTTCATTTCTTCCATAACTATCGTTCCTTCCTGCACATGAAATTACAACGATAACACCAAGATGTCATTTGACAGAGGAGATTCCAAACCCAACTCCCAAATGAAAATGACGATGAGACTAATGACAATGATGATATTCAGCTAAACTCCCTACTGAAGATAAAACACAAACGAGCAAGCAAATAATAGCATGCAAGCCCATCAACCTAAACAACCAAAGCAAAGTAAAGCAAAAACACGCATGCCATCCCATCTAAGCAAAGATAGCAACTCATTTTCAGGTAAGAAAGATATGCCATGCCAAAAAATAAACCTCAAGTAAAGTTAAAGTAAAGTAGCGAAATAAAAACTCAAAGTACAGTTAAAGTAAAAGTAGCAAGAAAGAAAAAAACGCAACCACCTCACTTCTTCATACCGACTCCTCCGCTCGTCCCCTACTCCAGCTCATACCTACAATGTCCCCCCGGCACCCATCTCTTCTTCGAAATCCGATACTCCTTCTCAGCTGGCGCCTTCTAAGCACCAATTGTCCCTGGAATCGGAGGCCGCCACATATTAATCTGAAAGCACCCTTCACCCGGAACTTTTTCCTCAGAGTCACTTCTCAGTGACCGTGGTGTTTCCCCTCGTTCCAATTGTTCTAGGGTTTCGGTTTGTTCACTTGCCGACGATGTCGTGGGCCGGGAGCGGGGCTGTGATCCCATTGGCACGGTTGGAGCTTGGGAGGGTAGCTCTTGGCTGGGCCCTGATGAGTAGTAATGCATTGGCATCAATTGATTCGCATGCTGTGGTAGTGGGGGCGGGTAATATGGCGGGATTGGTGGAAGAAGTTGTTGCAGCGGTGCCTGAAACATGTCCATATCCCCCTCAAAGGCCTGTGAATACCCATGTAATGACTGTGGCGAGCTTATACCGATATGAGTATCAAATCTAGCCCTCTTTGGACTCGCTGGCAGTAACCCCACTCTCCCTACTCCAATCACACCTTGTCCAGGGTACCCTCCTGGAACAGGAGCCAGTGGTCCTTCCATTACATCCCCAAGCCCTTCTCCAGTCCCTTTACCCTTTCTCTTCCTTTTCCCAAGCTCCATCTGGCCGCCGGTGAGTGCCCTGAACTCATCCTCCTTGGTCGGTTTGGGAAAATCCATCCCCATAGTTGGCTTTTTGTATGTTTTACCTCTAGTAACCTTCGGTTTAGGTTCACCAGGGTGTGCATTCACGAAACTGAGTGGTTGAATGGGACGGAATTCATGACCCCCATATGGTGGCACTGGGCTGTCAACAGATGGCTTGATATACGGAGTCAAGGTGGGAGCAGCATTGTGATGCGAAGCTGGGGGTAGGTGGTGGATATATCCCCCGCGATTGACACTGGTATGGAGGGTGTCTGCATCGGAGGGTTAGAGATCGGAGGCATAGTCATGGAAGGCATGTGAATAATCGGCGCTGGCGGAGGAGGGGGTGTTTGCATAGAAGTGCCTATCCACTCAATCTCCCGACTCTGACTCTGTCCTGTCATCTCGGCTCCCTGGAAACTCGGTGCATTTGGAGTAATCGGAGTACTCCCTACACTCGTAGTTGGTGTAGCCCTCCCAGACATGTCCCTAAACACGGAACCCTCTCTGGGACTTGGTCCGCTTCCGCTCTCAGTCTTAACCGTTTGCTTGACGCCTTTCTTTAGTTTCCAATTATCAGGTGTGATAGTTGGTAGGAAGGTAGATTGACCTGCACCCTTTGCACCTGATGAGCTTTTACCACCGCGCCCCCTTGGCTTCGGGGTTGCGACGTTATGCTGCACAGGCTGCATAATAGCAATTGAGACAGCGGGTGGTGCTGCTGGGGCTGTGGCTAGCTGACATGTAGCCTGGGGAGGTGGCGCTGGAGGTAGTACAGTGACCGGTGCTGGTGCTGGTGTTGGAGACGGTATCAGCTGTTGAGGCACAGTCATATCCATAACGAAGTCCAGCTGCACGTTTGTTGCAGGTTGTAGAGGGACAGAGGCGCAAGGCTCTTCTGGAGAGAGAGCTCGATCATGCGTCTGCACTTGAATTGGAGCATTACCGACTACTTTACCACTAGCATAGGTCTTGTAGGGGGTGGAATCGTTATTCACGCCTATTAATTTGTCAACAAGTCACGCTTGAAAATACCAGGAAATTAAAGAATTGACTCACCAGAATTGATAAACTCGCCCCTCCTAGCTCTGCGGCTAGCATTTCCAAAAAATTGTCTCGCAATCACTCCACCAGGTGAAGTTCCTGTGACTGAGGACGCTGAGGTAGGAGTTGGAACGACGCGAGTTGGTATAAACTGTATGGGCGGCTGTGGACCAGGAGGCCGAACTGGGGGAGGAGGAATTGTAGATGGAGTAGGGGCAGCGGTAGCGTTGAGGGCAGCCTCATCTGAGGCAGCAGCTTTTGGGGTAGCAGGGCCGTAAAAACTTTCAGGAGCCGTTGGTCCCGTCCCAATTAGCGATAACTCCAGTTTCTCTTCATTCAGATCAACCTGCGATGATTCCTGGAATTCCTCTGTCTGCATATCCCCACTGCTTTCAGTCGCTTTCTCCTCCCCGAGCTTCGGAGATGCTGTAGTCGGTGATAGGATTTGTTCTACTTTCTGTGAACCACCACTACTCATCCTAATTTTGAGGATCTCCCGCCGTTTCCCTACGGACTTCGCCACCTGCGGCTTTGGAATAGCTGTATCTGGCTTCGGTGCAGCGGGCTTAATAGCAATCAGGCTGGGGAGCTGGTGCTCTGAGGCAGAACCCGATGGTGTCGTTCGAGCCGACTGTGAGGTAATTGTATCATTGACCTCTACTGCCACTGGTTGTACCTTTGGTGGTCTTCCTCTTCCAGAGGTTCTTCTCGTAACTTGAACCACCGGGACCACAGGCTTAGTTTGTATAGGCGCAATCTCCTTCACAGTCTCTTTAGCAGCAGCAGCAGCAGCAGCAGCTTCCGCCTCCCTCGCTTTCTCCGCATTCGATTTCCTCCCCCTCCTTCTCCTCGGTAGTACCGCAGGCGCAGCTTGTACGACCGGTGTCAACGAAGGCTCTCTTGTCGGCGGCAGCGAAACAACAGGCTTATTTCTTCCATTATAACCTCTTGGATTCCTAATTATTTTCCCTCCTCTCTTGGCGGGAGAAACCTGCGGAGTAACGGCGGCGTCTATGCTTGCATCCCTACTAGGCTGCACGGATGTCACCCCACTGTCAGTACCAACTGGCACCTCTTTCCTCGGCCTGCCAGGCCCTCTTGTTCCAGCAGGTCTTGGTATTTGCGAAGCTGGAGCTGGCCCCCTCTTCTTCCTGCCCTGCAAAAACTCTGCAGCAACACTTTCCCGATTCCTCGCTCTTCCCCTAAGCTCCCTTCCGCCAACATACACCGAATCCGTCCGTTGGGCGTCTGGATCTTGCCTGCCTCTCTTTTTAGGATCTGGATCGTATTTGTAGTTGTATAAATCCGCCTCCTTTTTATCCTCAAAAACGACACGGCTATCTAGCGGCCGCAAACGCTTAGGCATCCTATGCTCCCTAGCAGCTATCTCCTCTTCCAACTCAAGAAACTCCGCCTGTAGCTGTGCCATGACCGCAATGATATTCTCTTGCTCCGCGAAAGCGTGGTCGTAACTGCGCTTGAAACTCTCCTGTGACCTAGACTGAAATACGGAGATGGGAGTAATCTTCATGAAATATGCCTCATCCGTGAGTGGATGCTGTCCATCCTCATACCCTTCAGGGTCATACTCATAGGCATCTGGTAAAGAATCTTCGGAGTCAGAATGTATCTCCCTCTCTCCAGTAAGGTGCTTAAAAATATCACGAGTATTGGGCAGCAACTCCTCTATCTCCCTCAGTGCCTGGGCATATTCGGCTGCATTTTTTGGAAGTTGAGCCGCAATGCCATTCAAAGTTGGCGGTGGTCGTTGCGCCGGGTTGACAGAGACATTGTCGACAGGCGCTGGAGCTGCAATCGCTGATGGAGCCTGTGATGGGTTCTGGAAATATGTACCGTCCGACAGCTTAACCCGGAGGTTAATTCTCCGAACACCTTCCCCAGTCCTAACGGGTAAGGGAGTGGTAGAGGTTCTGCCTTTTGAATCTCGAGCCTTTGACTTTAGACCTTCGAGGGAGCCCTTTTGCTTCCCGCAGTTTTCGATATGCTCCGCAATTGTGTTTTGCGTAGTCTAGAACTAGTTAGACAAAAATTTGGGGAAGAAATAAACTCAATTGGCTGACCTGAGAGCTATCCATCGCATTCACTATTACATCCCCCAACAGCTCTGAACAAACTGGACATTTGGTGAACTGAATTCCCTCCCAATCGGCCAGATTAACAATATTGTCGGGGAAAGGTTGTGGTATCTCTGGTCTGTGTGGAAGCTTCGGTATCCTATAAAAGTTTGTTAGCTCAGGTGGTCCGAAAGGTTTTATAGAATTTGCATACACGTCGCTTCCCAGCCTCTCCCAAACGTCTCCATACATCTTGAATGTCCTCGAAGGTAGGACCTCTTTCCTTGGCTGTAACGGAAGAGGGGGGGAACTCGTATTTTCCACAAACTCTACCGCACGTAGTAGATCCATGAGACCCCCACCACTGAACAGATGTGCATCAGGGGAAGATTCCCTATCACCATCATATGCCTCAGCAGACCTTTCTGATCCAGAAACGTCAAAATCTGGCGGTAAGCCTACATCCTCATTAATTTCCGGTTCCAAGGTGTCATCATTGTCCTCGTCTTCAAGCTCAAGGGACTCTGGCCTGAATTGCTGAGGTTGCTCCTCCTGATCATCCATTTCGAGGTCCTTGATTGGCTCTCCCGGTTCGATATCTGGTTCATCGATTTGTGTAACTGATTGCGGCTCCGCTGTGGGTACTGATGACTCCACAGTATCGTCCTCAACATTCCATGATGGTACATCAAAAGCCAGTTCATCTAACTGAGGCTGATCTCTCTGGTCACCAATCACCCCCGTCACAGATTCCTTGTCTCCTTTCGATCTTCGGCAACGGCGCTTTCGCCAAGATCGCTTTGTAATAGCCATTGTTAAACCACCCGGTCCGAGCTCATCATCAGAGGGTAGTCCAGACGAGGAAGAGTAAATGGTTATATGATCATCATCGTCGATGGTATCATTTTCAGCACCGAGGTCATCAAGCGGCCTATAGGGCAAACCAGGTTCCTCCGCAACGCTTTCCTTTTCGCGTTCCTCGGTCTCTTGCTCCATACTTTTGTGCTCTTGCTCTTGTTGGGCCGTGACGGTAGTGGTATTCTCTGTTGCTTGGCTCCCAGTAGCAGTTTTATCTTCTGAAGTTTCTCCATTAATACCAACTTGACCCTCTTGAGCAGCTTCCGAGGCCTTCTCAACGGCCTCCTCCTCCTCCTCTTCATCCTCCTCTGTAGCCTCCTCCTCCAAAGCATCCTCTTCTCCCTCCTGCTCCATAGCCTTCTTCTCCTCCTCCTCCTCCTCCTCCTCCTCCTCCTCCTCCTCCTCCTCCTCCTCCTCCTCCTCCTCTTCCTCTTCCTCTTCCTCTTCCTCTTCCTTCTTCCCCCCCCCTTTCTCCTTCTCCTCCTCTTCCTCCCCCGTAGCGTCCTTAGCTTCTTGCATATGATAGTCTTTACCCCCCATGGTCGGAGTATCCTCAACCACCTTCTCGACATCCTCCATACTCTCATCATCACTCCCTTTCGGTTGAGGGGCTTCTGGTTCGCTGGGGGCCTGGTCCGAAGCAGGAGCTACATCAACTTTCGTTTTCGTTTCGACAACAGATTCAGCAACCGAATAAGAGGAGTCCTTCACTGCTTCCTCAGGCCTTGATTCTACAGTGTACTTCTCCCCCACTTCAGCCTTGGTCCTAGAAACGGTAACCTCAATCTCAGTCACCACACCTTCCACCTCTGCTTGAATGGGCCCCGTGTCTTTGGAAACCTCTTCCATTTTCGAGTAAGTTTCACGATTGACTTCCGGGTTCTCCTTCTGAACAATCTCGGTTTCAGATTCCTCAGCCCAATTGACTCCCAACGAGAGTTCCCTGAATTTCTCAACCCCGGTATCCTCCATATGGTCCCCTATAGAACTTGAAGAAGCATTGTCTTGACCCTGTTGATCTCCCTGATCTTCGTCAACGTCCATATCTTGAGGCGAGACCTCCGGTGCCATAGGCTCTTCCGTAGCAATTAGACTAGTCCCAATTCCAACTTCTTCAACAGTAACTGATGGTATTTGTGATGAGGCGAGTGCGGGTGTTGATTCACGTTCAGATTCCTTACTTGTCGTATCTCTCGGCGGCTGTATTGCAGCTTCATGAATCTCCGAGACATCATTGGTAGCGTCCTGGACTTCATCGGCTTCTTCCGCTCTAGATTCGGAAAGCGGCGCAAGCACGGGCACGAACGCAGCCGCCACTTCACCAGGCTCCATTGTCACCTGGTCTTCTGCATAATCTCCCTTCGCAGCCTCTTCCTGCTCCATAATTCCAATAATCCCCATTTCCTCACCGTCTCCTGATGCTTCTACCTGTTCCTCCTCCATCTCTGCGTCATCATTTGGATATTCCTCGTGATACATGTTAGTATCTTCTCCATCTATAGTTTCGACTTCGTAGTCCTTAACTCGCTCAGTTTCCATCCAGTCCCCTTCGCCATTCCCAACCCCCGAGGATTCTACTATGACGGGTACTGTCTCAGTAACATGTGGCTTAACCGCTCCACCCGGAGTCATTATCTCATCTGGAGTAGCTGCTATACCAACTTCACCCCCCGTTTCCTCTTCGACAACGAACTCTGTTTCTGAAACATCCCCCCTTACCGGCTCTGCATCCATACCACATCCGGGGCGGGGCAGATCCTCCTCATCTGTGACATCATCGATTGGCTGGAGATTCTTACTCGTCTCAGACTCCGATGAGCTGATCCAGATGGACTCAATTTGTGGATTAACCTCCTCCTGTGTGTGCAAAACATCCTCCTCAATAGTCTCTGGGGCCCCCTCCGGAGCTGCTACCACTTCCTGCTGAGGAGCTGGTAAAGGAGACTCGGTTTCTCTCTCGTTAGTAGCCTCGTATTTCATATCCACAACATCCGGGACTTCAAGGGGTTGCTTGTTATCCATCATAATGATATCCTGTGATGTACTAGGATTTTCGTCCAGAGTCTGTACTTTCGAGGATTGTTCCACTGCATTGGGCACCCTCTGCTCAACTTCCGATCTCTCATCAGTAACTATAGCGGTTTCCTCGGTTTCTTCTGCATCAACCTCCATGCGATCCTCTTCCTGCGCATTTGTCTCAGCTGGCGGTACAATCGGATTTTCAGAAATTCTGCCTTCCTGTGCAGCAACCTCTTTACCAGCGGCACCATCCCCCATTGTTATCACCCCAGCCTGCAAATCTGCCTTTGCCTGAATCTCCTCATCCATATGTGGGTCATCCACTCCATTTTTTGTAAAATCCTGACCAATAAAGTCCATGTCGTCATCTTCAGGGACCCATATTTTCTTCGGCTTAGAAGTTGTTGGACCAGATGTCGCAGGCTCGGCAGACTTTAACCCTTCCTCACCTTTCGCCTCATCATCGAGCACCAGCTTTCTCCTCTTGGGTGGACGCTGTTCTTGTAAATCCTCAACATCCTCCTTCCCTTGCCTGTCGGGAATTTCAGATGTGGTCCGTGGTTTTGTTGAAACCGGTGGTGATGATTCCAATTCAGATAATTCGGCGTCATAATCCCGATCCGTATCATCAGACTCTATTACCAGTGGCGCTGGAGCTGTTGCCTTGGCTTCTGCATTTCCAAGTTCAGTAGCCTCATCCTGGCCTGGTGGTGACACAGAGCCTGTGTCGCCTTCCTCTTGTGAGTCTTCCACCTCCGATGCAATTTTCTGCTTTTCTTGGACTGGACCCCAACCAAGATTACCTCGAGTCCCTCTTCGTTCCTCTTTATCACTATCCGTCTCCCACGTTTTCCGTCCCGGGGTAGGTGGTGTCATTGGTGGTAATCTCCTCCAACCATATAACGAGCCTTTCTTGTGTGTTTTCGGGAATTCTTCGTCTGAGCTTGTCAAAATTTGTCCCTCCAATTTGATGTTACTTTTCGGTGGCTCAGCTGGCTTCTTCTCCGCCGGTTGCTTCTTTCTTGAAGATTTATTAGATGAGGCCGATGAGTTCCTCCTTCGGGAACTCTCTGAGGCCGCACTTTCCCGCCGATTTCGATTAGTTGGTGTTTCTATTACTGAATCATGGATGAGATTCTTTGGTAGGGTGGTTTTCCGACCGGATCGCCGGACTCTGTCCGGTACCGCAAACTGCGACTGCTGATTTTCGGTCTGCGATATTGGAGCGCCGGCTGCCTTGTCTGCTGATTTAGTGGTAGTAGACTGGGCCACTGTATTGCGCCCACGCGTGCGGTTGGAAGAGGGAGTTACGGGAGTAGCCTGAGGTGCGGTAGTTGATGCAGTCGACGTCGCCTGAGTTTCGGAAGTCTGAGACTTTTTCGTTCCCATGGTGGGTGCCTTGTCACAATGCTAGAAAAATATCGGCGAACGACCTGTGATGTCCAGCACGGGAAGAAAATGTTAGATCAATGCCATAGGGCGCATGCGATGTTTTTTTTGCAGTGGCAGAATAGCAACAACCGTATTAGGGAAACAGGGTGCGTGCGGCTGTGGGGGCTGCGGGAGCCAGAATGCAGACAGGAGGAGAGTAACGTAATTAAATACAAGATTAGAGTGAAAATAAAAGCAGCGCAATAGCAGCAGAAAGTGTCCGCTAAGCCCACACAGCGGTGATGCTCTGGGTTATTATGGCCGTGCACAGAGTGAAGAAGATGATTGAGAAGGAATAATAAACAGGAGTGGTGGTTGAAACCAGTACGCTGGTTGGACGGGGCAGAAGAAGAAGAACAAGGGCGTGCGATTCCCAAGGAGGAAGGAATAACTTACGTGGTTGATTGCCGGGGTTGGCACTCGCACGAGACGATATCGACCGTATTTGCTGCCACGCCTGTGAGGGCGTCCGCGAGCCTGCTGATGTGCCGTAGAGACGGCGAAAAATTGTGCTGATGAAGCACGAGAAGCAGAACGATAATTCCTCTTGAGCTTGGCGAGGAAGCAGCGTGTGGGGGACGCTGAGGGGGAGAGAGAGGTTGATGGGATAGAAAATCAGAAGTGATCAATGTCGAGGAGAGAAAGCCAGTACGGGTTAACCGCAAAATAGCAGTGCTCAAAGAAGGCAAAGTGGGTCTCGGCCCCTTTAGGTCACCCACAGGACGTACAAGGCACTGCAAGGTCATGTCAGTGGACGTCCACCAATATTGTATATGGTAAAACAAAGCAGCGGTGCGGTAAGTCGTTGCAAGGTGATCAACAACACAGCGGGTATATTCTCAAACATCGTACATGCCAAAAAGGGAGATGGGCGGATGGGGATAATACCTGATCTGCCGGGGCACCTTCAGAGAAGTGAGGGGCTTGCAGAGTGATCGTAGACGAAATTTATGTATGATACACAACCTGCGGTTACTGCGATGTCCGTCTAGACACCAGCAAGTTTGCAGCCGGTAGTGGTGTAGATGTAGACGTAGATGTAGGCGGGGATGATTGTTTAAAGTTACCTATTTTATGAAGCGGTGAAAATAGGTATGGCGAGAGGCAGAGTAGTGACGCTTGCTCACTGCGGTACCGGTGCCGGTGGAGGAAAGCGAATGGTTAGTAAATTCAGAAGGTTGTGTGGACTGGAGAAAGGGGATCAGCTGCAGGCTGCAAAGCAACAAGAGTCGTTCAGAGAATCCGGGGGAGTTGGGGGGAGGGGGGCGATGGGGAGTAAAAGGTGTGTTTGTAATGTGGATGATGATGGGTACAGAAACGGTTGGATGGCCACGACTGAAGGCACAAGGGTGAATGGCGATTGAATAGATATCTCGGTAGGCGGTGGATAAGGACTCGACTCGGATAAAGTTTGGAGCGGACAACAAAACTTGATTGATTGATCGATAAAAAGATGTAAAAATAGTGATGATATAAGGCAATAGTCGTGTGACAGGAACGGAGAGATAGAGAGAGTGAGATAGAGAGAGAGAGGGATATAAAAGTGGAAGATTGGATTGATGGAAAGGTGCCGTCACTGATTTTTATTCATCTCCTATCTTATCACTGCTGACCCCATAACGTGTGAACTCTGGCAGTGCCGCTTCGCGTAACAGTCTTTGGGCGTTGGAGACGTTATAGGGCCAATATAATTGAGACTCGCGACGATTGACGCTCACAACAGCCTCTTGGCCGGTATGGGGTACATAAAACTGCTTCTCCTGCGCAGCTGTGAAATCAGCCTGAGCCCGTGTGCTTATATGGAATATCTCGTGCTCAGTCTCGAGCTCAGTCTCGGGCTCAGTCTCGAGCTCAGTTTCTAACCAGAATGTCTCTTTCACTTTCACTACCGTCCCGGTGCAGCCAGCGAGGTCCATTGCACATTGCATGCCGACATAAGTATTTCATTATTATACTCGGTCTAACTAAAGGCAAACTCGAAAAAAAAAAAAAAAGCTATGTTGACCTCATCATGTTGCAATACTAACGATACTACATATGTACATACGACTCCCGTCTCTACATCGGCGGGGTATTTGAAGGATATTGGGGACGAGTCTCCAGTGTGCCAGAGGGACATGATGTCCCGATCACAACAGACAGGCAACCGGGATATGTAACCGTACTGTAGTTACATTTATTGCATATCCAGCATTAGGTACTGTATAAAATGCCCTGCAGAAACATAGAGTGCAGCCCCACTCCAATATTGAATATGAAGTCGAGCCCACTCTTTACTAACAATTTGCAGCATCGCAGCCCGTTCCTAATCTCGAACAATATGTACTGTATTCCGCACTCTGCCCGCCCAACATCCAGATTGCTCCAAATGGAGCTGAGCCAAGCGACGTCAGTTCTTCTTCCGCCCTGTACATGCACCAATGCGGAAATGTGGCCGAGGGCGGCTGTCGCAGGGATCCTCCTCAACTGCCATTGTTCCGTAAGCCTGGGTCTGGACTGTTTCGGAACAGCGATCCAGTGCAGCTTGCCGGGGGTTCATCAGAGACAATCAGTCAGTCATAAAAAAACCCTCGAACTCTCGAGATCGTTCAGGGCGAGTTTCATGGGATCCGTTTCATGCAACCTGGTCTCAAGCTAGCCAATATTGAAGGCAGTCTTAGTCTTAAGTATCTTAGTCTACAAGCAGTGCAGCCAAGTCGGGTTACCGTAAAAAAGTCGGGTTAGTTACCGGTACCCTAAGTACAGTAACTCGGCTACCGGTAGCGCCTTGAGGGCATTAGGCCCCAAGCCCCCAAGCCAGAGCCACATAGCCACATCTGTTACACCAACCAGACTGCTGCGAATATCTCGGGTTAGGTATTTGATATTCCCGTTGCTAGTTTCCCACGATATATCCCCACAACAAAACATACAAGTCCATACCATGCAGTCCCTTGGCCTGCAAAGATCCTCAATCTAACAATAAACTGCCAGGGGATGGGCAATGCACGCAAACGACAAACATATTCCCCACAAGTTTGCTCTCTTAGCCTTGCATTCAGAGCTCTCACTTGGCTAGCACCTGGGAGGCCTGGATGAATTAGTAGTTCTCGGAAATGGCTTAATTACCCGAGGCCAGGCTTTTCTAGGGATAACCCACACTCTGAGTGACAGAAAGCTCCGGAATATAATTGGCCCATATGTACATGAGGGTAGTGTAGGTTACTCCACGCAAAAGTTAGTTGTTGTAGATCTAACGTATAAGTATGCTGTAGACATGCTCTTATGTATCAAAGACCTGTCATTTTGGTACGGTAGAGTAAGTAGGAGTATCTAACTGAGGTGCATGCTTGCATTGCGGTGGTATTAATGCCGTGGAGTAACTCTGCGAACTGATAACGCAACTTGTAATAACCCACCGCAGCCTTTATAACCATCCCAGAGGTTTGATATTTGGCGAACAGCTTCCAAGTTAACAAACTAGCTTGGTGAACCAGACTACGCTTGGTAGCCTCGGTATACTCTTCTTGTATTATCGGTACCGGTACGCAGAATTTATGGCTTAGGACTATTTCGTTTTCGTAGCTAAGTAGAGACAATAAATTATTAAAAATTCTTTTGTTTCAAAAAGGTCAAGTACTGGGATTGACTGGCGAGGCTCGCTCGAGAGAAATCCTCCCCCCTCCTCTGTTCGAGTAAGCGATTATTTCAAAAATTCGTTATTCATGTTCTGTGTAACTTTCCCCAAACGCAATGGTACATCGATGTAACCTGATGGTACCTAAATACTAACTTAAGTAGGCTTGGTAAGCTTACATGCGCACCAACAGCTATAAAATCTTTGGCATAAGAACTTATCACGAAGTACTTAGTCTTAGTCTTACACCCCGCCTCCACCACACCCGCTCACCTCACCCAAGCCATGGCCCAAGGCGCCATCAAGAAACCCAAACCCAAGTCCGGCAGTGGCGGCGGTGCTGCTTCTGCTTCCTCAAAGAAGTTACATTTCACCCATCCCCATCTCCCACATAGCCCCCCTTCTCCCTCCTCCTCTCTCTCTCTGAATACATTACTAACACTCCACATGCCCAGGCACAAATCCGCCGCCCTCGCCCCCCGGCCCGGAAGAAAAGTCATTGCACCCAAGAAGGCCGAGTTGGTGAGGCAGGAAAAGCTGAAGAAGGTAGGAGGTTCCATTGGGGTAACAAACAGGAGGAGGAGGGGGAGGGGCTAATATGGTTTTGTAGAAAGTCACTTCGGGGCTGATAGCTGCTACGGAGCGGACGTTGGCAGCGAAGGCGGGGCATTTGGAGTTGCTGAGGGGGGGTAAGAAGGATAGGAAGGATAGGAGGGAGGAGGACGGGAAGAAGCCTGCAGTTGCTGGGGGGAAGTAGCCACAAAGTGGTAGTGAGGGAGGGTGAAGGGGGTGCCCTTTTCCTTTTTTTTTTTTTTTTTTTTTTTTGTGGCAAATTTCTAATTTCGTGTCTTACTGTACCGAGTTCTTTTTAATTCGAAGAAAAAATGTTCAAATATTTTATTTTTAATTGTAATCCAAAAACTGTTTGTTTGAAAAGCCAGGTTTTAGTTTCTTATCAAAATATTCTGATTAGGCTCTGACGCTCAAGAAAACCAACCATTTGATTACAAGTCTTCCAGGTAGGGTGCCCACCAGCTCTCGCATGCTATATATACAGATGTATCGAGCCAGGATTTTTTTTCTTTTTCTTTTTTTCTTCGCTACAGCTATATACAGTACATTTCATATACCGTGGAGGGCCGTTTTAGCTCGTTCTTTACAGTACGCAAAGTCTACATTCACTTTCTCTTCAAGAAGTTTCAAGGAAATACAATAAGTATTTCTACCTACTAGGAGGTATTCTTATATTTCTGTATACCTATTGCAATAGCGCTATATAAAAATCTTTGCTTTTACTTTCACTACCAATCAGAGAATCAAAAAAAGAGTGCTGAGCTCCTAACAATAACACCATAGTCATAATCATATTCACGTCCCGTTCGTCCCTCCTACCTCCTACCCCTTCCCCTTTACACAGACACCGCCCTCGCAACCTCAACCACCCCACTCATACTAACTACTTCCCTCTCCTTCCCCTTCCGCCCCGCAATCCCCGCACCAACGTTCATCCTCCTCGCCACATACCTCTGCGCCAGGACCCCGACCGCCAACCCCAGTGTTTCCTCGACCCACTCCGCGACCCACTCTCTCGGGTCGACCCCACCCTCCTCCACAATCGCAGCAATATCCGCATGCACCATGTACGCGGGTGAGTCAATCCAGTTGAACCACCTACTCGGGATAGACTGCGAGACTGTGCTGTAAGCGATGGCGTGGGTAGGGTCATACAGGTGGAGGGCAAAGGTGATTAAGGCCTCTATATCCTCATCTTCCCCGGTGATGGGGTTATTGGGGGTAGCAGGAGGAGGAGGAGGGATTAAGTATTCTGGAGCACTGTAAGCTATAGGTTGGATAGAGAGGAAGATGTCAGATTTGCGCGTGGGGTTGTTGGGGTTGGAGAAGCCCTGGTCTGCGATATATGTTGGTGAAGATGTATACTCAAGCGCATACCCCTCTGCGGCCACGCGGGCAATTTTGACCCCATCTTCTATAGTCCCTGTAGTCAGAGGGTTGATGCACCTTGTCTCTGAGGATTTGTACCACGGCCCACTCGCCCACCCTGTTACCCCCCCCGCTAGGCTTGACCGGGGCTTTGATTCTTTCCCTTTCTGGATGACGACGAGGTCGCCGCCCTCCACTTGCTGCATCACTCGGTCAAAGACTCCATAGACGATGGTATCTATGCTAGGGTAGTTTCGTATATCGTGGGTAACGTGAATGCGGAGCTGTTCGTGGGATGCTATTGGAGGGGCGATTTGATGGAGGAAGCTGGAAAGGGTTGGGAGGGCGCGGGAGCGGAGCTCGGTTTGCGCGGAGGTGAGGAGGGTGCTAGCTTGGGATCTCCATTTTTGGGCTTGTTCCGAGGGGAGGAGGGGGAGATGGTCTTGGAGGTGGGTGGTTGTGAGGGTGTTTTGCGCGGTTGTGAGGGCGGTGGTTGCGGTGGTGAAGATGCTGCCCCACCAGCCTCCTCCCCCGGATTCTTGTTGGGGTTGGGGTTGAGGCTGGGGACTGCGAGACGGGGTAGATGATGCGGGGGGGGTGGAAATTCCACCGGGAATGGTCACAGCGAAAGTGGGGGGGCGGGGTCAACGGGGGTTTGTAGCCTGGAATTGACGTCGGTGGAGTCCTGGCGGGTGAGGTTGGTGTTGATACCGTAGCCCTGGATATTTGGGCGCCGAGATTCGAGGGACTTGCGGATAGTGCCACGAGGGGTAGATGGGCGGGACGTTGTGGGGCGGGAGGTTGAGAGGCGGTCAGCAGTGAGGAGGTCGAGCTCAGCGAGGAGATCTTTTTCAGATTTGGCGGGGTTGGTGGCACTGGTACCAGTGGAGGTGGGGGTTGGGATTGCGGAGGTAGCGGGGGAAGGGGCGGCGATGTCGGCGAAGAGGTCGTCGAGAACGTCTGCGGGTTTGGACATGACTGAGAGAGTGTATGGGGGTAGATATGGGGGGAGATATGGGGGGAAGATTTTGAGGGAGATATTTGGGAGGTGGGCGAGATGACGCTGCTGTCACGAGGTGGACATGGCAAGTCCGCCAAGCCCGTCATTCCAGTCATGACTCTGCTGAATAATCCAGCGTTCCCTATGACGATGACGAGCTTGCCACCGCCGCCATTTCTACATTTCTAACATTTCCAGAGTACAGCTCCATTCCCATCTGCAAGCCCCCACGTCCGCCCCACCAACCCGCAGCATAACAAAACACAGTACCTCGCTCGTTAGGCTACCCAGTAACCACAAAAATGAGTTTCGGGCGAGGAATGGGTGCCCCTCCGGGGATGGTGAGTGGAACAGTGCTCCTGTGGGAAAAGGCTGTCGGAGGTGCTAATGGAACTCATGCTGCTGGGGAGCGCAGGATTCGCCCGTGATCGATAACTCGGAGACGGTATATATCTCGTCATTGGCGTTGCTGAAGATGTTACGACATGGGAGAGCTGGTGAGTGGGGCTTTGGGGCCCCGCACTGATATGTGGCGCACGTGGCTGACGGTGGATTAGGTGTACCTATGGAAGTCATGGGCTTGATGCTGGGTAAATTTATAGATGATTATACAGTCAGAGTGGTTGATGTATGCTCTCTCGCCCGATATATATCTCTTATGAACCTTCTACTGACGAGAGGATAGGTTTTTGCTATGCCCCAGAGCGGAACCGGCGTCTCCGTCGAGGCCGTCGACCCTGTCTTCCAGCAGAAAATGATGGAAATGCTCCGACAAACTGGCCGGTACTCCTTCCACCGCTCCCCACACACATAAACTCCCACTAACCCCTGTCCCCCCTCTCACAGCCCCGAAGTCGTCGTTGGCTGGTACCACTCCCACCCCGGTTTCGGCTGCTGGCTCTCCAGCGTGGACATAAACACTCAACAGTCCTTCGAGCAGCTCACTGCTCGCGCCGTCGCTGTCGTCATCGACCCCATCCAATCTGTTAAAGGCAAAGTCGTGATCGACGCATTTCGCCTCATCTCCCCCCAACTCCTCATGCTAGGCCAAGAGCCCCGGCAAACCACTTCCAACCTCGGCCATCTCCACAAACCCTCCATCCAAGCCCTCATCCACGGACTCAACCGCCACTACTACTCCATCGCAATCAACTACAAGAAAACCCACCTCGAGGAAAATATGCTCATGAATTTGCACAAGACCGTCTGGACGGAGGGGCTAATGATGAAGGACTTTAAGCAGTCGGATCAAGATAACGTAGACCGGCTGGCGGAGATGGTTGGTCTGGCGGAGAACTATACAAAGAGAGTTACAGAGGAACATACACTTACTAAGGACGAGCTGAAGACAAGGTATGTCGGCAAGTTAGACCCCAAGAAGCATTTAGCGGATCTGGGGAGGATTACCATGGAGGAGAATATTGTGGGCACGTTGATGGAGATGGTGGATAAGGAGGTGAGTTATGTGGGAAATGGGGAGGGCAGTAGTAGGGGGGAAGGGGCGTGTGGTGCCCAGCAGAGGAGGGTAGAGGAGGTGGTGGATAGTATGGACATGGATGAAGTTTTGTAAGGGTAGGGGTGGGTGATGTTTGGGGGGATTTGTATTATACTAGTAATAAGGGGGTATTACTTGATGGTACAGGCTGAGAAGAAATGTTACCCGTTTTTTTTCAACTGTGTTAATAGATGCAGGGCACTTACTCTCTTTGATTAGCATTTGCACGTTGTATCTTCTTGATACGCCATGCGTGGAGTAGAAGTTTTCACACACTGGCACTCTAGTGACTTTATTGGGAGTTGGCAAACGTCTCGAATAGGAAGCTAAACAGACCATGAAATGGTAACTACGCCCCTTCCCCCCCCCTTCTCCCCCCTTCTTCCCGGCACACATCTGCCCCAAAATTACCCTCAACTCCCATCTCCAACCCCCCCAACGCCCCACCTTCCTCGAATCCCCTAATGCCCTAGCCATCGCGCAGCGGCCGCACATACCGGCCTACCACTCCCCCATCCACAGGGATTTCTCTTCGACTTTCGCCATACATTCTTCCTCCAAAGGCGGCCTTTGGTGAGATGGGCGGAGAGGGGTTGCAGGGGAAACAGGGGGCTTTTCTTCAAATCATCCGCTCCCCCCCCCCCCCACCCCCTTTCTTATTGTTGGGTATATACTGTGATAGATATATATGCCTTAACAACCCAACCAATCCATTTTTTTACCACCCATGCCCCCCCTCTTTAGAGTAGAGCCAGTGGGAGGGAGGGAGGGGGAGGGTGGCGGCGTCGGGGTTTCAGCAATAAATTATATGCACAACGCGTTAGAAAGTTGTCCAAGAAGGATCTTGGAAAACCAAAGTGATGGTGGGGCAAGTGGAAGTTGGTGAGGGGTTCCATTTCTCCGTCCATGGATATCTCCCTACTTGGGCGGGTTATGCGGCTATGTAAGGGCGTGACGTTACTTCTTGCCGAATCCGGTAGTCGATATGCCTTGTGTCTAGTGGGGTAATAAATTTCCCTCTCCCCCCCCACCAATATGGGGTACAGCTCAGCAATTGCGTCTAATTCCATTTTCGATTTCTTTTGTACAGTACACCCCTCAGAAAAACCAAGTAGCAGGGAAGTAAATTTACACAGAGTGGAGTGAGTGAGGTTCCTGTACAATAATATGACCCCGTGAGAGAGTAAATTCCACAACACAAAAGAAACCAGAAAAAAAAAAAAACCCAATCTACGATCGTAGAGCAGAGACACTATCAATGGACAAAAATAACCGAAGCCCAAGTGCCTATGAACCACCATCACCACTACCACTATCACTAGCACCAGACCTAGATATACACTAACAAACCACGGTACCTATCCCTACTTGCCTCTGTTCCATCAGTCAGTAAAAACACCCTACATATTAACTTGCAAGGAACAGCCACTCACCCAGTCAGAACCTTACTCAAACTTGTCTTACTCGCCTCCGCCATCTCCTTCTGCCTCTGCTTCTCCTCTGCCTCATGCTTCGGCCTCTGCTCCTCGAGCACCTTCATCATCCTCCTATAATTCTCCTGTCCCTTCTCCCTAATCAAATCCTGCAACATCTTCTCTTGGAGCCTATCCTTCTCTGGCCCGTGCTTCATTCCCAGTAAACTACTCATAAACCCCGCCTTAGCATCTCCAGCTTTCTTCTCCCTCTCCTCAGCCAGTCTCTCATTAAACTTCTTCCTCGCCGCGGCTTCCCGCAGAGCAAATTCCGTGGGGATGTGTTTATCTCCAAAGTCTTGAATTATGGGACGAACATCGGGAACACCCATGGCGCCGATGAACTCGAGGAAATTGATGAGCGCAAGGAGTTCGCGGTCTTTGGGGTCGCCTTTCCAGGGTTTGATGATGATTGCGTTTGAGGGTTGCATTTCGGTGGCTTCCTTTTTGGTGTCGATGATGATGACTTTGGAGAGGTCACGGTTGAGGTGGGAGAGGTCCTACGTTATAAGTAAGCACAAGCTCTAGCAATATTTGTGATTTCGAGGAGGGGAAGAAGAGGGAACGCATGCCTTGATATACTTCCCATCCTTGTACCTCGTCGCCTCCCTGGACAAAAACTGCGTAATAAACCCCGGATACTGCCCCATCTTCTCCGCAATCGGAATAACCAAGTGACTCGGACTATCACTAAACACAACCAACTCATAATACATACTCAGATAACCTAAGAAATAATCCAACCCAGGCCTCTTCGCCGACCTCCATCCATGCGTCTTATCCCACTCGGTATGTATTAACAGATCCTCGAGCCCCAATACCAATGTATACGGCGCCTGATATTCCGCTGGAAGCGGGTCAGGTAGAAGTTTATCGAAGACTGGCTCTTCGTAGTAGTTTGTGATGTCGTTGATGCGAGCTCGGATACGCTTAAGCATGAACCCAGGGGTGTACCCGTTCGGTGCATCCTCAGCGTGCTTTTTAGCTTCTTCTTCCGTGTCCCAGTCCCGGCTGAAGTAGAGTGCCCCCGCGCCCAACGCGAGGAAGAATATTGTGAACGACATCCGGGCGAATCGTTCTCGTTTCCGATCTACGGAGGAGATGTATGCTGATTTTGGGAGTTCGTCTGCACCGCGACCATGCCCGGGGAGTACTCGTGAGTGGGGGCCTTCACCGAAAGGTGGGGGGGGTGATGGGGTTGCCCCTGCAGCTGGTTCGGGGATGGGCTTGGAGATGGTATCCGGGTGTTCTCGAGCTTCGGCTGATTCCTGCTGGGAGAGGGGAGTAGCGGTGGCATCGGTGGGGAGAATTGGGTCAGCGACTGGTGAGGCGGGTAGGGAATCGTCTTTTACTCCTCCCTCACTCTCTGGGGCTTTCTCCCCCCCCACATCTTTATCCCAGGGAACTTGTGCGTACGTCCTTCTAAACGTATATAGTTGTTGCCGAAATGACCCAGCTTGTTGGAGACCTTGTATAGTCCGGAGTTGCTGCTGCTGCCTTAATAATCCACCTGAACGGGCTCCAACGGTAATATAATTCCGAGGAAATCGCTGTCGACTCCGAGCCGTAGAGGCAGCCACGGAGCGTAGTGCTGTGTGCGCAAACATCCTCACCTTTTCTTCTTCTTCTCCCAAAGCCCTCCTCCTGCGGTTATCTAGGCTTCTGGGCTGGAATTGGGTCGTCAGGCCAGCTGCTCACAATCGAACCTGGGGACGTCACTGGAGATAGAAAATTAGTTATGTCCTATGACATCTTCTGTACCAAACTTTTTTGCTTCATCGTGCGCCTCACGGCACCAGCCCCACACGCTGTGCCAAGCTTTAAGTAGGTCAGCCCCGCGAGTGCACAGCCACAACGGCAGGTAGGTACCTATATAAACATAGCCGGCCCGCCACCAGGTTTTCTCCGCATCGAAAGTTTCACCCATCAGAAATTTGGCCTTTTTTCATATATCCTTCGGGATTGTGGTTGGGGAGAGGTTGAGAATCGGACTATGGTCCGGCGTGGGGAGAGTAAATCTACGTGTTCTAGAACAGGCAGTTAGTTTTCTGCGAAAGTGGATCATAGTGAGCTGTTTGTCCCGTTGATACGAGATATTTCCTAATGCAAGGTGAACGTTATTTGTGATGGGCACAATGCGCAATAAATTTATTTCCATAAAAAAACTTAATTCGCAGTGGGTACCGGTATTCTGCAGAGTAGAAAAGTAGAAAAGCCAGGAGGAAACAGTTACATTGTTTCACGCAAAGAAATCTGTGGGTACCGTAGGAGCATTCTCCTAGGCCTATCCCTTTCTTTATCAAGCAGACAAATGTAGAACACATGGAGTCACGCCCTCGTAGCCAAACTCCCTGAGAAGTTGCGTTGACGAGAACTATGAAGGTTCTTCTAGGTAGATTCAATCTTGCAACCAACTCTGCCGAACGATGAGCCCCAGATAGAGGGGCCCATACATCCAGTACCCCCACCAGACTTTGCCGCAAAACGCGGTAGTAAAGACAGTGGTTTCCCCCAGGTGAGTTGGGGGAAGCTTCGGAAAGACTTCGGTGAGGAAGGGGGGAAGCGGTACTGGAGGGCTGAAGCTGCGTGTTTGTGTGATGTGATTCACACACGAGAGGTAAGAGAGGGGGGATGAATGGTGGGATATTGAGTCAATTAATGGATGCTGAAAGTATAAATGTATATATGTATGTATGTTCTGTCTGTCTGTGTATATGTTATGTATGTACAGTATGTATATACCGTATGTATATGTATGTGCAACGAGGTCGATTGAAGTATCAAGGGGCATCAGGTGGATATGGAGAGAGTTGGTGATAAGAAAGCTGCCAGAAGTTTTTCTCTTGATCGAGCTTGGCAAAAACGTGACCGGTATGCAACAATGCGAAGCCGGACGGAAACGCACAAGCGGCTGAACATATCGACTGGAGGGATGAATAATACGCAACAAACCTCGTCCCCCTGTTCACCAAATGCATCGGTGTTTGCCACGATACACCAAACCTTCCTCACGTCCAACCAAACCCCCATCTCATCGCTTCCCCGTCTCTCAACACGGTCTGCAAGTTAAATTATACACCTCCTGTCTTACGTACTACCAGAGCACTTGAATACAGAGGGTAAAACCCAAAGAAAATCCTACTTCACGCTCCTGTTCCAACGTCAAGTCACAATGACCAAGAAGAACAAGAGAAAGCAGCCCGACGCAGAGGAGATCCTGGCTCGTCCTTGGTGCTATTACTGTGAGCGCGACTTTGACGATCTAAAAATTCTAATCTCTCACCAGAAAGCTAGACACTTCAAATGCGAGAGATGCGGTCGGAGGTTAAACACAGCCGGAGGTGAGCTATTGGCCCCCCCCCCCCCCGCTCCACCCCCTCATTATTTGCGTACTCCTCGCAGGGGTGCTGACGAGCCGTGTCCCCAATTCTAGGTCTGGCAGTGCACATGACCCAGGTCCACAAAGAGCAGCTACAAAAGGTTGAACATGCTATCGAGGGCCGAGAAAGCGTGGATATTGAAATCTTCGGTATGGAAGGCATTCCCGAAAACGAAATCGCTGCGCATAGGCAGCGTGTACTTTCTCAAATCTCACAGGCTGAGGCTGAGAGACGGGCGCAGGCGGGTATTCCCGGCACGGGGAAGAAGTCGAAGGTTACTCTCGCGGCTTTGGACCCGGAGGAGATCAAGAGGAGGCTGGAGGAACATAAGAGAGCGGCTGTGGATGGTAGTGTCACACCGAGCTTGACACCTGGTGCCCAAGGAGGAAGTGCGAGTCCAGGAAGGAGCCAGAGTCCGGCACAATATGGTGCTGCTGGGTCACCCACTGTACCTGCACAAGCTGCATATGTGAGTATATAAAATTAAAGTTGTTCAACTAGTGTGAACGGACTTTGCTAATTGAGCTCCATTATAGCCCACCCAAGGCTATCCCCAGCACCAGCCTGGATATGCTGCCTATCCACCAGCGTCTTCTTTTCCCCAGACTGGGTATCCAACTACTCCTCACTTTCAAGCTCCTGTTCCATTTGCCCCACAACAGCCTCTCCCATATGGAGCTCCAGCTACTGCGTCCACAGCTCCTCCATACAATGGTTTTGGTGGTGTGAATCGGGGCTTTAGCGGCTCTCCACCTAATGCAGGTTTCCCACATCAGCAGTCATTTACCCCTCCTCCCCACCAACAAAATTTCCCGCATCAGCAGCCCCAGCAATACCCCCAACATCCGCAACCTCATCACCAACCTCCACACCATACTCATATCAGCAACCCTTTACCAAAGCCCAGTCAAGTCCCAGGGCTTCCCCCAAAGCCCAATATTCCAGGCCTACCCCCAAAGCCAACTTTTGCTGCCAATGGGCCTCCAGCTGCGTGGGGTCAGAATTTGCATGGTCAACAACATCATCATAACAATACTCATCAACAGCCGCATCATGGAGGCTTCCAGCCAACTGGAGGTTTTGGCGGACAGCAAGGTTTTTCCCAGCAGCAGACGCCACATAATGGCACTGCTGCATCGGCACCCACTGCAGTTGCGTCAGCCCCGTCCCCAATTGACACAGAAAATGTTACCCCTGTTGGAAATGGCACCAGTGCACCTCCGAATACAGCTGTTGCGAACTCTACTTCAGCAAGCACACCTGTGCCTGAAGGTGAGGCGAAGAAGAAGGACGAGGCAAAGACGAAACTTGTATATGACGAGATTGAGCTCAGTCCGGTATGTAAAGCCCCCACCCCACACCCACCAAGGTCACTACTAATATATTTTATTATGCTGCTATAGGAAGAAAAGAGGGCTATGTTACCAAGGTACGCCAAATACACAGACAAGTTTAAGAATTCGAATGCCTCCGGTGAAAGTGAGTCGGTAGCTACAACGACAGTTTCTGCAATCCCAACAGCATAGGCAGCTCATAGGATGCGTAAGAGACGTCAAGTGAGTGATCATGGTAGATTTATTAGGAGTCAAGTCAAAAGGAACTAGTTGGAGTTACTTTTCTTCCTCACTGTCTAGCTTCGGTGCCCTCGTGGAATTATTCGGCTCGAGAACGGAGAGCCAAATCAATGGATGAATTTGACAGGAGACAGTCGTTCAGTAAGCAATGAGCACCCAAAATACTTGTTTGATATTACATCGGCAGATACACGATCCGTTTATGGCGCGTTTACGATTATCCATCCTGATCTGAGCTCGGCATATCGGGGGGCATTCAGACAAAACGAACTGCCGCCGGTGTGTCCTGGGTTTTTTTTTTCCTTATATGTGCTGTTCGCTGATTTTCACTGGTTTTTTCCTTGTTTTCCCCTCCCGACCTTCTCTCTCTTTTCGTGCGTTTTTGCTTATCCCACACAATTTACTTACTTCTCTTAATCCCAGCTATCTCTGGGTATTATTACTTATGTTTCTCGCGATTTCTTCTTGTACACCGTCCTTAATTCGAGTCAAAAAACGCAATTTACGGATATAGGCTACAGTATAGCTTTTTTGCTTGGGTTTACGGTGGGTTAGTTGCTCTTTGTAAGTTTGCTGTGTCGTTGAACTGATTGCCGATTGGGCAATTTACGGACTACATCGGTAGGTCTGGGATAGGAATAGAGATGGATCAGGGCAGGACGGGAAACGGATATTTATAGGGGATATTTCGTGCTATACAGGTGGGTGGGATTACGGTGGGTCCTATTACTGCTTACCCCCCATTGAGCTTGTGAGTGGGTGTAGGGTTTGTTGGAAGATGATTAACCGTTGAGCGTGATGTGTTGAATCGTAAGAAATACATTGAAAATAATGATTTTTTGATGGTGATTAGGCGTGCCAAATTGTAAGCGGCCAGCCCAGGAGACTAAGCCCAGCCACACAGCCATTAACCGTTCCATGGAATTACATTCTACTGTATTAATTCGCGTACTCTCGGCTGGGCAGTAGTAGTGTATACGACAGGGGTAAAACAGCCTAATTTTGGCCGAGATATCCGAATCGTGTATTAGACAGCAAATTTTTCTTATAGGACAGTAGTATAGTAATGTCTGTCGACGTTGATCTGGGGCAGCCGGTTTCTTTCACTCATCACTATCACTTGTTCCAATGTCAATTCCGCTGGCATCTCGTGCTGGACCCAATGCGCAAACAACAAGCCAAAAACCTCGAGTAACCTCTGTTTTGCAACTGCAGAAATCTGGCAACACAGAAGATGAAGGTTTCGACCTTGAGGTTTAGGATGATGAGAAGGAGGCGGGTGGAAGTGATAATGAGCAGGGAGATTATATTACTGAAGAGGATGCTGTTTAATATGCTACGATTACGCTTGGGGAGGAGATTGGGTAACTAGATACCAATTATACCGCTGTCGGTTGTTCCGGAAATTTTTTTTTTTCCGGGAAATTCTTTTATAAGACAGTAAATTCAAGGCCCCTCCGACCGCCCGTTTGTAAATAAGACAGCATTCTTACTTGCGAATTAATACGGTATTAGAAACGATTTCAGTGCCCCTTTAGACCTCTCCAAGTTCGTAGTTCTGTAAGCTTGTGACCAGAGGCGTCATTACCAGATCTGGGCAACACCAAAAGCAATCATTTACTGAACAAGAAATTTACAGTCCCCTGAAGAATAAGCCGAGTCCACTAGAAGCCTGCAAATTCCGAACAACAAGTAAAGTATTCATTAATCTCAGTCCGCAACCTGGCAAGAGAATTGCCGTTTAATAGTTGACGCAATGCAGTCCCAGTTAAGACCTATGCTAGGTGACTAGATGAGGCTGAGTATACATGGAGCCAGATGGCCTAGCAACGGGGAAAATACTCATAGGTAATGAATGTTTTGCGGACGAAATTATCCATGAAGCTTCGCACAATGAAAGCTAATATCTAATATCAATGAACTTGGTTGGCTATGTTATGGTGTTGCTTGTCCTTACCTTAATATAGGTTTTTAAATTTACCAGAGGTAGCGTAGTGGATGGATGGGTAAGAGAATATAATATGGGGCTACAGTATAGGCTCCTCTTGTTGTATTTGCGGAGGGAGGGAAAAAAGGAATTAAAAATTAAACTAAATTACTGTATGTACGTACTCACTGGGAGGCTGATCAGGTTTAATGTTCAATATCTATATACTTATGCAAACCTTACATCACTACGGTTACCCTGAACTTGAAGTACGCCAAATAGAACTAGAATACGGAGTAGATTGATCCCTGCGTTGCATTCACGTATTTCTTTAGAGCCTAGGTAGTACTGGAGTTTCTCGAACTCCTCTTCCCAGCCTCTGCGCCCCCCAATAAAGCTACAGCCCTGATCATCCCAGTAAACGCCGTCAGTGTGGGAGTTTTCTGTGTGAGGGCTGGGCGGTCAATAGGCCTGGGCACGAGCCGAGCCGGCTCGGAGCCCCAAAATATATGGTAAAAGCTCCAGCCTCCTTGGAAATTGACGAGCCGGATCGAGGCTACCCCCAGGCTCGGCTCGTGCCGGCTCGTGCCCAGGCCTAGCGGTCAAGTTGGTGATATCGCGCTGAGAATGCTGAGCTGGCGAGTGTGGTAGGGAAGAATTGCAGGATATTGCCTCGTTCTGGGACTCCAAGGCCAGGGAAATCTCTAGAAAGAGGGTGCTGTGTATAGTTTTGGGATATGTTGAAGCCCTCGTCGAGTTCTATTGATTGATGTTGGTTTCGAGTCAGGGGACCGCTGTATGGTGGTTGCTCGCAGGTGGGTTGTTTCGCCCCGTAGGTCCTCACAACAGTGTGAGGATCACCGTGATAGGCCTCTTGGTTCCGAGACTAGTGCCACCTTCATCCGTTGATAAGCCCTTTACCCACTTGTCTTATAACCGGGCCATGTCTCCTCGGTGTAGCTAGATTGATCTCGGTCAATTCACAGCCATAGCGAGTATTGGTCGCAGGTTCGATTCCTGGCATAAACACCTCGTTCAAGAAATGGAGGTTGACGACAGTTGAGTCGCCAGATGTAGCCGTACTTCCAAGAAGTCACATTAGCTCTCCGAGAGGACTTGCTCCAGGCGAACTGGTTTTTTGCTTCTCAGACGTGTAAGTATTAAGTACTTACTACATATAAAATGAATGGCCTTTTTTTTATAACAGATCCATTTATATTGTCCATCAGGCTCCTGGCAAATATCAATTAGATCAACTTGACCCCGCTCAACAGCTCTCTCTCTAATTACGGTATATTTTTATTGAGTCACGTGCGCAATGTACCAAATACAGTAATTAGATAAATTGCGAGGGGCACATCAGGTATGTCACCTTTTCTTCTTTTTTCACAAAACTCATTACCCATATGCGGTCCCCATGATGAGCCCGAGGGGATTTAGGGCAGGCAAGTTAATCCGCCAGGTCTGGCATCTATATACCGCAACATAAACTCGGGTGCCAACTGGAAGCAAGTATGCAGCAAGGACGATACGCTCAGGACTCAAGTGCCTGACCGCAAAAGTTTCCCGGCGAGATGTGGATACGAAAACCCGAAAAATGTCTCCGCGGTATCCCACCTCTATCCGTCCTCCTCTTGGTTCCAAAGAGATCTTCCCAATCTTTGATACTGCCTAGATCTGCCCTGTGTTCGTTAAAGTCTGGTCAGTCAAAAGTGATGTGACGACCCCCCAGGGTATGATGACTGCACCGACATACGCTGCTGTCCGATTTGTTGATGTGTTGAAGCCAATGTTTCTGCCGGCCACGGTTTGTACGTAACCCTGTATAGGCGGAGGGTGCGTGGCGGTTCCAATCCACTCTCCGGACACCGAATCCCGGGGCTGTCCGTTCCTCGCTTCTCCTCTATCTCGAAGACTGCCTGATCCCTCATTTCGTGACCATGAATTCTTTGAGACCGACTTGTCCCAGATCCGAGGCAAAGGATGCTAGTTGGTCGGCCTTCTCTTTTATTTTTTTCAAATACTCAGTACTCTAATGCGATCCTGGTTCCTGGTCGGCCTTCTCGTTTCCCCCGAAGGAACATAACTCCATCTCTTGCCCTCCCCGTTCACATCAACTGGTACATCTCTGCACACAGAAGGCCCCCGGGCACGAAAACAAGTTCATCCAAGAGAGCTAAACACAGAGCACAACATACCCCAGTTCCACATCTTCAAGTCCCCGTCTTCACACCTTCCCCCGGCTTCAAAGTTCTGAAAACCCACGATACCGTGCAATTCTTCCGGCCCACACCGTATTTCGGTGTTTTGCCACGTAGGAAAACGCAGCCTGGATCACGCCATACCCAACCAATTAGGGAATTTGTAATTCCCACACCAGCTTCGGGCCAATAACAACCGTCGTCACAACTTAACCCCACGGTCATAGTGCCCCATCGTCACACGTCACGCCACCCATAGCGCCCCGTTGTCAACGTCATAGACATCGTCACGTCATAACATCCTGACTCGAAACTATACCACGCTAGTGGGGTATAGTTTGGATAGCCAGGCAAGCATGGCTCCCGGTCGCCTCTTCCACCCAGTCACCCCTGGTTGGAAGGATAGTGGCCGCTTGGTCGTCGTCATAAATGGAACAGTCTATAGGACCCTGAATAGTTACAACGCATTCAGGGCGACCGAAATTACTAGCGAGCGACTAGACGAGGCAATAGCCAAAGGTCATGAGAGGCTAGAATCGAACCCAGACAGCATCCCGGACTTCAGCAGAGAAGGGTCTCTAGACGAGATCTCAGAAGCCTTCAAGGACCCGGAAACGGCAGTACTGGCACTGGACCCCATCAGCGAACAGATCGAATATGCAATCACCGTTAGAAATCACCCAGGTCTAGCGATCCAGTCCTACAACAGAAGCATAGAAGTCCCGGACTCACAGAAGTCCAATTCAGAAGACGCAGACAACGATTCCGACTCAGACATGGGCTCGGACAGCACAGCGACTCCAGCTCGCCATCCCTCCCCCACTACACCAGCAGAGGACGCACGAAGCCTAGGCTTTGAGGAGATACCCGACTCCCAGGACCAGTATTGTTCTACCGACATAGACACGGAGACAGTTTTCCAGGACTGCCAGGAACCAGAGGACACCCCCAGTTCCCCTCCTTTCCACGAGTTCAGGAACGAAGCACTGGTCGACATAATGAGCCAGGACGACGCGATCAAGGACGGCGATGAGACGATGAGCCGGGATGACTCGGTCAATGACTGGGATAGCAGGTCAGCGTTAGAAGGTGACAGGTTTGACCAGCTAGAGATCACAGTGCACAAGACAGTATCAGACAAGGCTGCAGATACCCAGAAGACAGTGTCAGACGGGATCTCCGCGGTTTCAAAGACAATAGCAGAGGGCTTTTCAAGCCTTGCTGAAGCAAGCAAGAAGGAAAAGGAAAAGACGGAAGAGCATAGCGGGATTTTAGTGAATATTGCAAATGACGTCTCTGGACATTTCGAGACCCAGAGGGAGGAGACGAAAAGAGGACTTCTAAAACTGGAGGAGGCTCAAAAGGAGATCACAAACCTATACAATAATCTCGGAATGGTCTTCAACGAGCACATGAGGGCGCAGGGCTTGGAACTAATCAAGTTACAGGAGCACCTGTTAGCAGGCTTTCATGAAGCTGTAGCAGCGATCAAGGAAGAAGGCAGGGTCAGCAGGGCAAAAGACTCTGAAGACAGAATGAAGCTCTACGAAGCAATCAGTGAAGTTCATAAGGAGACCAACACAATCAGGAGAGCGATAGAGCGTGCAGACTGGCACCCATACAACACCGGCGGCTCTTCTCGTCAAAGTCCGGTGGCTCCTAAATCTCCGTCCCCAGGCTGGGCACGCCCACCAGGCCTCACACTCCAATCGGAAGCTACACGGTGGCCATACCCACATATTAGACCACCATCTCGAGGCGAGATAGCTAACTCCAGTATCCCCTCTCTAGCAACCACAGGAGGTCCAGCGGCCGCAACCTCAAACCCTCCTCCGGAACTCATAGACCTCAGTAATACCAAAGAGACCCCCAGTCCCCCCCACCACCACCACCCTCCATCGAACCGGCTCTCCCTCTCCCTGCTGGTAGCATCTCAGCACCCCCAAAAGAGGATTCATCTATGGCGGGCAGTACCATCAGCTGCAACAAAGAAACTAAGGACCCCACCCTTATTTGTAGCCAACACGCGCACAATGGCCCCCTACCGGAATGCGGAGGGGCCAAGGCACCACTAACAACTACATGCGCCCGCACCCCACTCGAACGCAACAATGTCAAGGCCCCCCCACCCACGATAAAAGCCATCCTCCCCAAACCTCCTCCAAAAAAGGTGTTCGAGCGAAAGCAAAAAGCAGCTCCACCACCCCAGCCAGAAGCACCCCAAACTCCGACCCCCTCAGTAAGAATATCTCCAGAGCCAGACACAGACTCACCCATGAGGAATGGCAGCAAAGCTTGCGAGGAGGTTACTACATTAATGATGGAGGACACGATCGACACAGTAAACAAGAACCTCAAGGCAACGGCCGAACATAAAGAAAGATACCGGAAAGCGGAGGCAAAGACAGCGGCGGAGGAGCAAGGCAAAGCAAAAGATCTGGCGGAAGTGCACCCAAGCAGGCATCGTTTACTAGGAACACTCAACCCTCCTGAGACTTTTGTTCCAAGACCGACAGCACCCAGGCCACGTCCGACGGCTTCAGGCCCAGCCTCCCCGAAGAAAAGAAACGACAACGGCAAGAAGTCCAATATACCTAGCAAAATCCGTTCGGACTGGGACTCAGCATCAGATTCAGAAGAAGAGGCGGCAGGGGTCCTGTGTTCAGAGTTTGTAATCCAACAGGGAAGGCTGTTAGATAGAGCAGCAAAAAAAGGGTTACTAGACGACTTGAAGGAAACAGGCGAAGACAGGAACAGGTCACCTAGAACTCTGTTCAGGCTAAAGAGGGCGGTCAAAGAGATCGAAAGTCAGGACTCAGATGCGGAGACTACACACAGTGAAGAGGAGTACAGGATAATTGTAGAAGAAGGGTTACAAGACACACCAAGGTACAGGAAAGACGAGGCCCCGCACGTAACCATGGACAGGAACCGAAGTGCAATGAACGCTACGACAAGAAAAGGCATGCCAGCCATGAAGCTCCGAAAATCCAACCCACTCCCAAGGTGGACACACGCAGCAGCAGCACGATTCAAGGAAGGGACAACCAAAGATCATGAGGATAAAACAACAGCATCCTCAGAAGCTATTGAAAGATCTAGGATGGCACCCATAGTCCCCAGTACACCACCACAGGGGCCAACCAAAAGAATCTACCCATATGAAGGAGTAGCTACACCCCCAACCAAATGCTCAGACATCGCACCCATTCGACACATCCAAAACAACGTCAGCCGTATACTCCTCGGCAACTGTGCGAAACTACCTAGTGGCACCGAGTGGATGAATAGATTTATCCAGTGCTTCAACGCTAAATCGGATAGGCTACTCGAGGGCAAAATCAAGGCAGTCAAGGTAGAGGGATTTCGGTCCTACCCCACTGAGAGAGAGGTCACGATCACGCACCCAACTAACACATCAAACGCTGAGATCATCCGAATGGTAGCAGCTCTAAGGAAAGAACTATTCCCGTCACCTACAACGTTACAATACAGAGATGAGGAAGTTGTTTCTATCAATCGTGAAACAATTGAGCTGGTCATCCCCGGCCTCTCTGGAGAAGAGGGAGAACAGGCTCATGACAGGGCAAAAGAGATCGCTCAGTCTTTGGGTCTTCCACTAGCGGTCCGGTCTCCTAAATGGTTAGTTAGAGATAGAAACAGGGGGGACAGCTACGCAGGAAAGACATGCTCCCTCAGATTCTCAACGTACAGAAAGGATCTAGCGAATCTCGACTCCCCCATCCCCATCCCACTCCCAGGGAAGGACAAGCTACAGGCCTTTATCTACGAACGCCACAAGGATAAGGCCTTCTACGTAAACACCCTAGGCCACACAGTCTCAGAGCCACGACCAACATACAGCCCCATCCCTATCCCCAACGAGGTACACTGCACCTACTGCGAAGGAAGCAACCACGGAGCGGAGAACTGCTACCGCCGCGCCAACGATTTGAAATACGGAAATAAGGTCAAGGAACACAGAAACAGAAGCCGTGGAAACTGGAGGCACTTTCCTACAGCCCGCAAGGGAAATCGCCGCCTCAATGAATACTAAAGAAAGGCAAGGAAGTAGGAAAGATAGAGCAGACAGGGGAAGGTTTGAAATCAGAAGAGACAGAGGAAGAGCCAATTATTAGTCGCATACTGCAATGTGAACAACAGCGGGATCAACACACATTCATATCTAGAAAGCATCAAAAACGCGGACATCGTTTTCGTAGGGGAACCAGTCATATACAACACACCAGCGGGAGCCCGAACAACAAATCACCCGAGTTTCAGACGCATCACCACACTCTACGAACATAGTAGAATCACAGGCTACGTATCTATCAGACACCACAAGGCTTCGAGCTCTCATATCAGCCATCACATCAGCCGCATACACTTAGGCTCTACAACAATAACAGGAGTGTACCTCAACGGAAAGGATACACCTTCAAACCTCAGAGCAGATCTTAACAGAATTCCCATTAATAGCCACTCTCTCGTCCTGGGTGACTTCAACGCACACCACCCGCTCTGGGGTAGCCATAGGACAACCAGAGGGGAAGTAGTACAGGAATGGGCAAACACTAACCAACTTACCCAAGAAGTACACTATCAGGCATACACTTTCCAACGGGAAAACAGGAGGAGTCTCCTAGATCTAGTGTTTAAGGGAAACGACATATCCTGGACACAGTCAGCATCACATCTATCTTGGATCGGCTCAGATCATTCAGTCATCTCAGGATATATCGAAGCCCATACTCCGGAGATTCGCAGGTACACGACTATCGACTGGAACTGGTGGAATGAGTACACAGAAAAGACAAGGAAGGGAAAGACAAGGAGTCTATATTCCAACCTACCTATTTCGGAGAAGCATATCAGTCTCTCTGCACTCTAGTAGGGAACCACCTAATCCAGAAAACCGCCTCCAAACGTAGCAAGAAATGGTGGGATAAGGAAGTGCAGGCGCAACTGGAAAAGACACAGAGAGCAGGCAAGGAAAGCGAAGCAGATTACAAGGAAGAGGGGAAAAGACTCAAAAGGCTGATCAGGAAGAAGAAGAGAGTTTGCTGGCAGAAGTTTCTAGAAGAACAAGGTCAGCGTCACCCATGGGATATAGCAAGGATAGCTAGAGACCCCTTTAAGTTCACACCGATTATGGGGGATCTTACCGACAAGGACGGCACAACATTACATACGGATGACAGCAAGGTCCAAGCATTCCAAAAGCACCACCTAGTAACTAGGGAGCAGTCATGCCAACCAGCTATAATCGTCGAGTCCCCGGTTGGATACCAAACGGCCGAAGACTCCAGCATTGAAAAGGTAAGAAAAGCCCTAGGCAAGGCCTCGAACAGCTCGGCACCAGGACCGGACAGGATCTCATACCGCCTCATAAAACTCATCAAGGACACAAGACTCGGCACGGCCCTTATTAACGATATAGCTAGAGCTTCAGAAGGAAACATCTCTCCCCCTAGATCATGGAGGAACCTATCTATGGTTATGATCCCCAAACCAGGCAAAGACCATTCACAAGTGAAAGGGTGGAGACCAATTGTTTTATCAAACACAGTAGGCAAGTTACGGGAGAAACTAATGGCGGATGAACTTCAGCAGCAAAACAACCTCTTCCACGAACTACAATATGGCTCACGAAAGAACAGGTCAGCTATAGACGCAATGATGATTACAGTCTCAATGGCAGAAAAAGCACTGGAAGAGAGAAAGAAAGTTACTCTGCTCGGGAAGGACATAGTCTCGGCTTTCAACAACGTCCGCAGGGAAAAGCTAATCCAGATCCTCCAAGAAAAGGACACACCTCCGAGAACAGTAAGGTTTATCAACCAATTCCTACAACCACGCTCCTTCCCTATCGCTTGGGATGGATTAACAAGAGGACTTGGACGGATGGATCAGGGAGCACCTCAAGGCAGCCCTCTTTCACCAGTCTTATGGCTAATCTATATAGCACATACTTTAAAAAGAGCCACGGAGAGTTGCATCCAAACTCCTCAACCAGTGAGAATGAGCAGCCGACTGAACGCCGACAAACCACCAGCAGACTCTCCCTTACCATCCATCCATTTGTTCTCATACGTGGACGATATTAATCCCCTCATCGTAAGCAGCCTCAACACCAGAAATCACAACTTGTTAGTTCAGAACGTAGGAAGAGTACTCGATGAGGCAGCATATGAGGATGAGCTCCAATGGGATCCAAGCAAGGATTCCAGACTGGACTTCCATGGCAAGGGCAAGATCAAGTACTGCAAAACCCTAGGGATCACGCTAGCCAGCAACCTATCATGGAAAGCGCATATCACACAGAGGACCTCGAAGGCACAGAAGGTCTTAAAAGTACTTACTAGCCTAGGAAACCGAAATGGGGGCATGAGCCCAATCGCCCTCAGATCTCTCTACACAAGCTGCGTAAGAACCATCTTCACTTGGGGAGCGGAGCTGCAGAAGCCACAGGAGCATCAACTCTTGCAGCCTATGCAACGCCTAGAATATCAAGCTCTGCGGAAGATCACCGGAGGTTTCCATGGCTCGAGTCACCAAAGCCTAGGATGGATCGCCAATATCGAACCACTAGAAGAAAAGATAGAGGACATGAAGCGATGCTGGGCGGCAAGAGCAGTTAGGACAGGCGACCAACAAGTCAAGAAATTCATCGAAGAGGACACATCATGGCGCCAGAGCAACAACCTACACTGCAAGAGAACCCCAATTTCGGAGGCGTTCTACCTAAATGGCGGAGACCCTCATGAGCTCTCATGGGGCGATAGAGAGGACACCACACTTTTCCCCATCATCTACCGAACGATCATAGATCCGAAGTCTGAGTCCTCCAAACAGCTAGGCACTTGGGCAGTGGGAATAGGGTCAATACTAGAGGAAGGATGGAGGGTATGTTACACGGACGGCACTGGAAGGAAAGGAATAGTGGCGAGTGGAGTCTACAGTGAAGACCGTAGAGGAGGTACAACAGAGGTTTATGGCGGCTATCTGGGGGACCAAGCAACAGTAGCAGATGGTGAACTCTTCGCGATGCAAATAGCCCTACAGCAAGAAAATGCGGATATGCTGGCAATTTTATCCGACTCCCAGGCAGCAATACAGGCAGTCCGCAATATGAGTTCGGGGTCCCCGCCCAGATCTGGCATCGAAAAAGGTATCAAATCCCTCATCACGTCTAATCAGCACAGGGACCTTCAGATATCATGGGTCAGAGGCCACCTAGGCATCCCAGGCAACGAGAAGGCAGACCGATCAGCAAGCCTACAGTCACACCTAGGCGAATTCGTAGGGAAAGAACATACGATTACGGAAGGAGGACTCCGCGCAACCTCCAAAGCCAGTCGGAAAGAAGCAAGGACCAAAGCAGGGTTTGGGTTGAGGAGAACGGAGTGGAATCGGCAGGCCCTATCAGCCTACACATGGCTACGCACGGAAAGAGGCCCCCAACGAAGCTGGTTACACCACATCGGCAAATCGGAATCAGCAGAGTGCCCATGCGGCCATCCCACCGAAACTGGAGAGCACATAGTCTTCAAATGCCCACGCTTCAACCGAATCCGCAGTGACCTGCTAGGGGGCAGGGGTAGCTGGGAGGAGCTAGACCTGCCAGACTGGAGAGAGGAGGGGGAGGATAGATACGAGGCCACGGAGGCCTACTTCGGGTTGTTATATGGAGAGCTCATCTGAGCTCAGCTTTAATTTCAGTTCTACGAGTCCCCATTTATACACGAGTTCCCTTTGTTTTTTTAAAAAAAAAGTTCATTAGTTATTCCTCTTGTTCAGTCCTTCCAGTTCTGCCCATCGGGGGTGAGGCTCAGTCAGGCTCCCAAGTCCTCGGCCAGTCCGTTAATGACAGCAGGGGGCCCCGCTCCGTTATATGTATTTAGTTCTTGCGTGGGATTGGCAGATTAACTTGCCTCTCCCTTGAATCCACCGGGCTTCCGTGTGGCTCCTCATAGCTCCACGTTGGAGCTGCATAGGAGTATTAAGTATTTAAAAAAAAAAAAAAAAAAAATTCTCGTTTCCCCTTATACCGATGTGTGGCCGTATCCACGATATAGTGTCGTGCATGCTTAGTCTCATGCCAAGTAGTGCATGCTCGTTTCCCGTTCACCTAGCAAAGCTGCGCTGTAATCAGGTATGCCACCCGGAGCGGCCAGAACATACTTCCCTGGGTGTGTGTTTCTCCTTGCCTCATTCAATACTGGGCCCGTTATCACTACCAGATCCGCCCTCACACCTCTTTGCTCGCCCGCAACACTATACATGGCCTTCCAGTGCTTCCACCATAGACTAAGACTATCCAGGCTCACAGAAGAACAGTAAAAAGAGGATCTAGGTCTAGAAATACTACTTAGCTACTTTACCTCCCAAGTACAGCAACTTTGAGGAAGAAAAGATCTCGCCTAGGGTCTTGAGGCCTAAGTACAGTACCAGGTTATCAGAACGGGGACTGGCTAAATGATTGCACATTTTATTCTACAGTGCTCGAACTGGAGCTTGAGTCCTGGTATATAGTACTCCTAGTCTTTTCCGACGTCGCATGAGGGAAATATTGTTGTCTTCCTTCCCTTACCGAAGGTAGGCATGGGAGGGATGGAGGGGTATCAACTGGCTAGGGGGCAGTTATCTTGGTAGAGGCCTCGTGACTAGACTTGGTTCGTTTACGCCTGAAGAACCAGACCGCGCCTGAGTTTTGTCACGAGAACGAGAATAGCAACCAAGGACCGAGCACCAGATCACAAACTTGCTAGCCCCTGTATCTCCCTGTGGATTTCCTTAAGCTGGAGTCTACATGTACATATCTCCCTTGTGTCGATTACCCCTCATGTCGATATATCTCAAACCCCCGATAGACTACACTCCCCCCATCAAGCAACTCACACGCAATCATGTACTGGTCTTTCCATATGCATCAATGGCCAGAAATCGATTGGCGAGTGGGAAGGTAAGTTAAATGATGCTCCGGGGCGAGGCTGATCCAGCCCTAACCCGGCCCATGATGATTAGCAAGAATAGGTATCTCGTTTCGAGGAGTCCAGAAATACGTGAATACCTGTAGGCTAACCTGCTATTGTGCTGTACCCGCCCGGCCCACTGCAACCTACACTGTGCCCACAATCTCTCCCCTCACTACTTCCTAAGACATGCTGTCAACGCCACCACTGCGAATACCGCGAGCATTGAACAGGCGAGACATCTCGATATGCGTGGGCACGTTCACATTGCTTATAGTTACCCTCAACGCCCATACTCTTACATAACGTCTAGGAATCAGAGCATGTGGTATACAGTACGAGACTCGGTTGTTCACTTTTGCGTCTTCATGCCATCGTACTTACCAGAAAACGAAGCTGGTAGTTAGCTAGGTAATTCCGTCGTTCTGGGTCATTTACCGGTAGCGGGAAGAGGCCAGGGTTGAGTATTGTATTTTATCCCCAGATGCTATTGTTTTTAATTTGTGAGGTACATATGAACTCGCTGATGCTTCCTCATGGCCTTCCTAACAGGGCCGCATAGGAGTAACAAGTATTTAAAAAAAAAAAAAAAAAAAAAAAAAAAACTCGCTGATGTGGATCCATGAAGACGGGCGGGTGCCCACGCATGAAGATTATGTTAAGACCTTCCATATAGGGCTTGACAGAGCCACTGATGGGATACAGGGTGTAACCATACCGGTGATATCCGTGCTTGGTTGGTAGAGGTGGTGTAGATAAAGGTGAGCGAGGAATGGTGGTGATGGTTCATGTGTCACAGGGGAGCAACAGTTGAGAGACACGGACGATACCGGGTTTACTTAGCGAATTGAGCCTTTTCTAAGTTTTCAAGCGGGAAAAATGCAAATTCTATTTCATTGACCTTAAGTAAAACTATGTTTACGGTTCCTATACATTGTGTATTGAGCGTTGCATGACAGTGTTATGTGGTTGTCATATACTCCGTATCCATATCCTCATTTCCTTCTCACAGTCATCGTTGTGCATGCTAGTATCAAATCCGCCTCATGTTTTACCGTCACTCCAACTTCGAGGTCGATGGAGGTTTCCCCGTGCTTAGTCAGTGAAGTTCATACTGAGACTAGGTGCCAACCAGACTAGATGGCGCTCCCCGGTTTCGGGTGGCTCCTCATGGGCCCCCCTGATGGGGCCGCATAGGAGTACCGGTAACAAAGTATTTTAAAAAAAAAAAAATTAGTTCGGCGAAGGGGCCAAGTATAGGTAGGTGGCACTGCTTAAGTTTCACACCCATAGCAGTTCAGCCAAACCAGCGTAAGAGCAGTGCACCATACCTGGCCCATGGCGCCCGCACTCACCAACAAGCTTGCAACCTAAACATGACTATCAGGAGTGGAAACGGGACATGCGTATGGTCCTCACTATGAAGGACCTGTGGGAGGACTTTCTCGAAGAGAAACCTCCAGTAGGAATGGATAACGAACTCAGGGCTTGGACTCGGTTCTCCGCCTTCATACGTGAACCTTCTTTGTGTCACAGTGTGAATGACTCTTCTGTACCTGAACTTGCTTGTTCATTCTTTGACGATTAAACTTTACGGACGGCACAGGGCGGGGAGGGAAGTGGCTAGCGGAGTCCACAGAGAGGATCGGAGAGGGGGGTGATCCGGAGGACTATGGCGGCTTCTTAGGAGACCAAGCCACGGTTGCAGACGGCGAGCTTTATGCATGCTTTTAGCATTACAAAAAGAGGATTCGGACATGCTCGCCATTTTTATCGGACTCCCAGGCAGCGGTCCAGGCAGTCCGAAACATGAGTACAGGTTCCCCCCCAGGTCCGGCATTGAAAGGAACATCAAGGCAATGCTAGTCAGCAATGTACATAGGGACCTCCGGCTTTCGTGGGTTAGGGGCAATCTGGGCATTGAGGGGAATGAGAAGGCAGACCGGACCGCCAATTTCCGGTCCCATTTGGGCGCATTCACAGGCAAGACCTGCACGGTAACAGAAGGGGGGCTACGAGCTGCTTCCAAGGCGTTACGAAAAGAGGCGAGAACGAGGGCGGGATACGGGGTCAGGAGGAGTGGGACCGTCAGGCCTTATCAGCCTATACCTGGCTACGGATGAACAGAGGCCCTCAGAAAAGTTGGCTCCATCACATCGGTAAAGCGGAGTCTGCGGAGTGTGCTTGCGGTCATCCCTCGGAGACAGGAGAACACATAGTATTCAACTGCCCACGCTTCTACCGTTCTAGGAGGGCCCTGTTAGGAGAGAAGCGTAACTGGGAGGAGCTCGACAAGCCGGAATGGAGAAAGGAAGGAGAGGAGAGACTACGGAGGCCTTCTTTAAGCTGCTATATCACGAGCTCACCTAGCATGCCGGTGGATTTGCATTCACGAGTTCCAAGTTGCCCGCAGAAAGAAGAGGTACAGGTTTTTTTTTTGGTTTTTTTACGAGTCACGAGTTCCTTTTACTATTCCAGTCAGTCATGAGTTTCTTCGGAAGTCATTCAGTTCATTCTTTCTTTTGATACTTTCACAGTTCATTAGCACAGAAGGGGAGGCCCAGTCAGGCCCGCGGGTCATCGGCTCGTCCGTTAATGGCAGCATGGGGTCTCATATTCCCTCGCATTTGTATTTATCTTGCGTGGTTCTGGCAGATTAACTTGCCTTAACCTTGAACCCACCCGGGCTTCTGGGTGGCTCCTCATGGCCCCTTTAACGGGGCCGCATAGGAGTAACAAGTATTTTTAAAAAAAAAAAAAAAAAAAAATTGACGATTAAAGTAAAGAAAAGGGTGAATGGAAGCGTTATAAAAACTTCTTGCAAATGACGACAGATATCTTTCTTAGTAGTCTGGTTGGCGTTTTTTTCTTTCTTTAAATAAAAAATCTAATTCTAGTTCGTGCTTCTAATTCGTACTATGCTTTGTCTTAGTCTGGTTGGCACCACCAGACCAGCTTTATCTGATCCTTAAACTCGCCAATGATTGGTAGACGTTGCAGGGTAGCTTGCAGGGGAGTTGGAGTGATTCCTTTTCAGTACTAGCTTCCAAAAGCTACCATACTAAACATCGTAATGATCGACATACGTGGCAATCGTTGATATCTTTTATATCACTGCTACTATCTTCTATATCACTGCTAATCCATCAACATCATGCCATCAAGAACGTTCAAAGAAGATAAAAGACTTACAATTTGAGCTCGAACTGCATGATAAGCAGTTATCAAGACGCCCACTATTGTCAAAGGCCAAGGTAGCGAAACATTCAGTATGAACGCATATATATATAACTTGAAAAAAAAAAAGGCTGTTGTGGTATCATATGTAAGTACGTACTTAAGCTTAATAAATCCTCAAAGGGAGTGACTACAAATGCACAGTGAAACCTCGCTAATTGCTTATTAGATGTGGGAAAGTCAATGCAGCAATATGAGGGGATCCAAGCTTCGAATTCTATGCTGCTAAAAAGTGGTCTTGCAAATTCAACCCCTATGGTATTACCTGTATCCCTCATATACTTAGTAAAGACAAGAGAAGCACTATTCCAAATTATCATGAGGCCATTAACTTTGAGGGGATGTTGGATATTTCGGACTAAATTACCCGTTATTTGAATCCCCCCAACCTCCTTGCTGTGATGTTCTAAGAGAATTGATAGTGGTGAAATCAATACTGTGGTATTAAGTATCTCCCAATGGTGGCGCTTGCTGTGAGCTAGGCTAAAAACGAAATATGGTCGACACTACAAGAGAAATGTGTACTTTGGACAAAGTTCGAGTCAAAGGCAATAACTGGGCATTCAACCGCCATACTCTGGCCAATATAGTATGGATCATCCCCTCTAAAATCCACCCACTTGCTATTTTACGTACTCATTAGTACTTAAGTTTGAACTCAATTCTGTCCAAAAAATCAGGTATCTGATCATGCACAAAATTATATTCTGTGGGATACAACTTAGACCTAGGTTCCCACCGTATTGTCTAACTGGCTTGATCTTAGCTAACTTCTAATAGTCCCAATACCCGCCCAAATTATCCAGGTTTTATTCAGCGCATTCAGACTTACGGTGAATTTATACCCATATCTGCCAAATACGAATATTTATGAAGACCCTTCCCCTATTATTGAATTTAAAATCCTTTTTCTACCTCTAATATTTCAGCTTCATGGTATATTCGACTTGGTCCAGAGTATAACCTACCCTCCTACCTAACCCTCTTGCCCAGAATATATGAGCAATCTTGTTGCTGTGAACTGATGCCATCATACTATAGCCAAACCTGATCCCTTTATGGCATAATCATAGAGCGAATATCTCGCCTGAGACTGGAATTTGCATCACATCTTGGTAAATTTGGAATTTTGAGGTGGTAGATCACCAATCTCTTACTATCTAGGCATCCTCCCAGGTCCAGATACCCAAACTTCAGAATGACTTGCTTTTGCCCCTCTATACTCAGTACTTGTTGTATTATGAAATGGGCTTTCCTGTCTTAGGATTATCCAATAAGAGCAGCTCAACATCACAGAAAACCGACTCAGGGTAACCATGTACTGGTAATTGTGGAACCGGAGTAGAGTTAGGAATCCGGAATCGAGTTGCTTTAGTACGAAACATAGCAACTATAAGTATAGTCTAGTTGCTACACATGCACAATAGAAATGAAATAGGTACGAAAGCAAATATGACTGTTTCGAAATCATTCATTAGTTTTTGATTTATATAATTTTTAAACTCAGTAGTTACTTGCAGACCAATCATTTATTAGTACTTCAATGCAATGCGGCACCAATAGACAAGTTTAGAGATGTCTTATTGGTCAAAGACGTACGGCCATAGGTATTGTTTCTATAGATATCTTTGCCATTAAAGTTAGTTAGCTTGGAAAATATTCATACTGAAACACCTTCAGGACTATCAGAGTCAACTAAATCATACAGAAACGAGCATAGAGAGCCATTGGTTCCTCGCTATAGTATAGACTCTAAATTTAATCGAACGAACATGTACGGAGGGTTCTATTTGAAGCTTATCTAGTACAGATGTTACTGGACTAGTTTCTCTATTTTTTAAAAGTACTCGTAGTCAAGTTAAATTAACCTATGATGAGAGACTGCATTTCTAGGGCAAGCCTGGTTAATTAACCTCCTACAAACAACCCTTATTCAAATAGACCATCATGTCTAGGGGTTGCTGAAGATAGTAGTGAAAATGGAGACTGGCAAAAGCATGGTATCTATTGAGAATGCAGAGGTGTTATTCACTTCTTCATCCCGTAATTCATAAAAAACCCAATTTCCAGTGATGGACATTAACGTTTTTTCAATGATATATCAATATATACTGCTCGAAACTACCTCACACCCCTTCTTCACCTCCAAGCTTTGGGTCAGCACACTGAAGCTAAGTGATTTAATTGAATGTGCTGATGCAATTTTAATATGGAGCAATCCCAGCAACTTGGTGGTAGATGACCCAACAAAGCAAAACCAAGATGATGTTGCTCAAGTGTATAACAAGGGAGTTTAGGGAGACCAGGAGATTAGGCTATAACAATGAATTGGTACCAAAAGTTTTCTGCTCAGCAAATGCACTTTCTATATGTTCCCATGCTACAGAGATAAAAAGTTCTTACGGTGCGATGTGATAATCTCTAGTTAAGTTTTATTGTCTAGAGTGCAGGGGAAATATGATGGGATGATAGACTCCCCTAGCCATTTTTCTTCTTACTACACTTGAGCTCAGAGTCCCCACAATTCTCGTCATTCCTTCATTTGCTGGTATATGTATCACATCCAATCCGACCTTCAACCACGATAAGTTTTCTAGGGTAGGATGCAATTCTTCTGTGACCCTTATTCCAGATCTTTTTTGGCATTGCTGACAGCTTCAAACCCACTTCTCAACTTCTCTATACAATTCTTTCCACCAGTATCATAAGGCTACCTTCTCATACTTCCCCTTCCATCCTCTATGCCCACATTCTTCATGAAGCTTTTGCAAAATCTCTTTCTGCTCGTTCTCTTTCCACACGACCCTTCTTGGAGGCAAGTTTTGCCATGCCCTTCAAAATAACAAACCTCCTTGAATCAAAAACTTTAAGGTGTTCAATCTGAAAGAATCAAACTACTTATCCATCATTGCTTCTGGCCTTTCAAGATCCTGCAAAAATTTCCGAATCTTCCTTATTTCCTCCGACATTTTCTTTCTTCTTCTTTGTCCTCAATAACTTCAATTTCCTCAAATTCATTCGCTGCTAATTCCACATCTATTTTGTCCTCTAACTCTTCCTCATCCGACACCTCAGAGTCTTCTTCTGATCGCCTTCTTCAGGATAATACATCTGGTCTTTGTGCCTGCTACCCGGTACATATTTGATTTCGAAGGCAAATAACTTGATCTATACCAACCATCGATTCACTACGGATCCTGGCAGGTCCGAAGCTGGTTGGTTTAGCTGATGAACAAGCGTTCTTGCATCAATTTCAACCAAAAACCTGACTCCATATAAGTACATATGAAACTTTTTCAATGCCTTAAGGAGACCCCAACATTCCAACTTTCCGGAATCATACTTCTTCTCAGCAGCAGTCCACATTCCTGATTCATATCGAGCTGGATGTCTTTTTCCGGTTTCCAGTTCTTCCTGCTGCAAAATCGCCCCCCATCTGGCTAAGGACGAATCGACGACAGCACAATTCTTCCTTTTGAGTCATAATCAATTGGCTTGAGAGCAGGCGCACTGACCAAAACCTTCTTCAACTTATCTATTGCTTGTTGTTGTTCACCCGTCCACTCAAATTCCACATTCTTTTTCCCCAGGTGAAAAAGCGGTTCCGCAATCGTCAAGAAATCTTTAATCCAAATTCTGTAATAGACGCATAGTCCCAAGAATGCTCGCACATCGGTAAGATCCACACATGAGGGCCAACTAGTAATTTTTCGGGTCTTCGTCTCTTCTGGCATTCTTCCATTCATCCCACACACATAAGCCACGACCTTCAACTGTTCCATTAGAAACTCGCTCTTAAACCCAGAAATTGTTCCTCCAGCTCGTTCTATATCTGCTAGCACCTTATCAATAGATATAATGGTATCTAGAACAAATTTTCTGATACCTGGCCTATTTCAATCGGCTTTCCATTCTCATCCAAAAACAAGCTTCTAGTCTGCGGCTTAACCCCAACGTCATCAATAAACGGCTTGCTTCTCTTAGCAGTTATCTGGTCCTTCAAAATCTTCTTCATTATCCTGTCGAATACCTGTACTCCATTCATATATCCTTGGGTAGGGTAGTCATTCTAAGAAGTCCTAGTGGAGTTTGAAATGCTGTCATATCTCGGCTAACCTCCGCTAGCTCACATTGATCATACCAGAAAACAAGTCGAGCAAGGATAGCAATGGAAATCCAGTGAAGTCCTCGCTATATTCTTCCACAGATGGAGGCAAGCTCGCATCCTTAATAGTTACTGCATTCAATCTTTGAGCTGCGTTGATGAGTCGATATCCCTTATCTTTTTTTTTTACCAGGAACCAGGGATTATGGTATGGACCACAACATCTTTCCAAAGCCCCACATTCAAGCTTCCTCTTCACGATATCAATAACCTCTTCTTCTAGTGCTTTCGGGACTCGAAAATTGGCAGCTTGCTACGGTACATGTTCGATAGTAGGAATCCTATGGGGTGGTTCGACTTCAGACTTGAAAACCCCTTTCTCCGTAAAATCAAAAGCAATTCCTGCTTCCCTGCTAAACAAAACTTCCATAAGAACATCCCGTTCTTCAGCGGTAATTGTTTCTCCAATCTTCAACTTGGTAATTCTTTCCGAGTGAGCCTTTCCCTCTTTTCAAAGAAGAAAACTTAGGATAGTCCATGGGTATTTGTTTTCAAGCACGGATATCCTATAAGATGTTCCTTCCAATTCTCTAACCCTTCAGGTTTCAATCCCCCTTTATGCGGAATATTAGCAGGACGAATTTTTTCTTGCTTTCTCTTGTATAGGGTCCGTCCTTCCACCTTTTTAAGCGAATCTGACACTCGTGTAAAGCTCTTTACGCAAATGTCATCTTTTCCTTCCATAATCTTCGGCGGCTTCCCTTTTTCTATCTTTAAGGTAAAAACATCCCGTTTTCATCAACTTGAACTTCCTCCCATACCTCACATCCTAGGTTACTGGACTCAACATCGAATCCTCAGGAGTATCGTCAACTTGTCCATTGACCTTCAGGCAAGCCTTCATCATCTGGCTTCACTTCGATTTCGTTCATGATGAGATGGAACTGAGCAGAATGTCACCGCATTTCCTTTTTCATCATGTATCGTAGTATAACAACTCCCATCGTCTCTATTGTCATGCTTCGCCCTGACCATCCTCTCCCAAGGCCTTCCAAGATTACGTCCTGGGATAAGTTTTCATAACAAAAAATTGCATCTGGTTGATATCCCTCCGATCCTTACCTCAACATCATGACAAATTCCATATGCCTTGTCCTTTGATTGTTTGCTGCTCCAACAGACCAATCCACAGCCAAATCAATGGGTAATTCTAACTCCTCGAAGACATCTTTACTCATCAAATACAACTCCGCTCCCGAATCTATCAGCATCTCATACTCCTCTCTTCAACTCTACCCTTGCACTTAGGGAAGCATACGCATATAGCTTCCTGAGCGCCTCTTTCCAACCAACAGTGAATGCCATGGCATCTGGTTCGTCTGCTTTTTCCTTATCGGTGGAACTCTCTTAACGCCAAACTATTGTTGAATTAGTTCTGGCGAAATAGATAGAAGCTCTCGAACGTTACTCCTGGTACAGTGCATCCAGAGTTCTTTTACTAAGATCTTTAATATCTACTTCTTCTCTCAAGGTAGCCCATAGCTTATCGTGAGATTGTCTAGGTTGCTTGAATCAACCTTGCTTTGATCATTCTGTCCGCGCTTCAGGATTCTTGTAGGTACAGAAGGGTTGAAAGGTTGTTTCGATTTTCGATTGCTTTCGCCAACATGCTCAATATCTCTCATTCTTTTCTCCTCAATCAATGCTTCTTTTGATGCTTTGAAGACCACCGGTTCACCATTGATTCTTTCCTCAATGACATTACAATCAACACCTTCCTATCTTCCATGAAAATACACTGCGCTTTTGAAACCTCACTTTCCTTCTTTCTCAGGTAGTCTCAGACCCAATCTTTTTGCCACTTCATTCTTCCCTAACTTCATGCGGAACAGGGATAAGAACTTCATCTCCTACACCCTGCTGTCTAAGATACGTGAATCGATCTCTTTGGTAGACTTCTCCATGCTTAATGGCTTTCTTTAAGTCTTGATACTCCCCTTCCTATGCATTTGACCTCCCAATAACATCCTCGAATTCGATTCGCTAATGATGCAGCCTGTTTGGAGGGTAATCCCTATTTCTATATTGTCGAGGTGGGTAATAGGGAGCTGCCTGCGGTGGAGTCTTCGTGAAGACATTCTCAGGTACGAAATGTCAGTTTTCAACTTCTTCTGAGCTTCCATGTTACTCAGTTGGAGATCTTTCATCATTTTGTCACCTCATCTAGCGGCTCAGCCTTCGTACGACTCTTTCTCTCCATTTTTGGTTTCAATTCCTCTCTTAGCTTTGGAGATTCTTTACCGAAGAGTTCATCTCTATTTGCTTCTTGGCCTTCAACAGCTTGCTCATCTGTGAATCATCCTTCGTACATACATTCAACGCCTCCTTTTTTAGCTCCGACCAGATAGTCACAGTTGCATCGGTATCGTCAATGTCAATCTTGCATCGTTTACAAAGCTTATCTCCTATTTTGTTAGAAAAAGCCTGCAAAAACATAAATACTCGCGTATGTTCATTAATTACTAGCTTGTTCACTAGAAGATTCGATCTCTCCATGAATTCAAAAATGAATGTCCTATAAGCTGACACCGAAGGTTTTTTTCTTTTCTCATATTCTGGATGAGATTCTGCAGGAATGTTTCCGTATTCCTGATTTGCTCATTGTCATCGTCCTTAAACTCCACTTTAACTGCGACCATGAAATCATCCCAACTTTCCCCAGCCACATATGAATCTAGCGTCTTAATATACTTACTAATCATCTTTCATAATAGAGAGGAACTTTTTTGATACACTGTGAGTCAGTCCAATCCATTGTTAATCCCTCCCATTGTACCAAAAAATCAGTAACATCAGTGCCATCAAAATACAGAGATCCTAACTGAAATGGAAGGGGAAACAGCGAAAAAGCAGTAGCTAATGTATATTGCTGAGGAACATTCTGAGCCTGCGACTTTGATTCCATGGCTTTTTGATTTTGGTAGGTGAAGATACGGTATCGCACACGTAGGGCTCCCTACATGGTGATAAAATGAGGGTAAAATGCTTGCTCTCGAGAATTCTGACTGTGGGAATTCAACCCACGAAAATGTATATATGTGTACGTTCAAGCTTAAGTGTGTCTTCTGTTAATTATTTCTTTTTTTCTTCTACTCGATTTTCCCCCATTCTTATGCTTTTTTGGGCAGCTATTCTGCACAAGATTTCGAGTACGAGGCCAATTATTTTGACACCTCCCTCTTTTTCCTTATTTCTGAGTTGGGTGCGCCATAAGCAAAGAACAAAGAATAAGGACAAATACACAGAGACCAAAGCCACAAAAGCCACAAAAGCCAGGAAAGCCTCCAGAGGCTTCAACGTAAGGGTTGTACTCAAAATCATGGCTAAAGGGGTTTTTTCGATTCCCCTCCTTCTGTACCATTTTTTTTGAGTGATATCAATACGTATGTTCTGACAATTCCACAGAAGTCCAATTATCCTACTACCTCAGCTCTCCGGTCGAAGGGACCAATATGAAGAAGATCGCAAATAGTCAGAGTGACTATTACTGTCTTAGATGTCTGGAGAGGCAAATGAGCTGGCGGAATCCACTGGAATCTCGCAGAATCATCGTGGAGTATTCTTACGATAAGCGAAAATCCTATAAGCGAAGATCGATCTAACGAGAGATAAGCAATTCTTAAGACTTACGTGTCTCAACATACACAAGTGATAGAGTAAAGCCTCAAGAAAAAGTAAAAGACAATCGACAGCGGCATACGAAGCTGGCTATCAATCATCTTGAGGTAACAGAGCGAAGATTCTAGTACTTTCTTTTGTGCATAAAAACGATGCGTATATTTCTTAATGAGTGTGTCCAAGTACAAGAATTCCCCTGTATAATATACCCCCTTTCCAGCGAGGCTAACAAACTAAGTTAAAATAACTTTTCCTGTTACCCTCATCACAAATAACTTCCTAGCCACCACAACGCCTAGTCTGGTTGGCACAACGACCCTCGAAGAGGGTCTGGTCCAAACCTTTTATTTTTTGGGAGGCGACCGGTTCAAACTGGCGTCTTGGCTTTTAGTATGCAACTCATGTATATAATTATGTACCAAACATAAACACAAACAGACTCCCAGCATCCTTCTCGTTGCCAATAACCATAAATCACGTCCCATTATAAACTAGATTGCAAAAATCTATGGAAATTGAACGTAAAGAAACTCGCGGGAGACCCCCTAAGCCACCTGCTCCCTTGCTCCACTGGAGAACGGAATGTGCCAGGGAAGATGCAGCACCGAAGCTGCGTGAAATCTCTGACCTGATAAAGAAGCACTTTGGAGGTATGAGAGCGTTTTTATCCCAATGGTCGCTTAATGATGAGGTCAAACAGGAAAGATGGGTGTTTCTCAAGGGTCCTGGGTGCCGGGAAGCTATTGAGGTATGGTTACCAATGTACGAACAAGTACCAAAAGATCTACTATGTGATATGGTGGTGGGTTATGTGGAGGGTGAAGCAAAGGAATTGTTTCGAGATACCAGCAGTGTACTGCGGTATGCAAAGAATAAGGACAATACAAAATTGACTGAAAGCATTTCCTCCGGTTTTGAAGATATGCAGACCTACGTTGAACAAAAGGCTCCATTGATCTGGAGGCTATGTCAGTCCATATGTTCAGGTAGGACTCCAAGAGAGAATACTAGTAAAGTTATTACAGCTGGGGTGTTAAGTATGTTGAATTGTCGCAATCAGCTCATGAATGGGTTTCAAACAATAATGGGAATTTTCTTCTACGCAGATAATATGTCTAAGGCTATAGTAGAAGTCTGCCACAAACTGGGGTGGTGCTTATCATTCTCACATGTCAATAGTGTGCTTTGCAAACTGTCTGAGGCACTCAAAGATCAGGCAGCAAAGGATGCAGCGAAACAGGCAATGTTGATTTCCCTTGATAACGTCAATAAGATGGTTGGTGTACGTGATGCTATCAGCACAAGGTCTGGATTGATGGTAAATAGTACTGGGGGTTATTGTACGTCAGTGTTCGGGATGCCTGCAAACCATCAGTTCATACCCCGAGAATGGGCAAACCCGGGAGCCAGGGTTAATATGTCTCCTTGTGCTCTGGACCCGAGTCAACAAGCCTTCGAAGTAATGAAGCAACATAATGAATGGTATATGGTTGAGCTGTTGAAAAAGTACGTGGGAAGAGGCGAGTTGGCAATTGGGGAAAATGAGTTCAAGAAGCCATAAGTGGAAGTGTTAGATTTGGAGGCAAATACGATTACACCATTCTCCTTGATGGATATCGAGCAATCATCAACGGAGGGAAATTTGAGAGGAATCAGTAGGGTTCTAATTGATGACCTGGGGTATAAGAAGGAGCAGCTCATGAGAGGAATATTCCTAGTTGGGGGTGACCAATTGCTCGCCGAACATGTTCGGAGCATCTAAAAGCAGAGGGAAGGGGATGTTCCCGGGGAAGACTTTGCATTTGTGCAGCCAATGTTGGGCCCTTTATATACGAATATGAACTTTAAAAAGGTGATGATGAAGGCATTTTTGGGGGCTACGAATGGGTCAGCATTAGGGACATTAAGCTCATTCAACAAGAAATTGGGAAGAAAATATATCGATGACAAGGCAACGAATTTCTGGGCATGTATGGACTTCACCAGAGACTATTTAGAAGCAATTTTGATGGGACTGATAGTGGCAGAGGGGAGCGCTTCGAGCTGGGAGTTGTTCTGGAGAAAATGTGTAAATGGAGATATTTTGTGGAGGGAGGTCATCAAGGGAGTGTCCAAGAAGTTAGCATACACTTATGTGAGTGAGCTGCGTGATGGCGAAGAGGAGAAAAGAGACAAGGTGCATGAAAATATCCTGTTGTTTGTGAGGATGGAGTTGGAATTCCGTGCATTCTATAAGGCTATTCTAGAGAGCGATATTGGATTTATGGAGCTTATCTTGCAAATTTGGGGGCCTCAGTTCCTGGGTTCTTCTAATGCAAGCAAGTATGGGCCCGAGTTAATAGATATCCGCTGTGGGATGCTTGGAGAGTGGAATGATCAATTGAAACAGATTATTCGGCGGAATTGGGTTATCAATCCCCGTGGGCGGAGGGGTAAGTGCTTGGGTTTGGACGAGTTCATGGAAGAGCTGGTTAGAGTATACAAGTATCAGTACAATCCAGGTGGATCCGAAATGTTGGAAGATCACCAACGTAATGTCATTGCGCGGTGTGCCCTACATCTAATAGCCGTAAAAGATGACCTTCGGTGTGGCCTGAGTATTAGGAGACATTCTGGTAATCGTGTAAAACAAGACTCTTCTGCTGATGTCAAATCATTATTGGGGAAGTTGTTAGAGGATGATGTTGTGCGGTTTGTAAGAGGTAGAGGAGGAGCTACAATTGATTATCAAGCTATTGAAGAAGTGGTCGACATGATGAATAGTGGTTTGGAAAAAATAAGAGATGGCAAGTGGTGGCCGGAATTTTTGAGTAGGAGTCTGGGCTGTAGCCGGATGCGTGTATTAAGGACTTTGTGGCTAGCTGACCAATTAGAGTTGGAAGATGAGCAAAAGGAAGAGAATGAGGACTATGTGGAAGGAATGGATGTTGATCTATAAACGTTAGTTGTTCTTTTCGTTAGCAATAACAAGCTTTCTATCTACCTGTGCACACATTTTTCGATTCTTTGCAAGAATGGTAATTGATAGTATTAGCTAGTTACATTAGGTGCATTAAATTGTGAAGAACTTGTTCTTGAATGCATGGTAAGCAGACAGCTGAGTTGAGGGCCTTGTGCCATTATGCTGCAAGTTCAGATATTGGATTACCATTGAGAGTAAGCAGTAAATCGGCAGCTATGAGTCTATCAATCAACTGTTTTTTATTTCTGCCGGTTTTCTTCATCTGGCGAGTTAGGAGTATTTTTCCTAGTTGTTTCACTGTAAAGGCCGAATATTGCATTGCTAGTTGTTGAGTTTGGTTAAGCACTGGTAGACTGGTAGACACAGGGATTTCCAGGTTATGTGACTGGTCATTAGTCTGGTTGGACTGGTTGTCTTGTAAGTCGTTGGTTTCTTGTGCTGTATTATTTTAAATCGATTGCTGAGAATCACTATAGGATACAATGCTTTCGACAATACAGTGGACGATATCTAGTCCTGTTGGGGAAATTTATTAGTGAAATGACTTTATAAAGCAACTAAAAGTTATATCCATTATCCATTACCGTATTTTTTATATAGGGTGCGGTCGAAAGTAAGTCCACGAACCATGAGGATGTGATTGGGGGCTGATATGCCTCTGGACTTGTTGGAAAGCGAGAGTATCTGTGTGTGTAATAGAATGTGAGTAACTTGTAGGTAAGGGGTATCTGTATAGTCATGTATGAACAGTGCTCTGCGCATATTTTCCAAAGCAGTACAAACGTGAGCTTATAGCCCTATAGATGCATGGGGAAAAGAATGTAAAGGCCTTGTGTGCGTATGTACCATTGCTGTATTTGTCTGGGGTGCTAACCTCTGGATAGCTTGGATATCTGCTGCACCGCAAATATCACAACAAGCACCGAATGATATCAAGTGTTCCTGAGCCTGGGAATATGCTGGATCTGCATAGTATCCCAAGATAGTCTTTCGTTGACACTTGTTTTCTCCAGGTGTATTTATAAACTTGTATAATCCAATTTCAATACCACCTCGTCTTTGATCTCCCGTGGCTTATTTAACTGATTCCCCATGTTTACGCCTTTGCCTGTTTAGTATACTGAGCATTTTATCGGGTAGTGACCGTTCGCCAAAAAAAGCTTTTTCGGCATATAAGATACATACGCCTTGAATAGAGGGATCCCGGGTACAACGCCCAAATCGTTGAATAAGGATATCTAGGTTTTCCAGTCTTTGAGCTCTCCATTGTATAACTCGTTCCACCCTTGAGTCATGTACTCCCATGCCCCATGCTGAGGTAGCTATCAAAACCCTAGTTAAACCACTCCTCCAATCATCTTGCATGTATTTTTTCATTGTAGAGGATAACCCTGCATGGTAGAAACAAACCATGCGCTCACCATATGAACGAGGGTTTCCATCCTAAACCTTAGGAACTGGTGGACGAATTAAGCAGGTGCCAGGAAGTCGATTGTACAGGGTCGCAGCTATATCTATACTCCCTCGTATATTGTCCACATAGACTATAGTTGAAGGAATACCCTTAGACACTTTGAATATATCCTTTTCCAAAGGTGTATCAGGAATAAGGAAACTGAGATCATCTTCGCCATTTTCTGGCCTAATGATTTTTTTCACCGAATAGAACAAGTTCCCGCGATTCAGGGGTTCTCTAATACTCACAGCCGATTCCTTAATCCCTAAGCCAGCTCGAATCAGGAGGAGTTTCTCGGGGGTTGCAGTTGCGGTGCATGCCCCGAAGGGCACTTTAGATCCTAGGAGATATCGTAATGTATCCAGTCTAGCAAAATCGGTCCGAAAATGATTTCCCCTTTGTTTCCCGTTAGTAAGGAATTATGCCCTTCTTCGCCAAAATGCTAGCAAAGAAGCCAAAATGCCAGCGAAGAAGCCAAAATGCCAGCGAAGAAGCCAAAATGCTAGAGAAGAAGCCAAAATGCTAGCGAAGAAGCCAAAATGCTAGCGAAGAAGCCAAAATGCTAGCGAAGAAGCCAAGCAAAGGAGCCAGAAATTTTGGCGTCTTCGCTAAAATTTTGACGAAGATGCCAAAATTTTAGCGAAGACGCCAAAATATTGACGAAGACGCTAAAGCTTTATAGGGAGTTTTGTGTTTACTCGGCCAAATATATAAACATAGAACACATACCAGTCAATCACCAAGTGACTTTCATCTATTAAAATAAATCTAATGATACTTTTGAGTTTTTCGCCGCCCTTAAAAAGCAATTTGTGTAGGAGGCTTGTTTTGTCCATTAATCGTTCAGGAGCCAAATATACTATCATGTATGTTAATAGACAGCATTACTTGAGATATTGCTCGAATTCCATACCCATATCATACTTGCCCAAAACTATATCCTCCAATATCTTGGGATTATTGCTCAAACTCCCTTCTATTAAGGAGATAGCTTTCAGTCTGAACTTATTGCATGCATTTACCTGGTCCTGTCTCAATGCCTCGATTGCTGTAATAATAAAGGATACCTTTTTGGGGATCATAAACATTACCATCTGAAAGGCCAGACTTTTCCCAAACCCAGTAGCAGCCACGCAACTCACATCTTGTCCACTCACTAAGGCCATTGCGAAGCGGGTCTGTGCAGCCTTTGGTGTAAACCCGGTTCGATGCTCCGTAAGTGCTATCATTGCTCGTTCTTTTTACTTATATTCATTGGACAATTCCCAATCTTGTATTGGTGTACTGGAACTTATTTTTGGATGCCGGATTTTGGATTGTTGTAGTGGTAACTGAGGTTGTTGAAGGACGGAGAGATCAAGTGAACAAAATGCAGATAGCAGATATGGGTTGTTGATAAGTCCAAAGGCAAAAACAAAACAAAGGTAATAATAGATGAGTATCTCCACCCCAACAACACTATTTTGACGTCATTTGATGCCTACAGTATCCACAAGAGACTAAACTGGCGTACTTTAGTCTATTGAATTAATTTAGCTTATTGAGTAAAAATATCAAACACATGAAGCAATCATTACTAGTATACTACCTAATGCAATTTAGACTACCTGATACCTCATCACACACTAAGATGACGGGGCTCCACACGCGGACTCGACCCAGCACTACTAGGCCAACTAGTACCCAAGCCATCAACCGTCATCTCTTCCTTAGACTCTTCATTGCCTTGGCTAGCTCCTCTGGCTCCTACTGACTCCACAGGAGAAGACAGGGCCCTGTTATGCATTTCTTGATCCGTTGGTACCCCCATCATACCATTTTGTTGAAACCATGCTTTGAAAAAGCCCTCAGCCATTTGTGCTGACATTTGAGTGGGCATTTGTGGCGGCATAAACATCCCTCCTTGCATCTCACCTGCCTGTATTTGGCTCCCCCCGTTGGGTTTTCCGCCTGCTGGCAATGACCCAGCAAGTAGCCCTTGCCCCTGCATATGACTTCTTGTTGCAGTTTGCTCTTCTGCGCGAAGCCTGGCCACCGCTATATCATACCCATCAACTGCCGAATTAAAGAGACCTATCTCCTTCATACAGGCCACTCATGCTAAAAACCCACCCCAAATTTCAGTGGTTGATAGACCTTCAATATTTTGCTCTGCATCCAATCCCACAAACCCTAATTTAGCACTTATTGCCAACCCTTTCTCCCTAGCCTCAGCATCCACAAAAATCGCCCGAATGCCCTTTTTAAATCTCTCTGCTAGAATTGTTTGCATTCTCGTATTACGTGAACCTGCCATCGCAATTTTGAGCTCCTTGAACCACCCTTCAGTCCCCAAACATGTCTCCTCCACTGTCTTGATTCCTTTATCAAGTTCAACCTTCACTCTGCTCATAGACAGTCGTTTTGCCTTGAATAGTTCCCTGAACCATTCTCCCTGCTCCACAGTCTCCATAGTATCAAGCACCTCATCCAAATGAACTGGCATTTTGGGTACCTTAATTCCCGAAGACTCGTCCTCGAGAACACCATCGATTAACTCTTCAATAAAGTTTTCCGCTTCTTTCTCGGCCAACTTCGTATATTGAAGCTTTCCATAATTGCATAAGACAGGACGTCTTGTCCAACGATCTGGTCTCTTGATTTCTGGGAAATTTCCATTCGGGACAATATTTCCTTTCATGAGGGCATTTGTCTGCAGCTCAGTTGGAATACATGGATGTGAATGCTATATCAATTCGAATTAGAATTAATTATAGATGTTCAATAGCTGAATTCTAGCGGAACTTACATCAAAATTTCTCATATCATCTCGAGAGTTCTTGGAGCTCTTTATAAAATAGGACAAAAGCCATGCCAATATCTGACAGGTCCTGTTGATGAATTTTCCTGACCAATCCGGAGCTGTGAGAAGGTAATCCTTGTCTACTACATCCATAACTGGCCCCCAAACATCTGCAACCAAGTAAACGTTATTCTTTATAAAGATCTCATTGATCTCTTCCTCTTCGATAACCGAGTAATGTTCGTTGAAGGCTCGGGCCCCTCTTGTTTCTACCACTACTAGAAGGCTTTCCAACATCTTCTGGGCACCTTCGTACTCAAATAACATACGTAAAAGGCACAGAAAATTTTCCCTCATATTTTTCATCAACACATTGGAGTACTTTCGAATCTGCTTCCCGACGACTAGGCCCAACGCCCTGGGCCCCTTTACTTCCCGGTCATCCTCCACATCCATATTAAAGGCCTGAGCCCTGGTAATTCCAAAGGCTGCTTGCACGAAATTCACACGCAGATCCTTGTTGAACTCAAAGGATTGCCATGCTGCCACCCGGATATGAAAGTTCACCCTAAGTAAGACATCCTCAGATTCCCTGAATGCGGCTTCCACATCTGACTTGAAACTAACATGAAAGTTCTGGATGGAGCCCAGTGGCTTCAGTGGCGTGGGTACCTGATTACTTCCTAACTTTGGGCGCTTTGGTGGAGCAGGCTCTGTATAGTAAATAGAGCTGGTCGCAATTGATGGGTCCCGGACAGGTGTAGACCCGATGACCACCTTCTCATCCTCACTATTGTGATATTGATCGGAATCTTCAATATCCACATAATCTTTCTCAACCACAGGAACTCTAGTCTTAGGTGGCCGGGACGGCGTTGAGGTTGGAGGTTCATCAACCTCTACAGCTTTCCTCTTCTTGCTAGTAGCACCTTTAGCTGTCTTCAGACTCAGCTTTTTCGGAGGCATTATTGGTAGCTAATAGCTGCGGTCACAAAGTATGGTCCGGTCAAATGGAAAGGGAGAGAGAATTGTTGATCTGTCTAGGTTGGTGTTGTGTTTGTGTTTATGTTTGGTACGTAATTATATACATGAGTTGCATACTAAAAGCCAAGATGCCAGTTTGAACCGGTCGCCTCCCAAAAAATAAAAGGTTTGGACCAGACCCTCTTCGAGGGTCATTGTGCCAACCAGACTACATAACGCCTACCAGTTGAAGTTCTCTAAAGACATCAAACGCCACCCGGTCGTTCACGTCTCGGAGATTGAGCCAGCCGCCAATGTTCCCCTCCTCGGGCAAAAGCACCCCCCAGCCCCTCCCATAGTGATTGCAGGTGAAGAGGAGTGGGAGGTTAAGGAGGTACTGGATTCTAAGAAGCGCTATGGGCAAGTTCAGTATAAAGTCAAGTAGTTAGGGGATGAAGAGTCGACCTAGCAACCCGCCGAAGATCTGGAAAATGCACAGGACTTAGTTACCCTGTTCCACTAGAGTTACCTCCGGAAGCCCCACCCCGCCTCATGATGTTCTTATCGTCCTGGAATTGGTTATTGGTTACTTATTCACCTTGTTTGTTTGTTTGTTTGTTTTTGTCTTGCCTTTTCGCCTTGCTTTTCATCGCTGGGGCTCGGAGCCTAAAGGGGGGATAGTGTCACAACCATCCTTTCCTAGCTGGGTTTGAGTGTCAGAGGGAATTCCGTACGACTCTCGTTATTGTTGATTGATATCATTGTTATCTCTATTCCCGAGATAAGGGGTCTCGGGAACCTTATTCCTTCCGGTGGCCTTGGCTAGGAAGAAAGCCTGTATATATAGCTTGCTCTCTCCGCCCTCTCGTTGGATCCCCATCCAACGTCTTGTATACCTAATACAGGACCTTGCTTCTCCCAGCGCTTGTGCACCTCCCTTGTGCACATTCTTGGCTCGTACAAACAAATCTGCAACATAGCTGCCTCCCTTGACACACTCGGCAACTGCCTCCATGTATGTCGTATCCCTTGCACTCTGCCTCTCTTGCCCTTGCCCTTGCCACCGTCCTAGCCTCTTCTCTAGTCACACACATAGCGTTCCTACATATGTGTTACCCTAGCCTTGCCCTTGCCCCAGCATGCCCCTTGGTCGCCTTGTCCCCAGAGCCATCGTTACAGCAGCGGAAATATCCATTGTATTCACTAATAATTATATACATAGAAGTATTATGTAATAGATATATATATAGAACTTGCTCTCGCTGCTTCAATCACTCTAACACATGGTCTAATACTCGCTCCAATGCTCGCTCTAATAACTCGCTCTAATACTCGCCCTAATACCCGCTCCATTACTCACTCTAATGCTCACCATAAATGTGCTGGGATATAAAGCGAAGGGAAAATGCACGGGGAAGGGAGGTATATATACAGGAAAACTATAGTTGCCAAGGCCGACTGCTAAGGCCGACAATATAGACTTTCCAAAGACAATGAGATAAGGGATAACAAGAGAAGTGGCATGACAGTGATCAATAGCGTTCAGCCTCCTCTCTCACACGGGTGCTGTACTATTCAATGCCTGGCCTGGTAATAGTCATATTGGGAAATCGTAGTCATGGTACTGCGAGTGGTACTGTGATATATACGGAGTTCTTGCTTTGTGATATATTTTATAGGAATTCATGCATTCGTGGGCTTATATATATATATGCGAGAAACTCATGCACTCGCGTGCTTATATATATATATTCAAGAAACTCCTATATTCACGCACTTAGATACATACATGCGAGAAGCCCATGCATTCGCAGGCTTATATATATATATGCGAGAAACTCGTACTTTGAGACACTTATATATATAAGCCTGTAAATGTATGGATTTCTCGCATACATATTCCATATATCACTGAGTAATGCATCATCACCAGGATATGCATCAGCCCCCACGAAAACCCTGTCGGTCCATTCTTGGTAGCATAGCGGACTGCAAAATGAACGGAAATATTGCCAGCAAAATATATATGCTTTGTAAAGATATAGAGATTTATTGACATATGGTGGGAATACGAAATGGATGGGTTTGGATGAGTTAATAGATCGATTTTTGGGTATCATCTAATATTTTGAGGCAAAATAGAGACAAGCAACTGACTTGCGGTACTGACCAAGTCTTGGGAATATATATGAATTGGGGTTTGAATGGCATAATCTAGAGTGTATAGATGTGGTTTAAGTTGCTTAAAAGTAATAAAGTGATTAGTCTAACTTTGGAAGGTGAGCAGGAGTTTGTGCACTTTTCCAAGATCTATTTATATAAAAATCTGAAGTAGCCTAAGCCATAAAAACTCAGCAGGACTAATTATGCCTTGTCTATGTGACCCAAGTCCATCTCGGTCCGTCTGAGTTTGTCTAACTCACTTGAGTCTGCTGGACTAAATCTGAAGCTGCTTGAACTCATCTGTATAAATTATATAGATACTCAGCATTCCTAACCTTCTCTGATAAATTCTAGGCTAGTCTAGATACACCATAGCAATATTGAACTTCAATAAACTAATATATATTTGCTTGAAACCACTTGAGACGTCCCAAACTAGTATAAACTCTTGTGAATTACTATTAGGTTACTTCAATTTAGTTGAGCTCGCTGGAGTATACCAATACATATTAGAACTACTCTAATCTCACCAGCATTTATTTTTGGCCAACATATAGTAACTCAGGATTAGCTTCCGCAGGTCTAGATTGCTTTAGTATACTTGAGAGGCAGTACCTCTAGAAGTAATTTTAAACTTCAATTAGGATAAGTCACCCAAGTCAGCTTAAGCTAGCTTAACCTAGTATATATGCCTGCATCTATCTCAATATACTGAACATTATCTTCTTTACCACTCTGTACAATCACGGACTCTCAAATGAATTATCCAAACTCAGGTGGATTCAGGTAAGTCTGAGTTGGCCTATCTAAGCCTGAATTGAATATATATAGGGCTATATAGGGTAGTATAGGGCTAGGCTAATAAAGAGAAGCTCAAGTGAAGGTCCAGTAGTATCACATAGTTTAGAAGTAGTACACATTATATTATAGAAGTTCAATATTGTTCTGGTATGCCTAGTCTAGCCCACAATTTGTCAGACAAGGTCAAGATCTATATAATTTATACAGACGAGTTTAGGCAGCTTCAGATTTAGTCCAGCAGACTCAGGTAGGCCAGGCAAACTCAGGTGTACCAAGATGGACTTGAGCTCACACAGGCAAGGCATAATTAGTCCAGCTGAGTTCAGTACGGCTCAGGCTGCTTCAGATTTTTATATAAATAGATCTCGGAAAAGTACATAAACTTCTGCTCACCTTCCAAAGTTAGACTAATCGCTTTATTACTTTAAAGCAACTTAAGCTACATCTATATACTCTAGATTATGCCATTCAAACCCCAATTCATATATATTCCTAGGACTTGGTCAGTACCGCAAGTCAGTTGCTTATCCCTATTTTGCCTCGGAATATTAGATGATACCCAAAAATCGATCTATTAACCGATCTAAACCCGTCCATTTCACATTCCTACCACATGTCAATGAATCTCTATATCTTTACGAGGCATATATATTTTGCTGGCAATGGTTCCGTTCATTTTGCAGTCCACTATGCCGTCAAGAATGGACTGACAGAGTTTCACATGGGGGCTGATGCATATCCCGGTGATGATGCATTAACCGGTGATGGATGGTATATGTATCTCCAAATGCACGAGTTTCTCGCATAAATATATAAGCCCGCGAATGCATGGGTTTCTCATATATATATATATAAGTCCCAAAAGCACGAGTTTCTCGTATATATATATAAGCCCGTGAATCCATGGGTTTCTCGCATATATATATACAAGTCCCAAAAGCACGAGTTTCTCGCATATATATATAAGCCCGCGAATGCATGGGTTTCTCACATATATATATATAAGCCCGCGAATGCATGGGTTTCTTGCATATATATATATAAGCCCGCGAATGCATGAATTCCTACGAAATATATTACAAAGCAAGAACTCTGCATATATTACAGTACCACTCGCAGTACCATGACTACGATTTCCTAATATACCTATTACCAGGCCAGGCATTGAATAGTACGGCACCCATGTGTGACAGGGGGCTGAACGCTATTGATCACTGTCATGCCACTTCTCTTGTTATCCCTTATCTCATTGTCTTGGAAAGTCTATATTGTCAGCCTTAGCAGTCGGCTTTGGCAACTATGGTTTTCCTGTATATATACCTCCCTTCCCCATGTATTTTCCCTTCACTCTATATCCCAGCACATTATGGCAAGCATTAGAGTGTATATTAGAGTGAGTATTAGGGTGAGTATTACAGCGAGTATTGGAGCGAGTATTAGGGCAAGTATTAGAGCGAGTATTGGAGGGAGTATTAGGGCGAGTATTAGGGCTAGAATTAGGGCGAGTATTAGAGTGAGTATTAGAGCGAGTAGTGGAGCGAGTATTAGAGCGAGTGTTTGAGTGATTAAAACAGCGAGTGCATGATCTTTATATATATCTATTACTCAATACTTCTGTGTATATAATTATTAGCGAATACAATGGATATTTCCGCTGCATGCATATGCAATGGTTGCAATAGTGGCTATGCACCTGGCTGGTGTTAGAGCGTCGTACATACAAACGGGTGCATTGTAGAAAAGAGCGATTGTAGGCTATCCATTAGCAATGCTATCGGTAGAACCTATAGCGTTGGGGATGAGCAGGCTATCACAGGTTGCGTCCCAGGAGTGGCAGCATCTACCAAACAAAAGTGTTGCATCCCAGGCGTAGGAGCACACTTGTGTTGCGTTTGAGGAGCAGAAGCATACTTGTGTTGCATCCTGGGTATGGGAACATCTGCCATGGGCGAGTGTTGTATCCCAAGCATGGGCGCAAACTGCTAGTGCGTCCTGATGCACAAGCACCAAGCACTGGCATCCTGATCTTAAGTTTTTGTCCTGTGCTTCCTGTACGTCCTATGCATTCGGATGCACAGGACGCAAACACGATTTCTTGCTGATGTTGACATAATACTAATGACTACTGTGAATTGCTGCACTGGCTTTACCCCTATTACTTCCAACTCAGCATTGGGAATTTTGAATTCGGGGAGCTCTTTTTACTCCTGTCATTCTAAATAGACTCGCTTCTGCTCGTCGGATAGCTAATACCACTGGTACAAAATATATGCCTTTTTGCGGATAAACATCAGGTCACAAGTCCTTTCAACCAGTCGTTTAAAGTTGCCTTGTTCTACATCGGTTAATGAGGCCCTTAAGGTACCTATTGCCTTTCCAGTAGTAGTGGCATATTCAGCCTCCTTAATCCCTGCTTTGAGCACTCTGTTTACCTTTTGACTTTTCCAGTCCTTAGCCTGCTCCCATAACAGTGGGGGTCCAAGAAGTTTCTTGTATGTTTCTCAAATTTTTTTCATATGGTGATTAGTGGAGGTGCCCTATGCCTTTCTCTCCCTACTAAATTATGTGTCTGGATTAAACTCTTAAGGGCTCCATAAGAAGTCAGCATATTTGGCATAAAGATTCGTTGGAACATCTTTAGCAAGTTCGGCTCTTGGCATGCTTCTTGTTAGAACAACTACAATTGGGGGTAGGTAGTAGGCTAGTTCGGCTCTTGTCCTTCTCCTTGTTAGAATATTCTCAACTGGAGGTGGGATGAGGGCTAGTTCAGCTCTTGTCCTTCTTCTTGGAACAACCTCAATTAGGTGAGCTAATTCTGCTTTTTTCTTCCTTTTTTTAGGAACATGGTTTGTGTGAGTTTTCGGCGTCTTTACAACCAGGCTGGCTAGTGCTCCTAGGGTTGTCTTTTTTTTTTCTGCATGAGAGGTTCTGGTGCCAGACTAGTTGGCACTTTACTAGTTGTCTTTTTCTTTTCAAGATGGATTGGCATTGCGAATACTTAAATACAAACTTTGTCAGTAGTCTTTCCACTTTGGGCTTAACTTCATTCCCTTGATGCAATCTCTATGACACCTCTATAACAACCTCCATGACATGATTTGGTAAAATATATGTCTTAGTTCTGCTAGTTATTTAGATGGAAATGTCTATGATTAAGATAAATGATAGTAAGTGAATAAGCTAACTATCATTCGACTTAAAATTTCTGGATACGACCTCCGTTACAGCCTCTGTGACATCCTTTGTTATGGCCTCCATAACATTCTCTATGACGGCCTCCGTGACATGGCTTTGAAACATATACCCCTTTGTTATCTTCACTGCAGATTATATAGATAAAAATCATAATTGAAGCACTGATGATTCCTTGGAATTTGTAGATAAATGGAAGATGACCACTAAAAACCTCTATTTATGCAAATAAAGGAATTCATTCTTTGTTTACAAGCAAACCTAGATTCCATTAACCGATCACGTACATATGACTAGCATCACCATGATATGTGTATCTATCATTGTGAATTTTACTTGCAGTCAAGTCTACGCATGAATATATGGTGGTTTAATTTTGGTTAACATGGAATGATATTAGGCCGAAATGAAAATTAGAAGAGCCTGGCCCAATGTCAATAGTAAGACTTCTCCCCAAGGCAACCTCCTCCATGGCTCCTGCTTCCTACTGCCTTTGCCATCTCTTTTGTTTGTGAACATGGCATTGCTGGAATGACCTCTCTTGAGATCACCTTGCCCTTCTTAAGTTAATAACCGGGGGAGGGTCAAATGACAGGGAAGGTTGTTTAGGTTAGGAATATTCAAATGGTGAGTATGGGGATTGCTTGGGACTTGGACTAACAAAGAGAGACTTCTCATTCCCTTTGTTTTCAACCTCTGCCTCAAGATTGTCCTCCTATATCTCCACTACTAGTTTCTGCAAAACCCCTCTCTTATTATCTCCTTTAGTTTCGGCTTCACTAAAGGTGGCTAGCACCTTTACCATTGGACAACATGACTGATTTCATACTCAGTATTGGATTTGATAATTACTAGAAGGTTAGGTAATAAGGAATTAGCTGCATGCCAGTAATGCCATGGCAAATCAAGTGTGAGTTACCATATATATAATAAGTAGTACTAGACAGTATTCATTTAGTACCGTTTATACAATCTATATCCGTAGGCACGGACATTTGTGTATTTCAGTTATGCTGAGGTAAAACCTTAGAAGGGTAAGGAGATTACTATGTGGGACATTCCCGTAGGGAATAGTAATTAAGTGGTGTAATCTATCCTATATGAATTGTGCTATCTAAGCTATATGATCTTGATCTGATCGGAATAGAGGCTTGCTTGCTCTGTGAGCTTCTTGTTGCTTCTTATCTTTCTGTGGATTCCAGAGGGAATCCAGCGGCCTATTTAAACTCCTCTGAGATCTGATAACTAAAGAAATAAATACAATAAAGGGTGGTATACCAGAAGGTAGTGCACTGTATAAAAGGGGTTATGTGGCCATAGTAATGAGTCACACACCTTAAACAATGGTCATGTGGCCATAGTAATAAGTCACACGCCTTAAACAGAGGTCACGCGCCCATAATGAGGGTGTCTTCATATGGCAAGTGCCATGGAACTTCCTATGGCAGATTCCATATGCTATGGACGCTTATAAAGTAATAGGAGGTAGTTGATCTTGAAGGCTAGTCCTTCAACCGAGAGGCTTAGTTATATAACATAGTAGTTATATAGGAAATACAAAAGTATATAATCAATTATATAAGTAATGAAATAATGTTCTCCATTACACTTCCCTATATAGAAGGATTTCCTATCCTTACTTCTCTCGCTCTGCCATATTAGTTTCCATACGTCCTAAGATTTGATGCATTATTAATATATTTGCATTAACATAAATATCTTTAATGTTACCTTAACTTATGATTCTATCTCATTCTTATTGGATGAGAGCTCGGATCTCATCTCTAGTTCGTGGTCCTTATTTTCCTTTAGTTCTTCGATATCTCTTGAATGTATCTTCCATACTTCTTGTCGTCTAGAAGTCTTGAAGAATTTCAGTAGTAATATCCTTAGCATTTACCCAGGAATCATGTTTAGGAGAGTATCCTAGTCATCTGACCTTATACATCAGCAAAAAGATAGATGCGTCAGGATGTACTACCAAGTGTCTGGACCCAATTTTGCATCCTATAAGTCCTATACGTCCGGATGCCCCAGGGTATTGCATTACAATCCGAACGCAACTAGGGCCCCGCGCTGCATCCTGATACTATTGGGGCCCCAAAAGCCATCCGGAGGGGGGTTGATATAAGCTCAACGTCTGGATGTTAGAGCTCATTGCCATTGCGTCCTCAACTCAATTGAGGTTGTTAACACTATAGGTTCCACGTCTGGCATTGCTGAACCAGGGCCCCAAATCACTATCTTCTACAATGCACACCTGCTACCAGCTTGAATCTACGGCGCTCTAACATCGGCCAGGTATATTGCCACTATTGCAGCCATTGAATATGCACGCAGCGGAAATATCCATTGTATTCGCTAATAATTATATACACAGAAGTATTGATTAATAGATATATATACAGAGCATGTAATCGCTACTCCAATCGTTCTAACACTCGCTCTAATACTCGCTCTAACACACACTCCAATACTCGCTCTAATACTCGCTCTAATACTCGCTCTAATAGTCGGTCTAATACTCGCTCCAATACTCGCTCTAATACTCACTCTAATATACACTATAATACTCGCTACAATAGTAACTTTAATACTAGCCGTAATGTGCTGGGATAGACAGCGAAGGGAAAATGCGTGAGGAAGAGAGGTATAGATACAGGAAAACCATAGTTGCTAAGGCCGACTGGTAAGGCCGACAATTTATACTTTCTGAGGACAATGAGATAAGCGATAACAAGAGAAGTGGCATGATAGTGATCAATGGCACTTAGCCTTCTTTCGCCCATAGGTGCCGTACTATTCAATGCCTAGCCTGGAAATAGTTATATTGGGAAATCGTAGTCATTGTATAAAGATATATGAGGAGTTCACACTTTGTGATATGTTTCGTAGGAATTCATACTTTCGCGGGCATATATATATATATGTGCAAGAAACTTGTGCTTTTGGGGGCATGTATATATATATATATGAGAAATCCATGCATTCTCAGGCATATATATACATATGTGCGAGAAACTCATGCTTTTAGAATATATGCGAGAAATCTATGTATTCGCATGTATATATATATATATATATATATGAGAAACTCATACTTTTGGGGACATATATATATATATGTGAGAAATCCATACATTCGCATGCATATATATATATATATGTGCGAGAAACTCGTGGTTTTGGAGACTTATATATATATGTGCGAGAAACTCATGCTTTTGAGGACATATATATATATATGTGAGAAATCCATGCATTCGCGTGCACATATATATATATATATATGTGAGAAACTTGTGCTTTTGGAGACACATATATATATATATGTGAGAAATCCATGCATTTGTAGGCTTATATATCTCCAAAAGAATGAGTTTCTCAAATACATATATATAAGTCTCCAAAAGCACGAGTTTCTTGTGCATATATATATATAAGGCCATGAATGTATGAATTCCTACGAAATATATAATAAAGCATGAACTCTACACATATTGCAATATCACGACTACGATTGCCCAATATGACTATTTCCAGGCCAGGCATTGAATAGTACAGCACCCGCGGGCGAAAGGGGGCTGTGTGCCATTGATCACTGTCATACCACTTCTCTTGTTATCGCTTATCTCATTGTCCTCGGAAAGTCTAAATTGTTGGTCTTCGCAGTCGGCCTTGGTAACTATCGTTTTCCTGTATATATACCTCTCTTCCCCGTGCATTTTCCCTTTGCTCTCTATCCTAGCACATTATAGCTAGCATTAGAGTAACTATTGGAGTGAGTTATTAAAGCGAGTATTAGAGCGAGTATTTGAGCAAGTATTAAAGTGAGTATTGGATCGAGAATTAGAGCAAGTGTTAGAGCGAGTATTAGAGCAAGTGTTAAAGTGATTGAAGTAGTGATTGCATGTTCTATATATATATCTATTACTCAATACTTCTGTATATATAATTTTAGCGAATACAATGGATATTTCTCCTCCATGGATATTCAATGGCTGCAATAGTGGTACGTAGCTGGCTGATATTACAGCATCGTAGATGCAAGCGGTGAGCAGGTATACTTTGTAGAAGAGAGCGATTTGGGGCCCTGGTTCAGCAATGCCAGACGTGGAACCTATAGCGTTAGGGACGAGCAGCCTATCTCATGTTGCATACAAGACGTGGTACCATGCTTCTGTTGCGTCCTAGGCGTGGGAGCATACTTGTGTTGCGTTCCAGATACTGGTGCACACGAGTGTTGCATCCCAACGCTGGTGCGCACGAGTATTACGTCCCGACGCTGGCGCAACAAGCGTTTGGCATCCTGATTGTAAGTTCCTGTCCCATGCGTCCTGTACGTCAGACGCAAAAGGAGACACATGACGCGAATATTTTTTTGCTAATGTATTGTCTTTCTCTGGTTCGAGGAGCTATTCTGAAATCTAATACCTTTTTAACTTCCTATCGATCATTTTGAATTGGTCCTGGTTCCTGAGATTGTCTGTAAGGGAACTGAGTAGGATCGTTTTTATAGTAAGGTTTGTGTTTGCTGATATAAAAAGTATTATATATGAGGTGGAGGTCAGGTTGACTGGACAGGTCTAGGCTATAGTTATTATGTTTCCGATTACTAAAAATAATGGGAAATGGGCCTAGCCATTTTGGTTTAAGTTTGAGTGAGATGTTCGATAGATTGATATTTTCTGAGGAAAGTATGACTTGTTGTCCAACTGAAAATTTAGCTGTATTGGGTAGTCGTTTATTTGCTTGAGATGCTTCATTCTTCTTGGCATCATATAGGTTTTTAGACATTACCTCATGATGTTCATTTGCTGGTACATATGCATTAATAGGGTATGGAAGTATCGATATGCCAAGATGTGTATTGAATCCAAATATTGTGGAAAAGGGACTATTCTGTCTAGGGGCATTATACCTAGAGTTAATTTTCAACTGTATCTCTAGTAGTTTCTGTAGCCAATCAAATCCTTCTATTTTACAGGCTCTTGCTACTTGTAGAATTTCTTTGTTCATAATTTCTGATTGTCTGTCTGCACATGGATGATATGCGGTGGATGGTTCCAACTTGATTCCTTTATTTCTAGCTCAATCTTGAAACTGCGTTGACATAAAAAGAGTGTCACAGTCAAAAACAATACAGAAAGGGTATCCCATAGTCGGGACTACATCTGTATCAAAGGTAGCAGTATATTGTTCTGCTGTGAAATTATCTGAGACAGGAATAAGAAACTTGAATCCTGATTGTCTATCAACAATCGTCCAAAGTCGTGAAATACAAACTACATGATCTTCTTCAACAGGAATATTCGAGTACAAAATTGAACACTTAGTAAACATAGGTACTAACTTAAGAAAATCCATAGATATGTCAGTCCGTGGCCTGCTTGGTACATGTAATGGGGTTACAAGTCCAAGTGGCGCTTTGTTAGAGTACTTTGTTCGTTGACAAGTATCACAACTCTTGATATAGTCCTTAGTTGGTTCTGCAAAGGACTGGCAATCATATCGGTCAGTAAGATATTTTATCATTTTTTCAATGCCACCATAAGCAGTTGCCTCATGTGTATCTTTAATAACTAATTCGAGATAGTTCTTACCTTCGATATTAAAGGTAGAGGGCAAGACTAATCTCCATTGTCCTTGTCAGTTCTTGACATACAAACATCCATCTCTTCTTCTATGATCCTTACAGTACACAAAGGTATCATAGTAGTTCTTCCAGATAGGACATACTTTTATGCATGATTGATATATGGCTTTTATACCTGTACTTTGGTCAAGCCACTATGTAATGAAGTAGTTCTTGTCGTCTTCCCATCCTTCACTGATGTGTCTCTCTTCAATGAGCTTGTTGAGGGTCGGTTCGATCCTTATGTTGAAGTCATTGATAGTGGGTTTCTTCTTCTTACATGTAGAAGGATTATATCCTAAGAACTTACAGAAATCACAACGCTGTCTAGAGGTCTTAGTGTCTTGAATGAAAGAGGGTGAACCTTCGTTAATGGCTACTCATTTTTTAGAACGAGTAGTGATGGTAGCAGTATTGATAGGAATTGTGTTACTGCTGCTAGTGGTTGCAGCAAGTTATTGAGGTGCATTCCATGGTTGTTGTGGGGCAATAGGAGTATTCATGATCTCCTGTTCTATTTGTTGGGTGCTTATTTGTTCAGTAGGGTTACTGAACTGAATACTGGGTTAGAGAGTAGGTTGTGTCGGCTTGTTGGTAATCCATCTTTTTGCCCATCGTCCGATTTCTTGGATAGCTTCTTCGCGGCTAAGAGCTTATGGAAGTGGATAAGCTGGCATTTGTTGTACTGGTGCTAGTTCCTTTTGAGACTCATTTATGGATACGAGATGCACAATACAAGTCCTAAGGAATTCCTTCTCCTTCTTAAGAACTGAGGCTGATAGGTCACAGTTCAAACTGCCATGTCCATAGTGATTGGCAATTGCACATGTTTCGACGGTAAACATGCGGTTGTTCATGGTGTGGGAGCTGCCATGAGCTGGACAGTAAAAATCTCGGCAAAAGAACTAGTGCATCCTTTTATGTTGTTGCCAATTGCTATAAACCAGGTCGATAGCAATTTCCTTCGCTCCTTCGGGAGTGAGAAATTTTGATGAACGTTTTCAGAAGATGGAGGCCTATATCTTAGTCCAAGAACTATTAAAGGTTTGTTTTTGTTTATATTGGGTACACAATCATACCTGCTGAAAACTTCTTCTGGTATAGTGGATAGAGTCTCATCATCGGAGGACTTTTCTTCCTTCATCATGTCATATTCGTTTTTTTCATCTGGAATACCCTCGAAGTATAGACAGAAGATATGGTGTCCAAGTTCTTCGCCTCTTCCATGACATTTGTTGAAGTCGCAGTCGACATGCTTAAAATTGATAGCTCTCCGAGAAACCATATTGTTCTAAGTGGAGGTTTCTGGTAAGTGGAAAGTTTTTAAAGCATTGGTAGAGATGTTGCGGTTGTAGGTATGGTTAGGAGAATCATTGCTGTTGGAAATATAATCGTCCTTGGTAGTAGGAGTGTCTAAGTATTTAACATTCCTTGATAGAGTGTCAGCTATAAATTTTCCTTTCCTGCAGTGTGCTGTATGTCTGTATCAAATTCTATTAGGTAATCTTGCCATCCCTCAATTTCTGGCTTGCAGGTGTTTGAGTATGAAAGGTTACTAATGGTTTGTGGTCAGTAAGGATAGTGAACTTATAACTCTTAATTATGCATCAAAAAATTTCAATGAGTCAATAATCGCTAATAATTCCTTTTGAAAGGTAGGATAATTGAGTTGTGCTGGATTAAATTTTCAAAGTGGAAGCATGTCGGTCTGATATACATCAACGGTCCTTAACCTATCCAAGATCCTAGTCCTATATCACTAGAATTACAGACTAAATATTTGGGTTCAGTAGATTCATTATTCTAGGGTTTTAAAATATATGGGGAATTTACGAGTTCCTCGAGTTTTTTAAACACTGCATTATGAGTGTCTGTCCATTCCTATTTCATTGTTTCTCCTTGTAGTTCTGACAGGGTGCTTGCATTTGATGCCAAGTCAGGAATAAATCTGCTGAGATAATTAATGATTCCAAGGAATCTTCTAAGATTCTTTTTTGTAGTAGAAGTTGGAAATGTTAATATAGTAGTCCTCTTCTTTGAGTCTACATGTAATACATTTAATGTCAAAACGTGTCCTAAATTTCCAATCTTGGAGTAAAGAACTGGTATTTGCTTTCTTTGAATAGAATTTCTCATCCTGTAGACATTGAAGTACTTTCTTCAATAATTCTATATGTTCTTTATATGTTTTGGAGAATATAATAATATCATCAATATAGATGATTAAATTTTTATAGACCATGTCCTTAAAAATTTCATGCATAACGCGAACCATGGTAGCTGGTGTATTATGATCTCCTGTTGTATGACTATACTTCTGAAATATCTCATATGACATAAAAAGGTAGAGTGTTGCTCAGATTCTTTATTATTCTAATATTAAAAAATCCGTTGGCTAAGTCGAGCTTAGTCCAAATGGATTCTCCGCTACTAGTTCAATTGCTTTATTAATATCTGGCAATGGGGTGTGGTCCGATTCGATGGCAAAATTGTAGTCTGACATCATTGACATGTCTAACTTCTTCCGGTTCATCTCGTTTAGGATATGAACATGACTACAGCATTTGTGTCATTTTCTACTCTATATATGTGACCTGAGCTTCTTTTTGTCTAATATGTCATGGATTTGTTGTCTAAATCGATATCCTGAGGGTCGCCATTTTGGTATCCAAGTAGCTTCTGCTTTTGGTTTAATAGAGTGATTAATCTTTCTTAGTGGGGATAATTCCCATAGAATTATCTTGGGAAATAATAAGGGAAACTCCGTTACAGGGTTGAATTGTTTCTGTACTGTAGAAACAGCTGTCACGAGTTCTCTTTCTGAATCGGTTTCTTCTGCATCACTAATATTTTCCCAATTATCTGGTTCACTATAATTGTAACTGATTCACAGCTGACCTATGTATATGCTGATCTTATACCATTCACCATAGTTCTAGATCCCTTCCATACACTAGCTGGAATCGTGGAATGTTTTCCAGTTGGATAGTAACTGGTTCCTGATGGGCAGGAATTATTGCTCGCACTTTGCTGAGAGCAGGTTCTCTAGTATCATGTCCTATCCAGTCAAATGAGCTACATAGAATGTTTGTTCTTCTACATAACCTATCCAATCTAGTTTGATAGTACAAGCTTTATCTATCGTTCCTTTTGAGCCTTTAATTCAGTACTTAATGATTTCTTATTGATACTTCTAGTCGGTATTTTGTATAGGTGTACAAATTGAGAATTAATTAAGTCTCCTCCCTTTGTTTGGAGATCAATTAAAGCTAGTACGGGGTGTTCGTTAGCTCTAATGAATACCTTCTAAAATCTAGTACTGTCTTGACAAGGGTCGTTCCTTGATTTTATCCTTGTTGTTTTTATCCTTAGTGGCTATCGATATAGCTAAATCTTATACGCTGTACGCATGGGTACCTTATTTTGTCGTTTCCTACAGTTCTTGTTGGAGTGTCTAGGGTTCCAACACCATAGACATTTCTTGTCTCTAATTTATTGCATCTTTGTCTTCTGATCTAATTTTTTTGTGATGGTGTCTCAATCTGAGTCCTTCTATTTTTCTGTATTGGGTTTGGTGTTGGGATTGGTGCTAGAATTAAATCCTGTTTTTTGTCATTGATTCTAGTCCCTGCATAGACCATGACTCCGATTTTCATTCCGAGGGTATTGTCGTCGGGATATTTTTGTTGTTAGTGGTAGGGCAATATCTTTCTTGGAAGCTTTATATGACTCCACTTGATGCACAAGCTAATCATATGACCATTCTCCTTTGATTAAAGGAATTAAAGTAGCTAACATATATGGTGGCAGGTGATTTAGAAACTTTTTTGTTTTTACTTCCTGTGATATTGATTGTTTGCTATCCTTGTCAATCAATTTGATTTGCATTTCAGTAAGCCAGTTGGGAAACTGTTTAATTCCCATGTGACGTCCATCCTTGTATGGTGTAGCTGTCTCCCATCGTTTCCACAAAATGTTCTTACTAGTAGAGGGTATCAGGAAATCCCTTAGTGCTAGTATGAATCTAAAGAATGTCGTATTCTTTCCTTTTTCTGTTAGTAATTGATTATAAGTAGTGAGTGCGCTTCCTTCCATTTGGAATCCAACAATTTCCAAAGCTGAAGCCCCTTCCAAATCTATTCCTTTGATAACAAACCAACATTGTATTGCTGTGGCCCAAGAGTCAAAATATTGTGAGTTTTGCCATTTTTTGTCTTCTCCTCTTATTTTTTCTGGTAGATCAATCTTTATTCCTTTTAAAGCATTTGTTGCTTTATGGTTACCCATTGTAACCATTCCTGTTATAGATTCCCATTGCTGGTGTTTAACTGATTTTCCTCATTTTGGTTTTCTTTTAAGAGTTTGACTTGCAACTGATGATGCCTTGTCAGAGTCCGAGCTATCATCTCCACTATCATCAGGGTCTCGTCCTCCTCCTTGCATTTTCTACTTATGTTGGTCTAGTCCTATGTCTATATCATCATTGTCTTCTGATAATTCTATATCTTCTGGTGGTTGGTCTTTGTCATCTAGTTCTTTGGCTGACCCAGTCCTCCTTTCTGGTGTCTCAGGTGCTCGACCTTTGCCTTTCGATTGATCTTTTGGTGTTCTCATAAATGCTCTTGGAAGTTCTTTGTTAGGATTAAAAAAATCCTCCGCTGTATATGCTGATTCTTCTAGATGAGTACCACTCATTATGAATGCCATTATTTCTTCCCAGTTATTTATTACCCAATTCGGTTTCCTTAAAAGTGGAAAGACAGCTTTCTTTAATTCTTTGCTTAAAAATGAGTTCATTTCTAAGTCTTCTTCTTTGTATGGGTAAGGTGTTAGCCATAAGTAGTGTTTTACTATGGTTTCCATTAAGAGTCGAGTATTATTAGGATAATACTATTGGGCATGTCCTATTGATTGAGTATATTTCATAATCTCCTCAATTGTTAAAAGATATCTGTGCCAAAATTCTTCTGGTATGAGAGGCAATGCTATACTAAAATATAGTTTGGTTCCTGCTCCACCTGGTTCTCCTATTTCTATATCCATGAGTAGATTTATTTCCCCTTCCATGTTAGAAATTACAAATCTAGTCTTTCTAGAAGTTTCTTCTACTAATTTCTTAATATCTTCAGGTAACTGTCACAACCATCTTCCCTTGACCTTCGAGTTGTCGTTGTTGGGTTGTCGTTGTCTAGCGTTATTCGTTGTCGTTATCGTTGGAAAGTCTATTAGGTCACTATGTATATATAGACCCCGGCTCTCGCACTCTTGTTGGATCCCCATCCAATGTCTTGTATATCCAATACAGGACCTCACCTCTCCTAGCACTTGTGCACCTCCCTTGTGCACCCCCTTGTCTTGTGAACAGCTCTGCAGCACAGCTGCCTCCCTCCGACACATGTGGCAACTGCCTCCGTGTGTCTCGTATCCCTTGCCCACTGCCTCTCTCGCTCTCACCCTTGCCCCCGTCCTAGCCTTATCCCCTAGTCGCATACGTAGTGTTCCTACGTGAGTGTCACCCTAGCCTTGCCCTTGCCCTGGCGTACCCCTTGGTCGCCTTGTCCTCAGAGCCGTCGTTACACTACATTGGATCACCCTGACCAACTGGTATGTCCACATTATGGCAACTCAAGAAACCACTTCTACGCTACCAGGAGCTAGGTTCCAAGCCTGGCAAGCACTGCCAATCCCAAAAAATCAGACCAACTTCGACAAATATTACAACACCATCATCGACATTTACCTCACTGCAGACACCATAGATTTGCAACTAGAAACAGCCATGCGTGAAGCCCAACAGAACCTGGCCAGAGCCGAAGACTAAATCACAATACTTACAAAGGACCTTACATCCTGCCAGAAGGACTTGGCAAATGAAAAGAGGACTGTCCAAACCCTGACCAGGGCCCTGGACACCATAAACCCTGGGAATCAGGCACCTCAGGCCCCCAAAATACAGGACCTCCCTACTCCACTGAAATTCAAGGACGAAAGGTCCCGCCTTAAACCTTAGAAAAACTCAATCAATATCAAGCTAAATGGGGACGCTGCAAAGTTCCTCACCATCCAACACCGCTTGGCCTACGTATACGGCCTATTGGAGGATAAAGCCTTGGATCAAGTCCAACCATACGTCTAAGACTCAGGTATCAAACTAGCAGATGTTCCTGCACTATTCGCTATCCTCGATCGGGCGTTTGGAGATCCAGACCCGGCAGAAACAGCAACCAGAGCCCTTCGGGCCCTAAGACAATGAGGTAATGACCTCTCGATATATGTAGCCGAATTCTCGAGGCTAGCGGCAGAGGAACCATGGAACGACTAGGTAAAAGTGGAACAGTTCGAAGAGGGCCTTAGTATCGAGATCAAAAAGCACCTTATTCTGTCTCCAGCTAAAACTCTTGAGGAGCTCATCGACCTGGGCTCGCAGGTGGAACAAAGGACAGCCAGGTTGGGGATGCAATAGGCTCGGATCTATCCCCCCCAGAACCCATTGCAACCCCGCCCCCGGAATCAACCCGACCCAGTTAAAGCAGCACACCCTTCCATGGTAGCTGAGGGAACCACCCCAATGGACCTATCTTCGGGAAGACCTCGGCTCACTCAGGAGGAAAGGGATCGCCACCGCAACAATGGGCTAGGCATCGCCTGCGGCAAGGGAGACCAATTCATTGCGGCATGTCCCCTCCGCAAGAACCACTCCCTGGCCGCCCATACCATATTCGAATCACGGATCGAAGAAGTTGGTGAAGAGTCGGGAAAAGGGGAGTCCCTTGCCTAGTTACTGACACTAGCAAGGGAACTGCCCAGAGTCATTTATCTTTGTCTGCATTTTCTTTGCCCGCACCTATGTCCGTTGATGTATCTCGCTTGTTTAGCGAGCATTTTGTAGTACCAATAACTGTTAAATTCAATGGTAAAACAGTGGTAACATCAACTCTCATAAATTGTGGTGCTTTGGGGATAGCCTTCATTGATCAGACCTTCATCAGTAAAAACTCTATACCAACAGCCAAACTCCAGACCCCCTGCCTTCTCGATGTTATTGATGGCCGCCCTATCTCTTTTGGGGCTATCACTGATCTTGCCTGCCTGCCCAGTGCAATTGGGGACCATTCGGAGAGTCTACCGATGTTTGTGATCAAGCTCAAATACCCCATTGTTCTGGGGATTCCTTGGCTCCGAATGTATGACGTCTCCGTTAACTTTGGCTCTTACACCTTGAATTTCAACAGTGGGTATTGCAAGAGGCACTGCGGTGCCCTATGAACTACCATTAAGGGGTTATATGCACTACCCCCCCGATAGAGGACCCTAACTAGGTAGTACACCAAACTGCCGCAAACATCAATGTTGACAACCCTGTTCCCCTAGCTTCCCCGATATTCTCCGCCCCTACTCAACTCCTGAATATTAACTTTATTAGAGCAGGGGCCTTCACTTATCTCACTAGGAGGCATAAGCTCAAGGCGTATACTCTCTCAATTTATGAGATCAATTTGGAGATTAACAAGATAAGGTCTAAGGATGAGTGAAAATCCCTGGTCCTAGACGAATACCACGAGTTCATTGACCTATTCTCGGAAAAAGCCACGGAAAAGCTTGCTCCCCATCGACCATATGACCACACAATTCCGCTGGTAGAGGGCGAGACCCCCCCTTATAGACCTCTCTACAGAATGTCCTAGGTGGAACTGGAAGCTCTAAAAAAATACTTGGAAGAAAACCTCAGTAAGAGCTTCATTCGCCACAGCTCCTCAATAGCAGGTGCCCCTGTGCTGTTCGTGAAGAAGTCGGATGGCTCTCTCCGGCTGTGTGTGGATTATCGTGGCCTGAATGAGATAACAGTCAAAAACAGGTACCCTTTGCCCCTGATCCAGGGGATGTTGGCTAGGTTGTCAAAGGCCAAGTGGTTCACCAAGTTGGACCTGAGAGGGGCCTATAACCTGGTATGGATTGCCGAGGTGGAGGAGTGGAAAACTGCCTTCCGGACAAGATAATGCCATTTTGAGTACAATGTCATGCCTTTTGGATTAACCAATGCCTCGGCCTCCTTCCAGTACTTTATTAACGATATGCTACGAGACTTTCTGGATGTGTTCTGCATGGCTTAACTCGACGATATCTTGATTTATTCAGATACCATAGCAGAGCACAAGATCCATGTCCGGCAGGTATTGGAGAAGCTGGAGAAAGCTGGGTTGTACCTTAAGCCTAAAAAATGCGAATTCCTTGTCCAAGAGGTGAAGTACCTGGGCTTGATCACAACCACGGAAGGTATTAGAATGGACCCCACCAAAGTTGCTACAATCCAAGAGTGGGAAACTCTAGCCAATTTGAAGGATGTGCAAGCCTTCCTAGGATTTACTAACTTCTACCGCCGATTTATCCTGGGATACTCAAGGATCGCAGCGCCCCTGACGGCTTTGACGAAGATGAAGGCGGAAGCTGGCTTACACCTGATGACAAAAAGGGCTTTCCAATGGAATCCGGCAGCCCAGGTGGCCTTCGAAAACCTCAAAAAGGCTTTCTGTTTGGCACCCATCCTAGCCTATTTCGACCCTGATCATGAATGCATTGTTGAAACCGATGCCTCTGACTATGTCTCCGCAGGAATCCTGTCCCAAAACGATGACAATGGGATCCTTCATCTAGTGGCCTACTTCTCAAAGAAACACTCCCTGGCAGAGTGCAATTACGAAATCTATAATAAGGAGTTAATGGCCATTGTGTGAGCATTCGAGGAATAGAGGCCCCACCTGGAATCAGCTAAAGGAATTGTCGAGGTTCTATCCGATCACAAAAACCTGGAGTACTTTACAACCACCAAGTTGTTGAATTGCCGGCAGGCGAGGTGGTCAGAATTTCTATCTCGGTTCAACTTCAAGTTTCAGTACCGCCCAGGGAAAGCTGGTGGCAAGCCGGATACATTAACCTGGAGATCAGGAGATCGCTCTAAAGGGGGGGATAAAAGGCTTAAGTATCAGAACCAGGTAGTGTTGAAACCTAAAAGCCTGGATATATCAGCTAATGACCTTGCCGATCTCAATGATGGAAACCTCCAGCGACAGGTGAAAACAGTATATGAAGACGACCCCCTGGCCAAAGACATTATTGCAGCAGTAGATTCCGGCCAGCACCGCCACGTCAAAATCTCCCTGGCTGAGTGCACCATTCAGGATGGCCTCCTATACCATCTGGATCGGCTATAAGTACCAGAAGGGGACCTGCACCTCCGCCTGATTAGGGAGCACCATGAAATTCTAGCTGTTGTCCACCCTGGAATAGCTAAAACCCTAGACATGACAGCCAGGCAATACACCTGAATCAATTAGCGGAAAGATATAGAAAGGTATATGTGGAACTGCCATACCTGTAAAAGATCGAAGCCTACTTGCCACACCCCCTATGGAACCTTGAAACCCCTAGAGATCTCAGATTGACCTTGGCAACACATCAGCAAGAAAAAAGTGGCATCGGAACGCCAGGTGGTGACTCCAGGAGACATGGTTGTCTCTTGTGTCTTTTATGTCTTTTGTGTCTCCTGGGTGTCTCCTGAGTGTCTCCTATGTGTCTCCTAGTGTCTCCCAGTGTTTCCAGGAGACACCAGGAGACATTCTGCCAATCGTGGAGATACATCTTGTCTCCAGGGGCATTACTGTCTCTAGAGACACTGGAGACAAACTATTTTCTTTCCTGATGCACCTGACAATGGACTTCGTAACTGGATTGCCAGAAGACTCGGGGTTCAATGCCATTCTAATAGTGGTAGACCGACTGACGAAGATGAGGCATGTTATACCTTGTCGGGATACCTGCTCCGCTCTGGAGCTAGCTAACCTCTACCTCAACAATGTATTCCGGTATCATAGCCTCCCAAAATCGATTGTGTCCAACTGTGGCCCCCAGTTCACTTCAGATTTCTGGCAAGCATTGTGTGAGCTCCTGGGGATCTAAGTATGACTGTCAATAGCCTACCACCCCCAAATAGATGGCCAATCGGAAAGGATGAATGCCATTATGGAGCAGTATCTATGGGCTTTCGTCAATTACCAGCAGAACAACTGGGTCTCATTGCTGGCAACCTGTGAATTTGCTGCCAACAACCAGTTCTCGGAGTCCTCGAAAACCTCTCCCTTCCTGGCCAATTACGGTTGGCACTCCGGATTCGTGGATACCTCAGCACCCCTGCAGAAAGTCCATTCCCAGGCTAAAGAATTCACAGCTAGAATTGCTGAACTCCATCGTACCCTGAAAACCGAGTTGGGATATACCCAAGCCAGGCAAGCTGAGTATGCCAATGGATCACGATTGCCAGCCCTAAGATACCAGCACAGAGACGAGGTATGGCTCTCTAGCCAGCATTTCTGGACGGAACGGCCATCCTGCAAGCTCGACCACAAGTTCTTGGGTCTGTTTGCGGTGGTGGCAGCCGTGGGCACCCATCCTTACCGATTGAGGTTCCCCAAAGATATCAAGTGCCACCCTGTTGTCCACGTCTCAGAAATCGAACCAGCTGCAGACGATCCCCTTCCAGGGCAAAAGCACCCCCCACCTCCTCCCATAGTAATTGCAGGTGAAGAGGAGTGGGAGGTTGAGGAGGTACTGGACTCCAGGAAGCACTATGGGTGAGTTCAGTACAAGGTCAAATGGTTAGGAGACGAAGAGACAAGCTGGCAGCCTGCGGAGGACCTGGAAAACGCCCATAATCTGGTGGCCCTATTCCACCAGCATTATCTCAGAAAGCCCCACCCCGTCGAATAATACCTCATCCTACTTTTGTTCTTGTCATTTGGAGTTGTAGTTAAGGTTGTCGTTTTTGTCATAAGTTCAGGGTTAGGGCCAGGTCGTATGGGTTATAGTTATTATTGTTGTTGTTTGGAGTTGGGGCTTGTTGTTTCGTTCTTGTCGCTGGAGCTCCAGCCTAAAGGGGGGATAGTGTCACAACCGTCTTCCCTTGACCTTCAGGTTGTCATTGTTAGGTTATCGTTGTCTAGCATTCTTTGTTGTCATTATCATCGGAAAGTCTATTAGGTCACTATGTATATATAGACTCCGGCTCTCGCACTCTTGTTGGATCCCTATTCAACATCTTGTATATCTAATACAGAATCTAGCCTCTCCCAGTACTTGTGCACCTCTCTTGTGCACCCCCTTGTCTCGTGAACAGCTCTGCAGCACAGCTGCCTCCCTCTGACATACGTGGCAACTGCCTCCACGTGTCTCGTATTCCTTGCCCACTGCCTCTCTCGCCCTCGCCCTTGCCCCCGTCCTAGCCTTTTCCCCTAGTCACATATGTAGTATTCCTACGTGAGTGTTACCCTAGCCATACCCTTGCCCCGGCGTACCCCTTAGTCGCCTTGTCCCCATAGCTGTCATTACAGTAACATAGTTAACCGTCTTGACCTCTTAGTCTTCTTATTAAGTTCAGATGCTATTATGTCTGATTTTGTCATCTGTCCGCAACCAAATGCAGCTGGTTATATGATACGATTGTCGAGTTACTTTTCCTCTTTGGCATCTTACTATGCTGATAGTATGGTGGCTGATGATCCTTAGAATCTCCATTGGACTAACGGTTCTATTGGCTCGATGGCTCATGAGGCTGGTAAGGCTGGATGTCAGGATCTTAATGTTTCTTATGGTTATGGTTTTTCTTCTTCTACTGGTCTAGAATCTAGTTCTAGTTCTTCTGGCAACAGTGTCATGTTTTCTGATTGGTGTGTTGAGGTAGACGTTGAGGGCACAGAGGCATTGGTAGAGATGTCTGGGCCTAAGAAAGGTTCTGATAGAGGTAATTCTTTTCATGAGGAAATAGCTGCAGTGGAGGCAGTGAGATTTGAGCCTCGGGATTGTGACAGTTGGTTGTTTAGACCAATTATTTCTGGGACCTGGAGGGCCGGTTTTTCAATGGTGTACTAGATTTACAGGTACAGATGTAATGGCGGTTGCCAGGAGTGCAAGATGATTTGTCGATCTTATTGGAAAAAGTGTTGTGAACGAGGGTTGGATTGTTTAATGTAAGATACCACTGCCCATTGGAGCTCTGCTTAGCTTGCTTCTAAGTCTATTGTTGATATACTGCAGTTGAAAGTTTAATGTCTCGTTGTTGGATTTTGTTGTTGGCTAGCTAGTTGAATAATGATATCGATTTTATATGTGCACTTGTGTGTCGTATTGTATACACTTGCATGAGTGTAATGAAGGTATCCGAAGGTTGATCAGGCCTTGGATTTAAGAGTAAAGATTAGGTAAGTGAGTTAAAAAAAATGTAATGAATAGTACTAGACAGTATTCATTCAGTACCGTTTATACAATCTATATTCGTAGGTACGGACGTTTATGTATTTCGGTGCTGCTCAGGTAAAACCTCAATAGAGTAGGGAGATTACTATGTGAGATGTTCCCTTAGGGAACAGTAATTAACTAGTGTAATCTATCCTATATGAATTGTACTATCTAAGCTATATGATCTTGATCTGATTGGAATATAGGCTTGCTTGCTCTGTGAGCTTCTTGTTGCTTGTTATCTTTCTGTAGATTCCAGAGGGAATCTAGTGGCCTATTTCTACTCCTCTGAGATCTGATGACTAAGGAAATAAATACATTAAAGTGTGGTACACCAGAAGGTAGTGCGCTGTACAAAAGGGGTCATATGGACATAGTAATGAGTCACAAGCCTTAAACAATAGTCATGTGGCCATAGTCATGAGTCACACGCCTTAAATAGAGGTCACGTGGCTATAATGAGGGTGTCTTCATATGGCAAGTGCCACGGAACCTCCCATGGCAGATTCCGCGTGCTATGGATGCTTATAAAGCAATAGGAGGTGGTTGAAGGCTAGTCCTTCAACCGAGAGGCTTAGTTATATAATACAGTAGTAATATAGGAAATACAAAAGTATATAATCAATTATATAAGCAATGAAACAATGTTCTCCATTACAATACAATACTGCTATACATCCTTTTCCTATTCCTTACTGTAGATCAGTTTCCCGTGGGAGGAACAACACGACTTTGCAGCACGTGTATTTTTTACGGGCTTCAAATATGACCCGCGCAAGGTAACAGGAAAATAACGATTATCATCATCTGTTTAGGGGAACCGTATAAAATAGGACAAGCCCACATAACTATCACACTTACTTAAATAACACTGGATATATATGCAACATCATATAGAGCAAGTAAAAAAGTATAAAAGTTATACCTTAACCCTAGAATTTCACCTCTTTACCTAATAGTCAAATTAGCTGGCATACTTTCTTGTAGTATAGTAATAAAGGATAGGAGGTGGCTTGATGTGGAATGACACTGATCAAGAAAAAAATTTTGGCGTCCGGATGCAGCACTAAGCATCCGGACGCGATTTTGCGTCCTGTGCGTCCTGTGCATCCGGACGCTCCAGGGTATTGCATTATGATCCGGACGCAACTAGGGCCTTGCACTACGTCGCAATACAATCCCGATGCCATTGGGGCAACAATAGCCGTCCAGACAGTGGTTGACATAAGCTCAACGCCTAGATGTCAGAGTTCATTCCTATCACATCAACAACTCAATTAAGGTTGTTAATGCTATAGGTTCCATGTCTGGCGTTGCTGAACCAGGGCCCCAAATCGCTCTCTTCTACAATGCAAATACGCTCACTACTTGTATGTACAACAGCCAGGTACGTAGCTACTATTGCAGCCATTGAATATGCATATAGCAGAAATATCCATAGTATTCACTAATAATTATATATACAGAAGTAATAGATATATATATATAGCATGCAATCGCTGCTCCAATCGTACAAATACTTGCTCTAATACTCGCACTAATACTTGCTCCAATTCTCGCTCTAACACTCGTTCTAATACTCGCTCTAATACTCACTCTAATACTCGCTCCAATACTCGCTCTAATACTCGCTCCAATACTCACTCTAATACTCGCTCTATTACTCGCTCTAATGCTCGCTATAATGTACTGGGATATAGAGCGAAGGGAAAATGCTCGGGGAAGGGAGGTATATATACAGGAAAACCATAGTTGCCAAGGCCGACTGGTAAGGCCGACAATTTAGACTTTCTGAAGACAATGAGATAAGGGATAACAAGAGAAGTGGCATGACAGTGATCAATGGCGCTCAGCCCCCTTTCAAACGTGAGTGCTGTACTATTCAATGCCTGGCCTGGAAATAGTCATATTGAGAAATCGTAGTCATTGTATGGAGATATATGCGGAGTTCATGCTTTGTGACATGTTTCATAGGAATTCATGCATTCGCAGGCATATATATATATATGTGTGAGAAACTCGTGCTTTTGGGGACATATATATATATATATGCGAGAAATCCATGCATTCCCGGGCATATATATATATATGTGCGAGAAACTCGTCCTTTTGGAGACATATATATATATATATATGCGAGAAATCCATGCAATCGCGGGCATATATATATATATATGCGAGAAACTCATGCTTTTGGAGACATATAGAGAAATGCATGCATTCCCGGGCATATATATATGTGTGTGCGAGAAACTCATGCTTTTGGAAAATTATATATATATATGTGAGAATTCCCTGCATTCGCAGGCATATATATATATATATACGAGAAACTCGTGCTTTTGGAGACATATAGAGAAATGCATGCATTCGCGAGCATATATATATGTGTGTGCAAGAAACTCGTGCTTTTGGAAACTTATATATATATATGCGAGAATTCCATGCATCTGCGGGAATATATTTATATAAGTCTCCAAAAGCACGAGTTTCTCGCACATATATATATACTTTATATATGTGCCCGCGAATGCATGAATTCCTATGAAACATATCACAAAGCATGAACTCCGCACATATCTCTATACAACGACTACGATTTCCCAATATGACTATTACCAGGCTAGGCATTGAATAGTACGGCACCCGCAGGCGAAAGGGGGCTGAGCGCCATTAATAACTGTTATGCCACTTCTCTTGTTATCCCTTATCTCATTGTCTTCGGAAAGCATAATGGCGTAAGTTGATAGCTGTGGCTATAACTAAAGACGTAACTCCAAGGAGCACACGAAGACGAAACTATAACCGTAGATTGGAGTATCAGGACAAAAGGCAGAGTCTGTATTACCAAGGTTATAATACAAGACGTTGCGTAAGGAACAAGAACAAGAAACGACAACTAAGGCTTCCTATATACACGATTGCCATGGCTAAAGGAGTGGCGCCCGACTAACTTGACGTCACCTGCAATCGCAGGTGATACTCTGCGATCCACCTCTCTTATCCCTTCTAGTATTAAGACACTCGAACAAGCCTGCTGACACTCGAACATGCCTGTTCTGGTGTCAAATATCTCACTAGTAAATTCAAATACCATGCTGACACTTGAACAAGCCTGTTCGGGTGTCAAATAGCTCGCAAGTAAATTCAAATACCGTGCTGACACTCGAACAAGCCTGTTCGGGTGTCAAATAGCTCGCAATTAAATTAACGCCGTGACAATATCCCCTCCTTACAGCCGAAGTCCCTTGAGGCTTAGTCTTCGTCTTCCGGCAATGGTCCTGGTTTGCTCAGATTTCGCCTGTGGAAGTCATTAATAGCCTTGAGTTTGTTGATGTTTGTTGCCGGTTCCCAATCTGGTCTTTCAAACCCTACCTATTTCACTAAGTACTCTAATTTCTTCCTCTGAAGACGAGAATCCAAGATTTCTTCCACATGCCACTCTTCCTCATTATCAACTATCACTGGTGGAGGTGGGGGATTGTATTGCCCAGGTAGGGGATTATCGTTTGCCAGGTCGAGAAGTGAAACATGCTGGACTCGATAATAATGCACACTAGCGGGGAAGTCGAGTTCATATGCATAGGGGGATATGACCTTTGTGATCTTGCAGGGGCCAATCCGTTTATGGTCGAGCTTTCTACTTGGCCGTTGTGTTGTAATGTGCTGGCTATTAAACCAAACCAGATCTCTCTCCTTGAATACTGGAGCATTATCTCATCCTTTGTCTGCTTGCTCCTGTTGCCATGCCTGCGTCCTAGCCATCTCGTTTTGTAAGTGTTCCATTATTTCCTTGATCTTCTCGGCCACCTCTATAGCACTCTGCTCATCAGGTCATATGGGCTTTTCCTCGAAATCAAATTGCCACAGTGGGTCATAACCATAATTCGCAAAGAAGGTAGATGACTCAGTTGTTTCAGAAGCTTGATTATTAGCTGCAAACTCGGCGAGATGCAACCAGTTCTCCTAGTCATCCTGCAAATAATTAACATACACCCGTAAATATTGTTCTAGAGTGGCATTAACTCGTTCGGTCTGGCTGTCAGTTTGAGGGTAAAACGGTGTGGACAGGAGAGGTTGAATCTTAAGCACTTGACAGAGAGCTTTCCAAAGGTGAGAGATGAATTGAGACCCACGGTCTGATACAATTGTTCTAGGAAGACCATGGAGGCGGAAGATATGCTGTGTATATAGATCTGCTAATTGCTCTGCAGTAGTGGTATCAAGACAGGGAATAAAGTGCCGCATTTTAGTTAGTCGACATACTACTACCAAAATTGCGTTGTATCCATTTGACCAGGGTAGCCCAATAATGAAATCCATGGAGATATCTTGCCAAGCACCTTGGGGAATTGTGAGTGGTTGAAGAATGCCATATGGGGCATGTCGTGTCATTCGAGCACGTTGACAGGGGTGACAATTGCGTACATACTGATTAACATCCTTATGCATTTTTGGCCAATAATATCGTCAAGAGATAAGCTCAAGTGTCTTGTATCGCCCTGGATGCCCCGCTGCTAGGATATCGTGATGGTCCTGGATTAGACGTAACTTTAGAGGCATATAATTTGGTACATATATCCGCTTACGATATTTTAGCTTTCCATTATCCTCTTCACATTCGGCTAGCGAGATGTCCTTAGATCGCTTCTCTCCTTGTTGCAGCTTAGCTAATGTCTTTCTTAGCAGTGGATCAACTTCAAAACCCCTATTAAACAAGTCCTCTAGTTCCAGGTCTTCTACTATCGCATTGATTGTTAAATTGTAAGGTTTGAGAATGACTTGATTTTGAAACCTTATATGTTCATCTCCTTCCTTTGGAAGGTCTCCTGACCTTCTTGTTAATGCATCTGGTTTTCCCCCTGCTTTACCTGGACGGTAAACTATCTTGAAGTTGAAGCGGGAGAGAAATTCTGACCATCAAGCTTGGTGGCGGTTGAGGAGCTTTGTTAACATAAAGTATTCTAGATTTTTGTGATCTGAGAGTACTTTGATTGGATGGGGGTGGATTCCAATTCAGCTCGCCATTCTTCGAAGCATCGGATAATAGCCATTAATTCCTTATCATAAATCTCATAGTTGCATTCAGTTGATGAGTGCTTCTTAGAGAAGTAAGTAACAGGGTAAAGTATGCTATTATCGTCATATTGCGAAAGAATTCCAGCAGAAACATAGTCTGATGCATCTGTTTCTACTATAATTTCACGGTCAGAATCAAAATGCTGGAGAATGGGAGCGGAAGTAAATGCTGTTTTAAGGTTTTGGAACGCCTTCTGGCATTCGTCGCTCCAATGCCAGGTTGTATTTTTTTTTGTTAGTTTCATGATAGGAGCCATAATCTTGGAGAATTCTTTGATAAACTGGCGATAAAAATTGGCGAATCCTAGAAAAGCATGAGCATCATGAAGGTTAATTGGGGATTCCCAGTCCATTACGGCCTTAACTTTAGCTGGATCCATTTGTATCCCTTCTGCTGAGATAATCATGCACAGGTAGTGGGCCGTGGTCTTATGAAATTCACACTTCTCGGGTTTTAGGTAGAGGCCGGCTTTTTGGAGAGCTTGCAATACCTTGGTAATATGTGTTCGGTGTTCTTCGAGGGTATCGCTATATATTAAAATGTCATCAAGATAAGCTGTACAGAAATTGTCAAGGAAGGGATGGAGAACATCATTAATAAAATGTTGGAAGCTGGCAGGAGCATTTGTGAGGCCGAAAGGCATAACTAAGGTCTCATATAAGTCATAACGAGTTCGGAACGCTGTTTTCCATTCCTCTCCTTCCGCCATCCGGATGAGGTTGTAGGCACTTCTAATGTCAAGAGCCGTATAGTATCGTGCCTTAGAAATTCTAGTCAAAGTCTCTCGTATAAGGGGTAGTGGGTATCGGTTTTTGATAGTACCATCATTAAGATCACGATAATCCACACAAAGACGCAAGGACCCATCCTTCTTCTTAACAAATAAGATAGGTGCACCTGCGGGAGATGAGGAGGTATAAATAAATCCTTTGGACAGGTTTTCTTCCAGCCATACTTTAAGAGCCTCTAACTCTGGTTTTGATAGGGAGTATAGAGGTCCAAAAGGGGGAGTAAATCCTTCTTTAAGAGGAATTTTATAGTCGTAAGGTGGGTGGGGGAGGAGGATTTCCACAATAGCCTTCTTAAATAATGGAAGGAATTCGTGGTATTCAGAAGGCACTAGTTCCTTGATCTTATCCTCCTCCGTCTTAGGTTGTTGTTCAGGATCTTTTAAAGCCATGTTAAGTTTGTAGATAATTGTCCGGAAGGCTGTTTTCACCTGCTTTGCTTTTTTAACTGGGCGACTAAAGGTTGATCCTGCAATAAGGGCAATTCGAGGGTTTTCTGGGACTGGAATTGAAATACTCTTTATGGTCGAGGGTTTTTCACAACAATGGTGGAGGCAAAAATCGGAGTCGAAAGTAATAGTGTTCTTAGCGAAACGGATATTCACATCATGACGTCATAGCCATGGAAGTCCTAATACTATAGGGTAGTGACCTAGTTTGGTAATCAACCGTGGAAGTTCCTCTTGGTGCTGATCAATTATTAGCTTTGGCTTGCTAATGTGTGTGATTGTCCCTGACTTGATTGGTCGCCTATCAATGACTTCTAGTGTTCGGAGATTATTGAGTTTATAAAGGGGGAGTTGGTAATGGCTTGCAAATTCCTGGTCTATAAATGCATAACCCGTTGCTCCGCAGTCTATTAAGGCATGAGTAAGGATTCTGGAACCATTATCGTTTAATTCACAACTAACTACAAGGTGATTGCCATCCAGAAACTCTTCCTCTGAAGACTGCAAAGACGAACTGGAAATGCTTAAAAAGTCCAGAAATTTATCCTGCCTCAACTCAGTGCCATCCCTCTGAGGTGAGGCTACTCTTTTGCCTGTTCCCCAACTTATAATCACTTATTTGTATTTTCCATAACTGTTTTGGCAACTTGTAGGGTACGTTTTTGTACGTGTGGGCAAGTTCTAACCCCATGTCCCATTCCTCCACAATAATAGCACCTCCCTTCAGCCATTCTCTTTGCTTTTTCCTCCGGAGATATCTTCTTTCTTCCTGCAGACAAATCTATGGGCTCAGGGTGAGTACCCATGGCTGTAGAGGTAGAGGGAGTTTGGACTATTTGGGGGTTAACTAGAGCGGAAGCGGTAGGGCGTGATATCATTTGGGGCATTGGTCCAACACGATTACGCATTTGGGTTTGTAGCGCACGGCGATGAGTATCTAGCCTTTGGCAGACCTCCACATACTCGTTAAACTCCGTGGGCTCAGGATGTATGGCGAGGAGATCTTGTTGTAGTTGGTAGTAAAGTCCGCGCTTTAGAGTTGCCAACTTAGCCGTATTACCCCAACTCATTTCAGCTGCATATCATTGAAATTCGGCAAAATAGGCAGCGAACTCCCTGGCCCCCTGAATCATCGTTTGTAGTTTGTACGCTGCGTTGGCTACTCGATTTAGATCGCCGAATGTATTTTCGAGAATGGTAATAAGTGCTACTAGGTTGGTTAAGTTCATCGTATTGTTTTCAACGTAAGGGGTAACCTAATCTAGGGCATCTTTAGCTAAGGAATTTACTGCTAGTCGAAGTTTTGCTTGTTCGTCACTATAAGTAGCAGCCTTTAGTAGTAGTTGGATAAGGAAAGGGCGCAGCTTATTTCGGTCTTTTCCAGAGAATTTTTCTGGGTTGGGTATCTCCTCCGAATATCCCCCTCCTTCTCCTGGTTGCAAATGAGCCAAAGTCACATTGATAGCCCTCATATCTTCCAACTGCGTTCGAAGCTTATTAATTACTGTCTCTTGAGTAGTTACTTCATCTTGTAACTCTTGAGTGGCTGTGCGTAAGGTTGTGTCTTCTTGTTGCCATGCCGTGAGTTGATTCGTTAAGTTCGTTACTTGGGTTCGTAATCTTACAACATCTTGTCGTCGGTCTGGTAGCTCTAGTAGCTGATCTAGTAGTGTAATGGTTTCATTGAGTATTCCGGTGTAGTCCTGGTTTGCTGAGTTCAACGCAGTTCGCAAATGAGGAACTAGGTCGACAATAGCGGCCGGCAATTCAACAACGGGCTGAGTCATTGTTCATAGCTAAGGGTTGCGCTCAGTAGAGTGTATCGACGCAACGTAGTGTAATGGCGTAAGTCGATAGCTGTGGCTATAACTAAAGACATGACTCTAAGGAGTGCACGAAGACGAAACTATAACCGTAGATTGGAGTATCAGGACAAAAGGCAGAGTCTGTATTCCCAAGGTTATAATACAAGACGTTGTGTAAGGAACAAGAATAAGAAACGACAACTAAGGCTTCCTATATACACGATTGCCGTAGCTAAAGGAGTGGCGCCTGACTAACTTGATGTCATCTGCGATCACAGGTGATACTCCGCGATCCACCTCTTTAATCCCTTCTAGTATTAAGACACTCGAACAAGCCTGCTGACACTCGAACAAGCCTGTTCGGGTGTCAAATACCTCGCAAGTAAATTCAAATACCCTGCTGACACTCGAACAAGCCTGTTCGGGTGTCAAATAGCTCGCAAGTAAATTCAAATACCATGCTGACACTTGAACAAGCCTGTTCGGGTGTTAAATAGCTCGCAAGTAAATTAACGCCGTGACAGAAATTCTAAATTGTCGGCCTTACCAGTCGGCCTTGGCAACTATGGTTTTCCTGTATATATACCTCCCTTCCCTGTGCATTTTCCCTTCACTCTATATCCCAGCACATTATGGTGAGCATTAGAGTGAGTATTGGAGTGAGTATTAAGGCGAGTATTAGAGCGAGTATTAGAGCAAGTATTAGAGTAAGTATTAGAGCGAGTATTAGAGCAAGTATTAGTGCGAGTATTAGAGCGAGTGTTTGTACGATTGGAGCAGCGATTGCATGCTCTATATATATATCTATTACTTCTGTGTATATAATTATTAGCGAATACAATGGATATTTCTGCTATGTGCATATTCAATGGCTGCAATAGTGGCTACATACCTGGCTGTCATACATGCAAGTGGTGAGCGGGTGTGCATTATAGAATAAAGCGATTGTGGGCTATCCATTAGCAATGCCAGTGGTAGAAACTATAGCATTGGGGATGAGCAGCCCGTTCCATATTGCGTCCAAGAGGAGGGAGCATCTGCAAAGCGCATGTATTGCGTCCCAGGTGCGCGAGCACTGCGCGAGCACCTTCCGAGTACGTCCGGACGCTCGCGCGCCGAGCATTTGGCATCCTGACCTTGAGTTTGTCTCCCATGCGTCCTGTGCGTCCTAGGCGTCCGGACATACAGGACGCAAATAATATTTTTGGTGATGGCAAAAGGCTAAAGAGATGCAGATAATGGAGGACTGAAGTTAATCGAGTGGTAGGAGGTGGGGACATGCAGAATTTATCTGGCCCTAGCAGACCCTGGCTCAAGGTACTGCTTCAAAATATCTCTAGTTACTCCCTGAGACATCCCTAAGTATGTGTTACCTGTTTCGGAAATGGCTTGGCTTGACCTGGATCTCTTGACCCATTGTACCTCACAAGGAGGCTCATGCAAGTAGACTACCTATACCTCTGCAAGTGATGAATGACATTATTGCTACTAGAGCAATTGATAGGTCCATAGGATGTGAACAACTAGACTATATTAAGATTAATAATGCTTTTGAAAAGATGCATTGATCGTTATCACATGAGACAAATAGAACCTTTCACCTGCCAGCCTACCTTCTACTAGCTAAACTAACTCTTATGGTATATAACAAAGTGTATCAGTACGTGCCTTGACCTTAACTACATAGGTTGATAATAACCAGTCCATCCCATTGACTGGTCAATTGCTGTAGATTATATCATCAACCTATCGCTTTCGTAGATGCAGTACTATTATAAACGAGGATGGCTGTTCTATACCAGGCTGGAGTGGATCAGGATAGTAGTTCCATTCAAGCGGAGTAGCTTGTGCTAAACTTATGTGGTCATATATATTTTTTCTTGTCATAGATATTTTATGTTGTCATGGATGGCTTATTTTGTCAAGGATGTCTTGCTATGGATGTGTTATCACAGATCTTTTGCCGTATCCCAGGTGAGTCACGTAGGTCTTTCTCATGACTTATGCGAGCCAGATCCTTCAGATTCAATTAGTATTACCTATGGAGTATGGTAGTCTACTTTTGTCCACTAATTCTAAGGTAGAATCAGACATAACTAGACAACCTACCAAAAGAAGACATTGCCATATAGGGATTCTTTCCAGAACTGTCATCTGTAGTTTTACTTATATATAATTCATCGGGATTGAAATTCTGACAGACTATATCAGCTTCACAATATGCATTGTGCCAACCAGACTACTACACAAATATGGCAGTATACTACAATCCAGAAGATGAACTCAGTTTTGAAGAGTTCTGGGAGCAGTGGAGAGACACTGCTAGGCTACGATGGTTCCTTAGTCTACATGGAATGGAAATGGTAATATACTAGTCTAGACAGTTGGTTATGGACTGATTTGACCCTAACAAAATTGTATCCTAAGTGGTAGCCATAGAGCTTCTAGAGAGGATTTGGATTGATTGGTATGATTTACTGCTCCCCTTAGGTATTTACAGGAGTCTAGAGATGACTTGGGATCCCTTTTACCTAAATGACTATACTATATATGATTTGTTGTGGATTACTCGTTTCCAACTTTACCTGACTGGTAAGAGAGAGGTATAGGGTTTATGTAAAGATTGTCAATACCCATCGGTAAGTTAATTGTTGTGTTAAAACATTGGAGTGCTAACATACCTATTGTAGATACTCTTTCAGACCTACCAGATCCCTGACAGTAGAATTATTCAGCATTCTGTCTATATACCAGTATAATGGTATCCCCCACCTAGGATAACAGTATTATATTGTAGGTAAGAGGTCTGGCTTTGGCCTTCAAGAAGGTATCTTACTAATCCTTACACATAGATAGCATAGCAGGCTAATTATGTCCAGACCTCTCGAAATTTTGCAATTCACAGACAGCCCTGATTAGCCATTAAGATCTAGCATACCCCAACTAAATTTGACCAATATCCCTGACAATATATCAGAGCCAGATGGATGCTTTAAGCCTAGAAGTGAGCTCTCATTATATAGCTTAGAGGACTCAGATGATATCTACGATGACATTGTAGATCCATTTTGGAATAAATGGACAATCGCATGTTTAGATTGGAATTGGGTTTGGCCTACTGTTAATATGCTATAGTATAATTGATAGATATATTTTATATATAGATATGTTTGGGTTATCAAGGAAAGCACTGCAGGTACCTTGTAAATGTCTTCCATAGAATCCGTGACAAGCACATGTTATCTGTAACAAGCATACGTTATCCGTGACATACTCCAAATGCTCTTTGAATGTGAATAAATAGGCCTCTCTTCCCTACTGCACTTCCAAATCTATTATTACCAACTCCCAAGAACACAATAGTAGGATGAACTTGCACTACTAGCCCCATACTCCAATATACTATCTCTATCTCTAAGTATGCCTGTACATCAATTGAGCCCAATGGTTTCCACTTTTACCAGAATATTAGGCGAGACAGCTTCCCAGTGGGAAGCCAAACAATCTATACTATTTGATGCATGGTGGGAAATGACCAAGTGGGCAGGCAAGCTCTATGACAATCTGGCTAAAAATCTAAAAAGTAATAATATTCACCTACAGCGATGAGATTCTAAGCTCCGAACAGCAGCGCACTAGGCCTAATTCGAACAAGGGGCTAAGATTCACAGTGGTGAGCTATTTAAATTTTGCTTAGCTTGCAAGAGTACCTTGCAATACTCTAGTGCCTTTAATATAGGTACAATATATATGAGAACTCATCTAGGCTCGAGCAGGTGCTGCTTTACTAGTGGGTGAAAGAATCAGTACATTTCAACCTTGTTTGAAAAGGTAATTATATTATTCATACCTACTTGCAATAATTGGGCATAGGATCACGTTACAAGTAAACAACACCTGCAGTTGCACAATCCCCCGAATTGCAATTCAGTGATGATCGCTTTAAATATGAACTCATGAAAACTGTAATTGGTGCAAACTTACCTTTCTGAACCATCAAACATCTACAGTTCTAGCATCTCCTGAAATTTCTTAGATCTGGGATTAATATCCCCTGTGCAATAACAATTCACTAGAGCATACATCACTATACCACTAAAGTACAATAGAAGCTTCAAAAAACTTCCCAGAAGATATATTCCTCTACCTCGCTACAGACTGTTAGACTTCTTCAAATAAGTTAGCATTTATGGGTGTAATAGAAAACATTGTTTCATTACTTATATAATTGATTATATACTTTTGTATTTCCTATATTACTACTATGTTATATAACTAAGCCTTTCAGTTGAAGGACTAGCCTTCAACCACCTCCTATTGCTTTATAAGTGTCCATAGCATATGGAATCTGCCATGGGAAATTCCATGGCACTTGCCATATGAAGACACCCTCATTATGGCCGCGTGACTTCTATTTAAGGCGTGTGACTCTTTACTATAGCCACATGACTATTGTTTAAGGCGTGTGACTCATTACTATGGCCACATAACCCATTTTGTATAGTGCACCACCTTCTGGTATGCTACACTTTATTGTATTTATATCCTTAGTAATCAGATCTCAGAGGAGTATAAATAGGCCATTGGATTCCCTCTAGAATCCACAGAAAGAAAAGAAGCAATAAGAAGCACACAAAGCAAGCAAGCCTATATTTTAATCAGATGAAGATTATATAGCTTAGATAGTACAATTCATATAAGATAGATTACACCAGTTAATTACTGTTCCCTCCAGGAATGTCCCACATAGTAATCTCCCTACCTTTCTGAGGTTTTACCTCAGCAGAACCGAAATACACAAACGTCTGTGCCTACGGATATAGATTGTATAAACGTTACCGAATAAATACTGTCTAGTACCATTCATTATAATAGGCACAATACTCTATTATATAGACTAGGATTAGCAGCTGTGCCAACATACGATTGGATTCCAGTACCTAGGTAGGGAAGCTCATAATGCTATGCATTTGGATAATCAGCTAGGGAATTTAATACGGGAATATAGCATTTTGAACCAAGTCTTGGCTATCATTTTGGACAATGCGAGTATCAATGCAGTATTGGCTAAGCATATACAAGCCAATATATTCAGTGCTAAATAGGACCTTTAGCAATACCAACTTCCCTGCCTCACACATGTGATTGTGCTAGTGTGTAACCGGTTTATGAAAGAACTTAGGTCTAACCCATATAATAATGATACTACCTTGTCTACCCCTGCTATTGAGTCTTTAATCAGAGCACTACAGATTTATGCTCCAGGTATATTTGCATAATCTGTTTGCAAAGTAAGTCATTTTCTGAGCCGTTTAATAAAGGTGAATCATAAAAATGCAAAGATGTCATAGAATGGCAGACATGTCATAGAATAGCTGACATGTCACAAAAGGCTAATATGCATTACAGAATCCTATTGCTAACCATTGTTTAGGTTCGAGAGCTCTGTATAGCTATAGTAGCCAGCCCACAATGCCTGACACAATTCAAGGAACTCTAAACTGATTTCCGTGTGCCTATAGGGCTTATTCTGAACGTCAAAACTTGCTAGAACTCAACCTTTGAAATACTTACTTGAGCATTGAGGCTCTAGTACTATATTGAGTAATGGATTGCTCTATCTACGACAGAGAGCAAGTACTCAGAGTTATGGTTGAGTCAAAAAGAGTGGAACCAATTTCGGAAGGCTACTATTTTCCTAAAACCTTTATCAGATTATACACATGCTATCTCTATAGAGTAGCATACAACCATACAGAATGCGTTCTTTATCAATAATGACATCTTCAACTACATAGAAAAATAGTGGAAACATATATACAAACTTCCAGCTAATCCTACCTGGGCTCCAGAGTTTCTCTCTATGATAAAAGTGTGTCAGCAGATCTTTAAGAAGGAGTATTCTAGAACTGAAAAACAATCTCACATCTACAATCTTAAAACTATCCTTGATCTGTCTAAGAAATTATCCTTGTATAACGACTGGGGATATCTCAATATTTAAGATCTAAATAGTACACAGCAGAACGGGGACTATATTTTATATACGGAGTATTACAAGAACCTATGACTTCCATCAGCATATGACTATTTTGGCCCATGTGTTTTCTATGACGCTATTTTCTGTAACACCATTTTCCATAATACCATTTTCCGAGAAAGGAGACCATCCATGATATACAGAAAAACATAATACTTAACAAATTCACTTCATAGGGTTCAGTTGGAAGATTATTTTGAACATAATTATACCAAGTATACACCAGAAGCCCAGGTTTATAACATACAAGTGGATGATGGAGAACAATGCTATATAATGTGTCAACCACAACATCATACCACTGTAACAACCGTGTGTTCAGTTTTCATCACCTGCGATCGCAGGTGATGGGTCATTGCAATTGTTGTCTTTGTCTTTGTCATCACCTGTGATCGCAGGTGATGGGTTATTGTTATCGTTACCTTTTCCTTGGCTTCTGAGATAGGGAAGCTTATTTCCCCCATTGCCCTGACCGAGTTATATATATATAGAGCCTGTCCCTCATACTGTCGTTGGATCCCCATCCAATGTCTTGTATACCCAATACAGGACCATGCTTCCCCCAGCGCTTGTGCACCTCCCTTGTGCACATCCTTGTCTCGAACAAACAACTCTGCAGTACACCTGCCTCCCTTGATACACGTGGCAACTGCCTCCGCGTGTCTCGTGTCCCTTGCCCTCTGCCTCTCTTGCCTCTTACCTCTTGCCCTTGCCCCCCTGTCTCAGTCTTCCTTAGTTACACAGATAGCGTTCCTACGTGTGTTTTACCCTAGTCTCTCCCCAGATCACACACGTAGCGCTCCTACATGTGCGATTGCCCCTTGCTACTTCCCCAGCATACCCCTTAGTCTCGTTGCCCCCAGAGCCATCATTACACTATGTTGGATCTTCTCGACCAACTGGTACGCTGTCATGTCTGGAACCCCTCCACCTGCTGTCAGGTTTCAAACCTGGAGGAACTCCCCTATACCCTCAGGCCCGAACGAATTGAATGCCTATCATTGAAAGATCCTCGACATCTTTGAGGCCATGGATGCTATCGGGGCCGAACTCGGCAACAGCCTGGCCGTGGCCGAACGAAAGCTGAGATCCGCCGACGAAGAGATCACGGTCCTCCAGACGGATCTCGACCATGTGAACCTTGCCCTAGCCACTGAACGGACCACAGTACAAAACCTCGGCCGCGCCCTGGCGAATCTGGCTATCCCTATACCAACCACCACTGCTAAAACGGAAAGTATCCCCACCCCCCTAAGTTCAATGGGGATAGGGCTCATCTACGAGCCTGGAAAAATGCGGTGAACTTGAAGTTGAGCGGGGATTCGGTTAGGTTTCCGTCAGAACAACACCGCCTGGCCTATGTGCTTGCCCTGTTGGAGGGCAAGGCCACGGATCAAATCCAGCCGTATATGCTCGAGACAGGGATCAAGCTTGACAACGTCTCAGCCTTGTTTGTTATCTTGGATCGGGCGTTCGGAGATCCTGATGCAGTGGGGACGGCTAGTCGAGCACTACGGGCACTGAGACAGTGCAACTCAGAGCTGTCTACTTACATCGCAGAGTTCTCGAGGCTGGCCGCAGAGGTAAGGTGGAACGACTAGGCTAAGTTCGAGCAATTCCAGGAGGGGCTTAGCAATGAGCTCCAACAAGCCATGGTTACCCTCCCCGCAGTTGATACTATTGAGGAGTTGATCGACCAGGCCTCCCGGGTAGAACAGTGGATGTCCCGGCTCTGCAACCGCCCCCAATTCAGGCCAGCACCCCGTCTACCACCACCCCAGTAACACCATGCCACCAAAGCAGCTCAGGCCCCTGCCCTCACCAATCAACCAGCATACCCATCGTTGGTGGCAGGAGGGCCCACCCCCATGGATTTATCATCAGGCAGACCCTGCCTGACCCAAGAAGAGAGGGAACGCCGCCGGAATAATGGGCTATGCATAGCCTGTGGGAAGGCCGACCACTTCATTGCGGCTTGCCCCCTTCGAAAGAATCGCTCCCTCGCCATCTACGCTATATCCGAATCACGGATCGAAGAAGCTGGTGAAGAGTCGGGAAAAGGGGAGTCCCTTGCCTAGTTACTGACACTAGCAAGGGACCTGCCCAGGGTCATTTATCTTTGTCTGCGTTTTCTTTGCCTACATCTATGTCTGTTGATGTGTCTCACCTGTTTGGCGAGCACTTCGTTGTACCTATAACTGTCAAGTTCAATGATAAAACAGTAGTTACATCAGCTCTCATAGATTGTGGTGCTTCAGCAATAGTATTTATTGACCAGACCTTCGTCAGTAGAAACTCTATACCAACCTCCAAGCTAAAAACCCCCCGCCTTCTTGATGTCATTGATGGCCGTCCTATCTCTTCTGGAGTGTTTACCGACCTCGCATGCCTACCCAGGGCCATGGGTGATCACTCGGAAGATCTCCCAATGTTCGTAACCAAGCTAAAGTATCCAATTGTCCTTGGGATCCCCTGGCTTAGGATGCACCATGTATCAGTCAGCTTCGGCTCTTACACCCTGCGATTCAACAGCCCTTATTGCAAAAAACACTGTGGAGATCCAAAAACCACTGTCACTGGGCTGTGTGCATTGCCACCCCCAATAATCCACCCGACTCAGGTGGTACTCCCGCCTGCATACATCTATGCTACCATTCCCTCTGTTTCCCTAGTTTCCCTGGTTACCCCTGTTCCCCCAGTCTCCCCGATATCCCCACCCCCGCAAAACCCCTGAATATGAACTTTATTGGAGCAGGAGCCTTCGCTCATCTCACCAGGAGGCATAAGCTCAAGGCGCATACCCTCTCAATTTATGAGATCAATCTGGAAATTAACAAGACCAGGTCCAAGGAGGAGTGGAAATCTTTGGTTCCGGATGAGTACCATGAGTTTATTGATTTGTTCTCAGAGAAGGCCGCGGAAAAGCTTGCCCCCCATCGACCATACAACCATACAATCCCGCTGGTTGAAGGAAAAACTCCCCCTTATGGCTCCCTCTATGGAATGTCTCGAGTGGAATTGGAGGCCCTGAAAAAGTACCTGGAGGAAAACTTGAATAAGAGCTTCATTCGGCACAGCTCTTCCCCGGCGGGTGCTCCTGTACTGTTCGTGAAGAAATCGGACGGCTCTCTTCAGTTGTGTGTTGATTATCGTGGCCTGAACGAGATAACGGTCAAAAACAGGTACCCCCTACCTCTAATCCAGGAGACATTAGTCATGCTTTCCAAGGCAAAATGGTTCACCAAATTGGACTTGAGATGGGCGTACAACCTGGTACAGATCGCTGAGGGAGAGGAGTAGAAAACTGCCTTCCGGACACGTTACAGCCACTTCGAGTACAACGTCATGCCCTTCGGCTTAACCAATGCCCCGGCCTCTTTCCAACACTTTATTAACGACACTCTGTGAGACTTCCTAGATGTGTTCTACACGGCTTATCTCGACGATATCTTGATCTATTCAGATACTCTGGCAGAGCACAAAATCCATGTCAGGCAAGTCTTGGAGAAGCTGGAGCAGGCTAGGCTATACCTTAAGCCTGAAAAATGTGAATTCCATGTCCAAGAAGTGAAATACCTGGGCTTGATCATAACCACGGAAGGTATTAGGATGGACCCCGCCAAAGTTGCTGCAATCCAAGAGTGGGAAACCCCAGCCAATTTGAAGGATGTGCAAGCCTTCCTAGGATTTGCTAAATTCTACCGCCGATTTATCATGGGTTACTTAAGCATCGCGGCACTCATGACGGCCCTGACGAAAACGAAGGTAGAAGCTGGTTCACACCTGACGAAAAGGGCCTTCCACTGGAATCCAGAAGCCCAATCCGCCTTCCAGAACCTCAAGGAAGCTTTCTGCTCAGCACCGATCCTGGCCCATTTCAACCCTGAACAGGAGTGTGTCATCGAAACCGATGCCTCCGACTATGTCTCGGCAGGAATCCTGTCCCAGAACGACGGTAACGGCATCCTCCACCCAGTGGCATACTTCTCAAAAAAGCACTCCCCGGTGAAGTGTAATTATGAAATCTATGATAAGGAGTTAATGGCCATTGTGCGAGCATTCGAGGAGTGGAGGCCACACCTAGAGTCAGCCAAGGGGATCATCGAGGTGCTATCCGATCATAAGAATCTTAAGTACTTCACCACCACTAAGCTGCTGAACCAACGGCAGGCTAGGTGGTCAAAGTTCTTATCTCGATTCAACTTTAAGATCAAGTATCGGCCTGGAAAAGCTGGGGGTAAGCCGGACGCACTGACCAGGAGATCAGGAGATCTCCCTAAAGAGGGGGATGAAAGGCTGAAGTACCAAAATCAGGTGGTACTGAGACCTAAAAATCTCGACCTGGCGGCCTGTTATGAACCAACCCTTACCCTTGTCTCAAGAACCTCCGGCCCTTGTTTTGTATTGGCAACCTACGCACTTGCCAACTCATATATACTTGCGGCTCAACATGATCCTGACTCAGCACGAGTTTACCGTACTATTGCTGGCCCTTTGGTTGCTATTCCAATTCCAGTAACTCGGACCCCGACCCCATCCCTGACCTGCATGACAACCGACCGCATCCCGGAAGTTCAGATTAGGTACTCGCTTATTCGGGAATCTACTAGAACCTTCTAGTAGATTCATATCGTAAGAAATAGAATATTTTGTCGGAACTCTATAGTTTTCTAGTTCACGTACGAATCTTCTAGTTCATTCTTTATACTTTGTAACCTAGGATTTCTAACGAGAATTATAAGTCTTGAACGATACTGGATTCCTATAAAAGGAACCAGTTTCTCCTGTCTATTTTCCTTCTCTCTTCTTCTTCACGCAACAACTTGTTCACTCTACTGTACCTAGTTGTTCACAATATATCGATCTTCTATCTCTCGAGTGTAGCTCAGACTTTCACGTTCCTAGTCTTGACCTTGTTTATGCCTACTCGTTCGGCCTTGGTCTCGCCCAAGTCCCCTCTGACCTTCAAATACGTACACCTACTCGATCTTGTCAATCCTACTCTTCTCCAGTACTTGAACCTTTACTATCTCCCGCTTAATCCTAGGATCCCTAACTATTTGCAACGTACCTTACATCCTCATAAGTCCCGCCCTTCGTATTACTGGTAGCTCGGATTAGGGTTCATTACACTTTGTTGCGTACCTTATAGTCTCCACTACGCAAAAATGTCTTTACAGCAACAACAGCAGGTACCACCATCTGACAATGATCAATGGCGTGCTTTAGCATCAATTCTCTGCGACACTCCTCCAGCACCCCCTTCTGTCTTTCCTAGCCTTCCAACAGGAACCCCAACTTCCTCCTATTCCTGGATCCATGGAGCATTTGGTGCAGGTATACGATCAGGACGAGGAGTTCCCACTAATTTCGATATCCCAGCTACGGGTACTTCTACAACTACAGAATGTTGCTGGCACTATTATAATAGGGGGTACGAATATGGAATTACGGCTTCTAGTTTAATTCCAGGCTCTACTTCCACATCAATATCCTCTCGAGCTTCAAAACTCCATGAACCAGAGAACTTTGATGGTACTATATCTAAGTTCACTAGATTTATGATCAAACTCTTATTAGTATTCTCATCTGACCCTACACGATATAATAATGAAGCTGCGAAAATCGCCTATGCAGCATCTTATTTAACAGGGTCTGCAGCTAACTGGTTTGAGCCTCATCTTTATCGAACTACTAGATTAATCGACTTCGATTCATATGAAGAATTCGCAACAGTATTAAAGAACGCATACGATGACCCTGATGCACGTGCTACTGCAGAACGATAACTCCTTGCTCTCAAACAAGGAAATAAAGACTGCTCCACTTACCATGCTGAATTCGCGACATATGCTGCTGCCCTTAGTCTGGACCACTGAACCAAAATCTCCTTCTTCACGAATGGAGCAAATCAAGCACTAAGGATCGCACTCTCGTATCAAGCCACACCTCCTGAGGACTTTGATGAATTTGTCCAACTTTGCATTAAGTTAGATAATAGGGCTAAGATGTGGAACCAGAACCCTCCTAAGACTACAGGCCCTAGTCACCAAACTCCCACTTCAGCCTCTCGACCTCCTGTTCCTTCTACTTCAGTTGGAACTACTCCGGGACCAATGGACCTCTCAGCTTCTCGAAAAAGAGGTCTCCTTACTGATGATATCCGCAAGCATCATCGAGAAAATGGACTCTGCATGTATTGCGGAAATGCTGGTCATTGGGCTACAAACTGCCCCGTTTCTGCTAAAAACAAAAAACTAGCTACTGCTAGCACTGCTCTACCCCCTCTCGATACTACTACTACTCCTGGACCTCAGACCCTCTTCGAGGTTCCAAAAAACTAGAGCACTCTTTGAATAACGATGGCAGTTCAAAGAGCGCCAGGATGCATCCTGGTGCCATCTCTCATGATCTTGTTTCTTTTGTTAGTTCTAATTCGTTTTCTGCTTTGGAGGAAATTTATCTTGAAGGAACTGGATATGTTTTACCTGTGGTTTCTCGCAAGTCTCATCAACGACTTGCTTATCGATGTCGCCTTGCTTCTGCTTTAGTTATTTCTGCACTATCTGTTATTCATGATTTGGGGTCTGATGATCCACTTATTTTATCATGCCTTGTCAATGAAAACCTTTCTGGAACCTGCATGGTAGACTCGGGAGCTAGCTCCCAGTTTATCGACCTTGATTATGCCTTGAACCTGAACTTGCCTCTTGACTTGAAACCTAAGCCTGAAGACCTTGTACTTGCAGATGGAAAACGTTCTCTTGTAGGACAAATAACCCATACTTGTACCTTGAAGCTAACTATAGACCAACATATGGAAGAACTTACCTTCCATGTAACTAAGCTAGCTGGTTGGAATATGATTGTTGGAAAATCATGGCTCAAAGGTCATAACCTTACGATCAACTGGACTCACAATACCATTGCCTTTACCTCTGAATATTGTCATGCACACTGTCTCCCTATACGAAATCCAAAAAAGACAACAGAAACCTCCGATAACCTCCGAATCTCAATCATTTCACGAGCTGACTTCCGAGTAGGTATTAAGGATCCTAAAGCCAAACTATGTATTGCAGCCATCTATGCCTCCCAGAAGATGATGATGATAATGGCGAGTCTGCTGCCAAACTTATCCCTCCCGAATACCATGAATACCTATCTCTTTTCTCTGAAAAAGAAGCCCGAATCTTGCCCCCTCACCGTTATGTTGACCACGCAATTCCTTTACAAGATGGAGCTAAACCTCCATTCGGCCGAATGTACTCCATGTCCAATGCTGAACTAATGGAAGTTAGGAAATGGATTGATGAAAATCTCTCCAAATCCTTTATCCGAGCAAGCTCCTCATCAGCTGCCTCCCCAATCCTTTTTGTAAAGAAAAAGGATGGTTCCCTCCGCCTCTATGTCGACTACCGTGCTTTGAATGATATTACAATCAAAGATCATAACCCTCTACCCAGAATCGAAGAAACTCTGAACCAAATTCGAGGCTGTAAATATTTTACTCGACTTGACCTCTGTACTTGCTTTAATCAAATTCGAATCAAGGAAGGTGATGAGTAGAAAACAGCCTTCAGAACTCGCTACGGATTATTTGAGTTCCTTGTTATGCCTTTCGGGTTAACTAACGCACCTGCAACTGCCCAAAGGTTTATGAATGACACTCTACAAGAATACCTTGATATGTTTTGTATCTGCTATATTAATGATATCTTGATCTACTTGAAAACTTGGAAAGAACACAAAGAACAAGTTCGAAAAGTCCTACAAAAGCTGAAAGAGGCTGGGCTATTCATTAAACCCGAAAAATGTGAATTCTCTGTTAATAAGACTACATTTCTTGGTTTTATTATCTCCGAACATGGCCTTGAAATGGACCCCGAAAAGGTTAATGTAGTCCTTAACTGGGAAACCCCAAAATTTGTTAGGGACATACAATGCTTCCTCGGATTCGCTAACTTTTACCGACGGTTCATGAATAAGTATTCTTACTTATGTCAACCCCTCTTCAACCTACTCCGGAAAGACATACCTTTTCTCTGGGATTCCTCATTTGAGGAAGTCTTTGAACTCCTCAAACAAGCCTTTACTTCCGCCCCTATACTTCGACACTTCAATCTGGACCTCGAAACTATTATCGAGACAAATGCTTCAGATTATGTTACTTCGGATATTCTCTCCCAAAAACATTTAGAGAATGGGAAACTCGTTCTTCACCCAGTTGCATTTATCTCCGAAAAAATGTCACCAGCTGAATGTAACTATGGAATCATTGATAAGGAACTTCTTGCCATTATTTTAGCTCTTGAAAAATGGCATATATATCTGCACCAACTCCCACGACCTTTCACGATAATCACGGACCACCATAACCTCCAGACCTTTACAACTAAGGCACTCCTCTCTCGCCGACAAGCTAGATGGGCTCAAGAATTAGCCCAATATGACTTTAAGATTATTTTTTGACCAGGAAACCAGAATGCTAAGGCTGATGCATTGACTAGACGATCTAGAGATCTTCCTGAAGAAGGAGATGAATGTGGCCGTCCTACGCAAGCTTTAATACCCACCGAAAAATTCTCCCTTTCTGCTGCTTTTATCACCAATAACGAGGATATTCGAGTCACCTTGAAAACCGATAAACTTGCTCTCGAAATAATTCACGCTCTTGAAACTAATATCAAGAAACATGCACTAGTCCCTTTATCAGAATGTAAAATCTCTGATGGACTTATCTTGGTTAATGTTCTTGTTTATCTTCCTAACTCCCCCGAAATTCACCTCCGCATCCTTCGAAACTGCCATGATCACCCCGCTGCAAGACACCCTGGTCGAGCAGCTACATATGAACTTATATCACGAGATTATTGGTGGCCAAAAATGCGCCAAACTATTGCACAATACCTCCGAAATTATGATACCTGTACCAGAACTAAACCTGCCCGCCATGCCCCTTATAGTCTTCTAAAACCCCTTCAAGTACCATTTAAAAAATGGTCATCTGTTTCTCTCGACCTTGTTACAGGGCTCCCTACCTCTAATGGATTTGATGCTTTACTCGTAGTAGTTGACCGACTCTCAAAAATGGCTCAATATATCCCAACAACAATAGATGTCAACTCCAAGCAAATTGCAAAGCTTTTCTTTGACAATATATTCCGTCTCCACGGAATCCCTGACTCTATTGTTGCCGATCGAGGTACCCAATTTGTCTCTGAATTCACCCACTCCCTCATGTCTCTAGTAGGAATTCGACAAAAAGTTTCTACTGCTTTCTACCCCCAAACAGATAGCCAAACCGAAAGGATCAATGCAATTGCAGAACAATACTTACATGCCTACTGCAACTATCAACAAGATAACTGGTCCGAATTAATCACGATGGCAGAATTCTCATATAATAATACCCTGTCTGCTACCCTTGGAATTACGCCATTCCAGGCTATGTATGGAGAAAATCTTCGCTACCAGATTAATCCAAACCCTGCAAAGAAACTTCCAGCGCCTTCTGTCATCAAGGATTTTGCCGATCGCCTTTCGGAACTCCATGCCCACCTTAGATCTGAAATGATTTGGGCCCAAGCAACTTATTCCGAACAAGCCAATAAATCTCGAATCCCACCTCCCAAGCTAGAAATCGGCGATGAAGTATGGCTACTACGCCAACACATTAAAACAACTCGTCCCTCTACTAAGCTAGATTTTAAAAAGCTTGGTAAATTTCGAATCATCCAGAAGATTTTCTCCCATGCTTATAAGCTCGACCTTCCTACTTCCATAAAAATTCACCCCGTCTTCCATATCTCTCTCCTCGAACCTGCATCAACCGACCCCTTACCAGGATAAACTCAACCTCCACCCCCTCCGATTATTATTGAAGACGAACCTGAGTGGGAAATCGACGAGATTGTTGACTCCCGTATTTGTAGACGTACGCTTGAATACCTTGCTCATTGGATAGGATATGACGAGCTTACTTAGGAACCTGCTGACCTGTTTTTGAATGCACCTAGCGCTGTGAAAAAATTCCACGCTTCGTACCCATCTAAACCTCGACCCCGCACTCTACCAAAATGAGTGGACTCGGAACTCGTCATAATCCCTTTATCGTTCCAGATGATGTAGAACTCGACCATGACTCGCAGGAGCTCGTCTTCAGAGGAGGGCCTACTATTATGAACCAACCCTTACCCTTGTCTCAAGAACCTCTGGCCCCTGTTTTGTATTGGCAACCTACGCACTTGCCAACTCATATATACTTGCGGCTCAACATGATCCTGACTCAGCACGAGTTTACCGTGCTATTGCTGGCCCTTTGGTTGCTATTCCAATTCCAGTAACTCGGACCCCGACCCCAGCCCTGACCTGCATGACAACCGACCACATCCCGTAAGTCCAGATTAGGTACTCGCTTATTCGGGAATCTACTAGAACCTTCTAGTAGATTCATATCGTGAGAAATAGAATATTTTGTCGGAACTCTATGGTTTTCTAGTTCACGTACGAATCTTCTAGTTCATTCTTTATGCTTTGTAACCTAGGATTTCTAACGAGAATTATAAGTCTTGAACGATACTGGATTCCTATAAAAGGAACTAGTTTCTCCTGTCTATTTTCCTTCTCTCTTCTTCTTCATACAACAACTTGTTCACTCTACTGTACCTAGTTGTTCACAATATATTGATCTTCTATCTCTCGAGCGTAGCTCAGACTTTCACGTTCCTAGTCTTGACCTTGTTTATGCCTACTTGTTCGGCCTTGGTCTCGCCCAAGTCCCCTCTGACCTTCGAATACGTACACCTACTCGATCTTGTCAATCCTGCTCTTCTCCAGTACTTGAACCTTTACTATCTCCCGCTTAATCCCAGGATCCCTAACTATTCGCAACGTACCTCACATCCTCACAAGTCCCGCCCTTCGTATTACTGGTAGCTCGCATTAGGGTTCATTACACGGCCAATAGCCTTGCTGAGGCTGATGCTAAAGCTGAAGCGAACCCCGGAGCAGATCTCCTTCTGCGGATACGACGGGCATATGTGGAGGATGACCTAGTTAAGGATATAATCGCCGCAGTGGAGTCTGGACAGCGCCGTCACACCAAGATTTCCCTAGCCGAGTGCACCACCCAGGACGACCTCCTATACTACCTAGATCAGCTCTATATACCTGAAGGGGAGCTGCGGTTGCAGCTGATAAAGGAACACCATGATACCCTGGCTGCGGGTCATCCTGAGGTAGCTAAAACGTTAGAGCTGCTAGCTAGGCAATATACGTGGATTGACCAACGGAAGGAGGTAGAGCGGTACATATGGAACTGCCATGTTTGCAAGCATGCTAAGCCTACCCGTCATGCTCCTTATGGGACCCTGAAGCCCCTGGAGATCCCAGACCAACCTTTGCAACACCTAACCATGGACTTTGTGACTGGGTTGCCGGAGGATTCGGGGTTTAATGCTATTCTGATAGTAGTAGACTGATTGACCAAAATGAGGCATGTTATACCTTCCCATGATACCTGTTCGGCCCGGGACCTCGCCGGCCTCTACCTCAACCATGTATTCCGCTACCATGGTCTCCCCAAGTCAGTTGTCTCGGACCGCGGCCCCCAATTCGTCTCGGACTTCTGGAAGGTATTCTGCGAGCTTCTAGGAATCAACGTACACCTCTCCATGGTATATCACCCCCAAACAGATGGTCAGTCCGAGCGAATGAATGCGATCATGGAGCAGTACCTGAGAGCATACGTCAATTACCAGCAAAACAACTGGGTTTCGCTGCTAGTAACCTGTGAGTTCGCCGCTAACAACCATTTCTCGGAGACTCTAAAAACCTCCCCGTTCCTAGCCAATTATGGCTGGCACCCTTATTTGGTGGACTCTCTAGCACCCCTGGAAAAGGCTAGGGAGAACACCCCACCTAAGGAGTTCGCTACAGAGATTGCTAAGTTGCACTCCACCCTAAGGGCCGAACTGGTATATGCTTTAGCCAGGCAAGCGGAGTATGCCAACGGATTACGGTTGCCAGCCCCCAGGTATCAGCTAGGAGATAAGGTGTGGCTCTCCAGCAGGCACTTCCGAATGGAACGGCCATCTCGCAAGCTGGATCACAAGTTCCTAGGCCCCTATGAGGTGTTAGCAGCTGTGGGCACTCATGCTTATCGGCTGAGGTTTCCCAAGGATATCAAGGGCCATCCGGTCATTCATGTCTCGGAGATCGAGCCAGCCGCCGACGATCCCCTTCCCAGGCAAAAGCACCCCCCACCTCCTTCAGTGGTGATTGCAGGTAAAGATGAGTGGGAGGTTGAGGATGTACTGGACTCAAGAAAACGCTACGGACGAGTTCAGTATAAGGTCAAGTGGTTAGGGGATGAGGAGACTACCTGGCAACCTGTGGAGGACTTGGAGAATGCGCAGGATTTGGTCACCCTGTTCCACCAACGATACTCGAGGAAGCCTCGCCCAGTTGAATGATGTCAGACCTTTTGCATTCTTATTGTTGTTTGGAGTTGGGGTTCTTGTTTCTACCATTGTTGTTGTCTTCTGTGTTGATTTTGCCGGTTATCATGCCCAGGCCTCCTAGTCGCTGGAGCTCCAGCCTAAAGGGGGAATAGTGTAACAACCGTATGTTCAGTTGTCATCACCTGCAATCGCAGGTGACAGGTCATTGCCATTGTTGTCATTGTCTTTGTTATCACCTGCGATCACAGGTGATGAGTTATTGTTATCGTTACCTTTTCCTTGGCTTCCGAGATAGGGAAGCTTATTTCCCCATTGCCCTGACCGAGTTATATATATATAGAGCCTATCCCTCGTACTGTCATTGGATCCCCATCCAACGTCTTGTATACCCAATACAGGACCTTGCTTCCCCCAACGCTTGTGCACCTCCCTAGTGCACATCCTTGTCTCGAACAAACAACTCTGCAGTACAGCTGCCTCCCTTGACACACGTGGCAACTGCCTCCACGTGTCTCGTGTCCCTTGCCCTCTGCCTCTCTTGCCTCTTGCCTCTTGCCCTTGCCCCCCGTCTCAGTCTTCCCCTGGTCACACACGTAGCGTTCCTACATGTGTCTTACCCTAGCCTCTCCCTAGATCACATACGTAGCGCTCCTACGTGTGCGATTGCCCCTTGCCACTTCCCCGGCGTACCCCTTGGTCACCTTGCCCCCAGAGCCGTCATTACAACTACAAGCCAATCTAAGGATGTACCAGAAATCTAGAGATACCTAGCAAATTCAGTAACAACACTGAATGAGAAATGCCCTCTATTCTGGTGGAAGGTGCATGCTAATGAATATCCCACGCTGGTATGAATGGTGAGGGACATATTAGGCATTC